>CM030323.1:506617632-506662619 GCA_002915635.3 Ambystoma mexicanum
GGTGTTTCCTTGGGGCTAGGGTACTCCACGGTTGGCTTTGGGTTTGTGGTTTTGTTTTTCTTTTCTCAGCCTTTCTTTCCTGGATTTGGAAATCGATCTGTAGTGACAAATCCATCAAGGCCTGAAAGGAACTTGGATGGGCCACTCTGGCTAGCTCGTCCTTGACTTCATCATTCAAACCTCTTCGAAACAGGGTGAAACTAGCGTCCTGGGACCAATCAGCCTTTTTAGCCAGTTGCTTGAAACAAGTCACATAAGTAAGCATATCTTGATTACCCTGTTGGAATTCCAGTAGTCTCTCCTGGGCGCTATAAACGAGTTCTGGACGATCAAACATGGCTTTGAAGGCTTCTATGATTCCATCGTAGTTGTCCAGGAGTGGGTCTCCTGCGTTCACCAAGGGGGTTGCCCAAGCTAAGGCTTTGCCAGAAAGGTGTGATATCATAAACCCCACTTTAGCCCTAGGCGTGGAAACATAGTAGGGTTTAAACGTGAAATGTACCAGGCAGGAATCGAGGAAGGAACGCAGGGATTTGGAAGATCCATCGTACTTGTCCACTATACCCCCTGCAAGGGCACTTTCCTTGAATGCAGATCCCAGGACAATACGAGTTGTTTTAGGGCAGCATTTTCCGCCTTGAGGTTTTGAACCTCAGTAGTTAATTTGTGCATTCCTCTCATGAGGTCCTGGACTGCAGCCTGCATGTTAGGCCCAATATCAGGTTCTGGGTGTTTCAAACTGTCACACTCAGCCCTTTTTCTCACCTGTTTTTCTCTGGGTTGAGTCTTCTTGGGAGATCTTTCCTTCTTCCTGGTTGTTCTGGACTTGTACAGGTAAGGGCGCGTATCCTCTGGTCTGGGTCCAGTGTGAGGTTCTCTGTCTGCCTCGGGAAGCAGGGTAGAGTTCAGGATCCAGGAAGGAAGCACTGCGGCAGAATCCAGGAAATGAATAGGAGCGTAGATTTAGAGTTCGGAGCAAGCGGGGAACCCACTAGCATGGGATCAAAAGGCACGGCTCGGGATTGAAGGAGGAAAGAGCCAAGTAATTGCAAGAGCAGTTCAAGGGGGGCAGCCTGGAAGAACATCTAAGCATCCCGGCTTTAAACCCCCCGAAATTGAATTCCATTCCAGTTCCAGCACTGTTGTATGCCGATGATATAATTCTACTGGATAAAACTACTTCAGAGCTTCAACAGATTTTACACCTCATGGGGGCTTATGTGAAGGCTAATGAACTACTCATCAATACTGCAAAAGTCATGGCCCTAGTGAAACACCCCTTCAGGAAGCAATGACCACTGAAACTGACTATTAATGAAATCTTTCTAGTGGAAGTGTCAACTTTTAAATATCTTGGCATTACGGTAAATCAATCGAAAATAGAAAAACAATGGTTCACTAGCCTAGAAGGAAAAATTCAATGCCTAGCCAGGCAAGGATGTGTCCTTCACCGGAATTTGGCAAATTCTCATTCAAGCCTATCATGTCATTTTACAGACAGAAAGTGATTCCGGCTATCACCTATGGAAGCGATGCAATGATCTACACACAACTCAAAAAACTGGACAAGATTAGAGGCAATGTTCTGGAGAAAGATTCTAAGATTACCTGACTCATACCCTATGACGAGAATTCGGCATGAAATTGCTACACAATCATTGGCATCAATAGTTACATGGAAGCAATTGGATCTATTGCGAAAACTGCTGATGGAAGAGAAAATACCAGCAATCGAAATTTTGAGATGTAACCCTAAGGCCATGAATAATGCTGCCCTGCAAACCTGGAAAAAACATCTACTTCGACAGCTAGAGAACGAAGATATGTCAGTTGAAATGCTCACGAAAAGACCTCAGCATGCAAAAAAAGAAAATTGGCGGAAAATGACTGGATAAAGACTTGCAACGCCAAAATCTTGTACCGCAGAAATCTCCAATGCCAATCTGATATATACGATCAATAAATGAGATACCAAAGTACATGGAAATGTTTCCCGATTGTATGGTGCGTGCAATCTATATGGAAATCCAGCTTAATACTCTACCAACCAGAGAGAAATTTGCTATGGCCCGGCAAATTCCCAAGATAGAGCAGCATTGCAGATTCTGCAAAAACAGAGAAGTCCCAGAAACAATATACCACTTACTAATGATATGTCCTGAACTGTTGCAAAAAAGGCTCACCTTTAGTGAATATTTCAATATTTCAGCCCAGCAAATGGACAAGGATGCTCGATGGTTACTAATAATGAACAGACGAGAAAACAAATGAATCTTTAAGGAGTGCAATTCCTGCAGAACGTGCTGGGACTGGACAATAAACCATTGGTGAATTACGGCTATTTCATTCATTGTGTTTCTGCAGACCTATAACAGGAAACTCCTCTACCTCCCTTTTTTTTCCTTCTTGCTTGCTTTCTTCCTTGCCATTTCTAATGCTTTCGCTTAAAGGAGGAATACTAATAATAATATAATTTATTGTGACTTAGTTTACAATGAAACTTTACACATTAAAATGTTACCTAAATGGGAACAAAATTATAATGAAAAAACCATCAATAATTAACAAACATTACATAAGATATTACCACGAAAGGCAATACATTAAATTCTCTAAATATACATTTCCTAAAAACCATAGAAAACAGCTTCATTTTAAGTTCACATTTACAATAGTTCAGGGACCAGATCTAACCACATCCTACCCGTATGTTCTCCATTAAAAATGTCAGATGTGAATATCAATCTAATTTGAGTGTTGTTACAGTTCCTGTATAAATAGGGGGCCTGTGTTAGCCAACAGCCCCTCTTGGGTTTCAGCGATGGCTATACATCAACTCCTCTTTATATCCGCCTAAATGGTTATATTAAGTCTTGTTTCCACCTTCAGCCAAACGTTGTACAGCGCCATCATGATCTTATAACTGTTGGAGTTGATACAGTGATGCCAAATAACTCCTCTTTAATGTAACCTTGGTTTGTGCACCAGCTGACCCAAGCCAAGCTTTATGGTACTTAACATTTTGTGACATTCAGTCAGTACATGTCTGGCCGTTTCTAGCCGATTCACTCCTTTGGCATAACCGACAAATCCGTAATTCTGGGGGGATCATGTCTCTTCTGCCTGTTATCATTAAAGTAGGTAGTTGTTCTAGCCTTGAAGTTAATATGAATCGTCTAAGTCTCCTATCCGGGCATAAATTGAGATAGTTCTGCAGATTTTTTATAGTTATACAACCTATACTGGACAAACTGATAGCTTTTCAGCTTCTGGAGATGAGCGTAATTCTCCAGCCAGTCCAGAGCTCTATGCGTTTAACCAGAGCCCTTTGCATGTCTACAGTTACATTGCCCT
Organism: Ambystoma mexicanum; assembly: GCA_002915635.3. Taxonomy (NCBI): domain Eukaryota; kingdom Metazoa; phylum Chordata; class Amphibia; order Caudata; family Ambystomatidae; genus Ambystoma; species Ambystoma mexicanum. The sequence continues at coordinate 506,620,987 of CM030323.1, forward strand.
CTCTTGTTTGCCAACCAATGGTCGTCAGGAATTTAGACATTTGCTCCTTCAAAGGGCACGGGGATTTATCCTTCGAGATCTCTAGGTAAGCTGCCTTAAGTAAGCCCATTTTTAGTCTCATCCCTCATTCTCAATAGAGTAGGGCTCGCTTTTTTAGTACAATCGCTTTCAATGAGGTCAGCCCCAATTCCAGTCTTAATATTGCCATAGGGATTCCGGTGGTAGGCCCAGAATAGCGCGCCAAAATTTCCCCTCAATCACCTGTAGCCATTTCAGGTCAGAGTTGAGGAGGGCTTCAAGACCATAGGTGATCATGGGGATAATACCTGGCATGTACAGTTGTTCTCGTGCCCCATATAGTGAATCCCCCCTGATTTTAGTGTGAATCTATAGAACAGTGCAGTCAGTTGGGATGCCTTTACAATGCGTGACTGCTTGCAGAGTTCATAGTCGCCAATACTCTCAAATTCTATACCTAAGTAGCGGTAATGAGGAGAATAGGCAATGGTATCTGGGCCAACTCTGAGCTGTACACGAGTGGTATTCTTGTTGGTAAATCTCATTGCCTTTGTTTTTCCAGATTAATTTGAGGCCATTCCTCTCAGCGTATTCCCACAGAGCGGTGGCCGACCTTCGAAGCCCACTAACAGTGTGGTCTAGTATGACCAGGTCGTCCGCGTAGGCCAGAACAGGGCAGATGGAGTCTCCTATTTTCGGTGGACAATTTGTCGCAGCCCTAATGGCCTCCGGATGTCATATACGTACATATTGTAGATCAGCGGCCGTGACACAACCTTGTTTGACTCCCCTATTTTGTAGCACGCTTCTCGTAGTGTGTCCTTCCTGATCTAATTTTACTTTAGCAGATGTGTTCTGATGGAGTAAATCTGAGATAATAGGACAGGCCCTCCGGGCAACCCATTTCTTTTAATTTCCGCCAGAGAGCCTCTCTGGGAATGGAGTCAAATGCCGCCGAAAAGTCTATATAGAGGGCATATAGTGGACGTTGCCCTCCTGATCTGGCTCGTGTTCTTAAAAGATCCAGAACCATAATGTTGTGGGCCGTAGAATACCCTTGCCTAAAGCCACTCTGGAATTTGCAGAGTATGTCAGATTGCTCTACCCAGTGCTGCAGCTCCTTTAAGAGGAGAGAGGCAAATATTTTGCCTGTGACGTCCAGCATTGAGAGCAGTCTATAATTGCTAGGATCCGCTCGATCACCCTTTTTGAAGACTGGTATGAGCACCGCTGTTTTCCAGGATCGGGGTATTCTCCCTTCTTTTAGGATCTTATTGAACATTATAGCTAACAGGGATGCCCAGAATTCAGGATGCGCCTTCACCACAATATTTGCTGGGCCATTAGGGCCCGGGGCGCGGGAGGATTTTAAGTCTGAGATTGTGTTCAGCACCATTTGATATGTCACATTAAATGGAGGGTTTCAACGGCCTATTAATCAGTGTATGGGGATCCTCTGTGTCTGCCTTGGAATTCCTATTTTCAAGGAAGGATATCCATGTTTCAGCTTTAATAGGGTTAGCTAGTTTGTCTTGTACAGTACCTCGCGCATCACCCAGCAGAGCCCAGATATTACGCGTTTTACCTGTACAGATCGTGTTTACCAATCTTTGCCAGGCCGTGATTTTGTCTAATTTCCGTTTAGCCTTGATCATAGCTCTATATTTGTTTTTAACACTCCTGACCTTAATAAAATATATGGCTAAAGGATAGGCTTGTCTCTTGGCCAGCCGGAGTTCCGCTCTACGCTCTCTCTTCAGGTTTCTTATAGCTATGTCAAAGGGTGGCTTTTCCCTACCACAGCTAATCATAGACCCCGTACGACAGACCGCATGTTTCTTAGCAAAGGAACAGATCCAGTGTTCAATGGCGTCGCTCGACATCTCCTGGAAGTCGATAGTAAGTTTAGATCAATGTTACCCGTAGCTGCCACCGGCAAGAGCGACATTTTTATCTGACCAGCTGATCCTAGTACCGGCTTTATTTGGCACGATTTTACCCATGTTGATACTAGGATGGGCTTTTGTCCCAATGTTCAATTTGCATATCAGTGTAGCATGATCACTCCACTTGTTAGGGTTATTTGCATATCCTCCACTATCTCATACAGACTAGGGGAAACAAAAATATAGTCTATGGTACTTCTTGAGATGCCATTGGACCAGGTATAATTACCTGGAGAGTCGCTCAGAGTTTTACCATTAAGCATTTCAATGTCCCATAGATCAAACAAATGTTTCCATCCTTGGCCTTCGGGATCATTTTTTTTTGTGTGTTGGCAAATAATTTTTAATTTTTAACTTTAGGGTTATAGGACTTCCCTATGTTACCACTCATATGGCAATTGAAGTCTCCAACCACTATTACCCCAGTGTTCCCACATTTTAGTAGCCAGGTAGCGAATAGATTTTGTAAGGCCTCTGGAGTTGTTCACTTATTAGAGCACCCGGGGATTATATAGACTAACTAGTAGCAAGTGATCCGTTCCTGTCTGGTTATTATAGTCGATCTCAACTGCCATCAAATTACTGGGACAGTCAGTTTTCACTAATTTAGAACAAAACCTGTTAGCCACCCCTATGATAAGTCCACCATAGGGTCTTCCCTTTGTACCTTTATGGCTGCCTTTGATAAATGACAAAGCCATCCAGAATCAATGGCTCCGTGGCCCAAGTTTCTTGAAGGCAAAAACAGCTATGTTTATCTAAGATTTTAATAGAGCCCTCAGCTGACAACAAGTGAGCAAAACCCCTACAATTCCAGGACAGAATAGACATATCTCATTGCTTTAGCAGCACTTCAGGTAGTGAATCTGCAATCCATTTTAATGCTTGTTGTATGTCTGTGATGTCCACTTTTTTTCCCTTCAGAGAAATTGGGGCGGGGGTTGGTTTCAGCTGTCAGATCTATCTTAGCGGGCAGTTGTCTTAGATCTGGTTCATTGAGATCAGCATCAACCTCCACATCAACCGCTTTCAGTTCGGTCTTATAGTTCCTTAACAATGTCGCGTTAGATAGGAACTTGCAATGCAATGCTGAGACCTGAGGATTAGGGCCTTTTAGTGGTTCCACGAATTGGAAATCATCTGACTTAAGGACCCTCAGTTGTGGCACATAGCTCAGTCTAGTTAACAGTTCTGAGCGAGAGAGCCATTTTGAGTTTTCACTTAGATACAAATTCTTTTATAAGACATATACGATTTCCTTCCATGGTAGGTGTAGATTCAGTGGGACGAGTTTATGATAGGTGTTGCTGATAACTCTAATGGACTCCCGATATTGTCCTTGTCCACCATCTCCGGCTCTTCCCTCGGATTCTCCTCCTCACATATATCCTCTGCCTCCTTAGGCTCAGTCATTTTTTCTCTATCAGAAATTAGCCAACTAGTCAAGCAGCCTTCACCACAGTTCTTCCTTTTCTTTGCTCTGGCTGCCCGTTTTTTGGCTTTCTTTGAGAGATGTCCGGCGGAATCCTTGACAGACTTGGAGATGGCCATTTCTTTAGCTCTTTTAATCCCCGCTGCTCTTCTGGCCATTCTGCGTTGCTTACGCGAGAAGAATGGTTCTTCGTTTTCTTTGTCTGTCACCATCCCCGGGCTTTGTAGCTCTTCAGAATGATGTTCTTCACTTATGTCCGCCAGTTTTATGGCTTCCGATAGATTGGACTCTGCTGATTGATCAACTTCAGCAGTACCCTTTACTTTCTCTCTCGTGGCCATCTCAAAGGTTAGGGCATTTGAATTATCCAGAATTCTACCCGTCATTTTCAGTAAAACCTTAAGGGCGAATTGCAGTGATGCCACTGAGGACTGGATCTCAGCAATCTCTGTCGCTCCCGGATAGGTATCAGCCAGGCATTCAGTTTCAGCTATGGGGCTATCTTCCATAGAAGCCATCGCCAAATTTGGGGATGCTGATAGTCTGCCCATGCATTCAACTGGAGTGGGAGATACTAATGGAGTATTTCTCTGCTTGTTAGCATTGGCGCAGTCCATGTTGGTAGGTATCGATCCTGGGGCAGGAGTCATTTTCCTTTGAATATTAAGACATAGTTCCAATAGTGAATTGTTGTCAATATCATCGTAATTAGAGGCACATAGCGATCCTTCATTAGTGGGCACGAGAACCAAGGCTTCCTCAATCGTGGTAGAATTCGTTTCAGGAAGTGGGTTTTGTGGAAAAAACTCAGTGATCCTTCCCTGGTCTGCGGTATTTCGTTCTTAGCTTCTTTCTGGGTTTTGCCCGCACAGTAGGATTGTTCGAGGGACTCTTAGCAGTCTCCATTCCCTTGGCTCCTCTAAGATTATACTTTGACTGTGTAGATCTCTTCTTCGGAGGCATACGGGTTTTCTCAAATTAGCACCTCCGCACTTAGATATCACAAGGGACAATATTGCGACAAGGTTATGGTGACTGCCGGAGAAAGATTATCAACCCCTTCGCCCCCGAAAAAATGGGGATGGATTGGCCTCCGTTATCCAGACAGTCCCTCTCACCTGGGGCCAGAGAGAATACTCAGCACTCCCAGTAGCACAACACGCCCAGGATCAAAGGCCTAGGCCCGCAGTCTCCTGAGCGTATGGTCTTGAGGCCCGATTGCGTATTTAGGGCAACACTGGCCCCAGTACTCAAATTACCAAAAAATGGTATCAAGGTATGGATATGGGAGCCAACAAAACTCCCACGAAAGCCCCACTGATCAAGGTAGGTGGGAGTTTGCGCTCGGCTAGAGGTTAATGGGGCGCAAATACTCTGCACCAGATTGTTATATTAACACAGTTAGCACTCTGGTTTTACTGTGCTGACAAACGCAAGCATGGCGCCCAATGAACCTCAATGCTGGCTATATGAGGATCAGATGCGGAGAGCTTAAGGTGTAGCCCAGGGATATGCCTCACAGCTCACCACTCACCTCCAATGATCACAGCAAAGCCCTCAAGATGCTGTATCACCATGATCCATGTTCCATATGTATGGGAGTCGGCAGGAGAGAGCACGGTACCTCACCTCTTAATCCGCTCCGGGACTCCCCTCGCTGGATACGTGGTCACCGTCCCCGTCCTTTTGCCTCTCCGCCTCTTTCGCCTATACAGCGGCTCCCGTAGGCGTGGGGGACCGAGGACCACGACAGGTGACTCCTCATTCAGTCACTTGTCTGCTGCCACGGGCTTCGGGAGCCCCCGTGTAGAACCAGCCGCACCTCCGCACCTCCTTCGCTCCACCGCCGCTCTTCGTTCCGTTAGAGGAAAGGACTCAGCGGCGTGAGGGAACGTGCGTACTCGAGCAAGGAAATCGTGTCAAGCCGCACCTCGTATCGGGCTCAGCGTGTACAGTGCTGCGCTGCACTGCGTTGTGAGAGGCCGCTTCCGACACACCAATGTATCAGACGTATTGGTCTGCATACGTTTTTCAGGAATACTGTAAGACTTATAAATGAAAAGTTTATAATATACTATACCATTTAAAAAAAAAAAGTTATTTAAAAGAATTATTTTCTTTTGGTTTGATCGATTTTGCGATTTTCTTTATGTATTAACGTTCGGATCTTTTTGCTTTCTTCATTTTTACCTTAGTCATTTTCAGTAAAAGGAATACTTACCTGTTTGTTTTTAGTACCCTTCATTTTTGTACGGCTATTTTTTACTGTTACCTGCTAGGCAGCACCTTGGGACCCATGTTGGCTTTTTCAACCCAGTGGATTACTTTGCTAGCAGTGGGTATGATAGAGTAATTTGGAATTAATGACAGTAATTGGGCAATTACTTGTTTATGTAATTCTACTGCCGTATCACCATTTGACGGCTCTGTAAAAAAGTAAATTAAATAAATGCTTCTATTTTAATTAAATAATAAAAGGGAAGTAAAACTTTGCAGGACTCTGATTGATTTCTGATATGTTGAACTCAGCAGCGACCACTTAACTTACTGAGCTACCTTACCAGCTTGTGTAACAAACTAAATAAGATAAAGTTTGAACATAAAATGTGATCTGTTGTGTTAAAGTATGCTCTCTTTGGGGCCGATTCATGGAAATGTGTGCAGAAATCCTGCAAGGGCCGCGTGCCGAGAAGGACACTGTGCAAGCCTGCATGCAGAATAATAAATGTGCACTGTGCGTATTCATGGAATTGTACCCGCAAAGTAGGCCCATATGCAAGTCGTGGCTGCAACAAACCCGACACACACCCATGGAAAACCAAAACAGCCACATTCACCTACAAATAAAAGGGGTCCCAAGTCGCGTGCATACCATACAGTGAACAGTGCATGGGGTCCCCCCAAACACGCCTGCACCTTGGCACCACTGTGCAGGGTCCCCCTTAACTGTAACCGGCACTCTGGGAACATGCATAGAGTTTCCCGGAAACACATATTATTTCCAGTCAAACTGTGTGCGAACCCCCGTAAACCGTCCATGCACCCTGTCACACTGCGTACTCGAACCCCTAAGCACGATCGGTACCTGTCTGCGTGCATGCACCCCTAAATCCGACATGCACACTCACCCCCATGCTGCGATTCCTATGCGCAAGTGTACTTACGCCTGCCTTGGCGTGGCAGAGACATCGAGGTTTGAGTGGGTGTTTCACAGGTGAGAGGTTGCGCGGTCACATCCATGAATACGCTTTGTCATGTGCATTTGTGGGCATGCTATGGACTGCCTGTGGTCCGTCCCTTGTAACGGCCACTTTTTCCCTTGTGCCTCCTAATTTTAAAAGAGTTCTACTTCTGCGCAGGCCGCGCCCACAGTCCATGTGGTGTCTCACGCAAGGCACTCGGCCGCTCGCAGAGATGTGCCGAGCCGGCACAAACTTCACTCAAGTCCCGGAAAAGACCTGCGCATTTGATTCAATGAATCGAGAAATGGGATTACGCACATCGTTTTTTTTGCAAGTTCCTATTTTCCATGCAAATAATTCCATGAATCGGGCCCTGTGTGTTTAACCAATGACTGTAAGTGTTGTATGCTTCCATCACTAATGGTATTTTCCCAGCTTAGATGGTGGGAGAAGTTAGAGGTTCTGTGATACCAATTGACCACCTAATCAATGTCTGTTCTTTGTGTTTTTTCTTGATAGGGAAGGCCGCTGCGCCCTGGTGACCTCCTTCGCTGTTTTTAAGTACATAACAATGTATTCCTTGGCGAACCTCACCTGTAATGTCCTGCTCTATTGGGTAAGACCCTGTGACATGTTTCCTCTTCACATTTGATTGGCACTCTTTAGTGAAATTGTTCATTGAGGGCTGTAACTCATTCCAGAAGGCATTGTTATCACTAATGCTCATTGGCTCAAAGGTAGACCCATTTTACAGAGGACACAGACCCCCAGAGCCCCGGTGTGCAGGCAAAGTCCCACAAACGTTCATCATTCTGTGCATTAGAAGCTGTGTCATAGGACACAGTACACACTCTTGATATAGGGGCATGAGAAGAAAGTAATTGCTGCCAGTGTGCGATCAAACATCATTTTCTAGGCCAAGACTCTCTCTATGTGGGGTTTGTTAGAATAATCAACAAGAACTTATTGATGTGGTAAATATAATATATTGTAAAGGAACTCAATGATGAAGAATTAAATATGGTGATTTGCATATGCCACGACTTTAGAATCAGACTGCCTGCAGGACTCACCAGGATGTGCTACAGTTGCCCACTCACATCTGAATCTGGGGAGAGGGGATGAGTAGGAGGGCTACACCCAGTAACGTTTGATATACTAAGAGAAGGTTGAGTTGCATACAATGATGTCTTCTTCTTTACAATCCATGACTGGCAATGTTATTGACTTGCTAAGGGTAGCCCAGGCACATTAGTTACATTGTGGAGTGGTTAGGGTGCCCAAGAAGTTGTGACATAAATGTGCCCTGCACTCCTTCGCACTTCCTGATACAGCATTTCATAGTTCCCATCTGTTGTAGCGCGTCCCCTGGCTTTCTTTACCTGTAAAATAGGTATTTCCTAAATCAAAAGCCTACACTATTGAGAGGTAAAATCATGGTTTGGGTTTTCTTTTCTCAAGATCTGGCTACACACATCCAGTTGCCCTGGTCTCCGATCTCTATATTTTACCCTAGCATAAAAATTCCAGAGCAGCCCCTTTGATCCCCCGAACCCTCAGATGAACTTCCTGCAAAAGTTAGCAAAAAGAGTTGAGGCTTCGATGCAACATTGTTCTTGTCCAAGGGCGAGGGTCAGACCCAGGTTCTACTCGGGCACTATTTGTGTGTTGTCAAGACATGATGGCTTGTTTGTTTGTTTATTTGTATAGCGCTCTTGACCCAGGGGTATATGTGCACTTTGAGCATCTGGTTACAGGCAACAGTAGGGAGCAATAGTACAACAGTAATGTGGCATATAAAGATTGACAATAAGGCAGTTAGTGCATAGATAGTGGTAGGCAAACACCATAAGAAGCATTTGAGCATTGGGTATGCATACATACATGGTTGGTTATTTGTTGAGTAACCAGGTAATGACCTTAGTTCTGAAAGGTTGGAAGGTAGGTGTGGATTTGATATCCAGTGGAATGGTGTTCCAAAGTTGTGAGGCCAGAGCTGGGAAGCTGGATCCACCAGCTCTTTTGAGGGAGTGTTTGGGCACCATCAGTTGTAGTGTTTAGACGATCTAGTGGTTCTAGTGTTCTGTCTTAATGTGAATTTGTTAGTGATATAGGGCGGGGCTAGGTGGTTAAGAGCTTTGTATGTAAGGCATATGGTTTTAAGTCTATTTTTTGTTGATGGAGAGCCATTTACATGCAATTCTTGTAGCGGAGATATGTTCTCTCTGGGAAGATTTAGGGCTGCACGGAGTGCGTTATTTTGTAAGACTTGCAATTTAGTGATTACTGTTTTATTGCAGCTACATAGAGGCTATTACAGTAGTCCAGTTTGGATTGAATGAGTGCTCTGGCTAAAGTAAGGCAGTTGTTGGGGGAGATCAATGGTCTGCAGGCCCTAATTAATTTACCAGTATAGGCAGTGGCTGAGGCAGTCATATTAACTTGTTTGGCTAGGTTGGTATTCATGTCTAAATGGAAACGAGGGTTTTTACCTTTTGGCGATGGGTATGGTGTTGCCGTCAATGGTAAAGCTGGTGTAACCGGGACAGAGTTTACGGATGGTGTTAGGTGAGCCGACAAGAAGCAGTTCGGTCTTATCATCATTCAGGCAGAGCCCATGTGTGGCCATCCATGCTGAATGATGGAGAAGACTTCATTGATCTATTTGGTGTCCACGTTGTAGTTACCGGATAGAGTGAGGAGTATCTGGGTGTCATCTGCGTAGTTCGTGTAGGTGAAACCCAGATTGTCCAGCTTGTCGAATAGGGGCTTTGTAAATATATTGTACAAAGTAGGTGAGACACAAGATCCTTGTGGGACACCGCAGGTAATAGGGATAGGGTCAGCCGCTGCTAGGGTGAGAAGACCCGCATAGTCCTATTGTCAGGAAGGATTGGATCCATGTGACCGCAGAGTGGGAGAAGTGTGCTGCCGATGACAGATGGTTGCACAGGATTTTGTGGTCGACCAGGTCAAAGGCAGCGGAGAGGTCGAGGAGAAGAAGGATGGCAGCCTTACCTTTATCTTTGAGTTCGTCTATCTGGCATTTGAGGTCAACAATGGCCGTTTCTGTCCGCGTGTTTGTGGTCGAAAGCCAGATTTGCGAGTTCCTAGTAAATGATTTGTCTCAAGGTAATCCTGGATTTGTAAATAGGCCACTCTATCAAGAATTTTTAGTAAGAATGGGACAGTGGTAATGGGTCTATAGTTCGTGGGTATGTCAGGGTCGAGAGTATTTTTTTTTAGTAATGGTAGGACCCAGGATTGTTTCAGATTACTAGGGACCAAGTTATTGGAGAAAGACAGGTTTATTAATTTAGTGATGAAGGGGAGAGATCCCTAGCTGCATCTTTTATGATTTGAGCGGGGCAGCTATCCCCCTTGCAGTTCGAGGGTTTCAGGGATGCTATAATTTTCTGTACCTCCGGTATGGATACCTTTTTGAAGGTAAAGCCTGAGCTAGTGGCGGTAGGTGGAAGAGGGGTGTGACTGGAGGTAGGACCGGGAGGAAGTTGTTGTCGTTTGTTGTCAAGTTTAGTTTGGAGCCCTGAAATTTTGTTAGCAAGGGCATTCTGGATCCCTGTGCACCAGGGTTTATCCTTAGTGCAAGTGTCAGTGGGAGGAGTGGGGTTTTCTAGTTCCTTTAGTATGTTAAAGAGCTCCTTAGTGCTGGAGCTTGCCTGGTAGATCCTGGAGTTGAGAGATTCTTTTTTAGCGCGTGTGATCTCATTTTGTAGAGAGTGGAGATGTTTGTGAGATTAGTTCTGTTATTCACTGACGGCACTGATTTCCATAGTGCTTCGAGTTTACTTTTTTGTTGACAGAGAGTTTTAAGCTCCGGGGTGTACCATGTATTCAGGTGCGCTTTAGGTTTTCTTTTGCACAATTTCAGTGGGGCAATGATGTCGATGGCTTTGGCCATGGAATCGTTGTAGACGTTGACCAATTGGTTCAAGTCAGTTGTGGCTGGTAATGCGTTCAGAGTAGGGATCACCAAGGGTATTAAGGCTTCCGCTGTGATGTTGCTCTTTTTCCTAGTTGTGCAAGCAGGTGCAATAATAGTATTTTATGCGCTAAGATTGCTGGTATTAATGTCAAATGGGAGAAGTAGTGGTCGGTCCAGATGAGCTGTGTGGGATCTTTCAAGGTAATGTTGCAGTTAAGGGCGGTGATCCAGTCAAGGATTCTGCCTTTCGAGTGGGTAGGTTTGGAGCAAGTTGTTGGAGCCAATACTCCTCTAATGCCATGGCCAGGGCAGTGGTTGGGGTGTCGAGAGGGTCATTAAACCAAGGTTGAAGTCTCCAAGTATAATCATTTGTGCTGATGGTTTGGAGCTTTCGGCAATTAGTGAGGTGATGTCTTCCTCAAACGAGCCGGGTGGGCCCGGGGTCTGTAAATTAAATGCGGCGTGATAGTGCTTTTAGGGGATATTTGTAGTTTGACTGTGAGATACTTACATGATTTAGTGGCGGAGAGGAGGCTAGTCTGATATCAAGCGAGGACTTAAAAATAATAGCTACACCACCTCCTCGAGCATTAGGTCTATCTGCTCTGAGGATGGTGTAGTTATCAGGTATGGCTAGGGTGAGAGATGGTCCTGCAGCATCATGCAACAAGTTTCGGTTACAGCAAGGAAGTCCAGGTTGTTGGTTAGAATAATGTCTGCGACTTCTATGGAGTGGGCGACTAATGATCTAACATTTAGAAGAGCTCCTTTAGGACTATGGGGGGTGGAGTTGATGGTGTTACAGTATGAGTGTTAGTCTTATTAGGTGTTTTGGCTGGGCAATTGCTGGAGATATGGTGGGTTCTGGCACCAAGTCTAATGTTCGATCGGTAGGGATGAGGGTAAATGGTTCGAGAGGCAGTTGGGTTGCAGTTATGGAGGTGCTGTGGTCGAGGGTGGGGCATGATATTCTTGAGTCAGTGGGGTTCCACTTGGAGACAGCTGAGTGCATGATAGTTGGGGCATCAGAAGAATGTGCATGGCTAAGGTGGGAAAGGCGGATTGTGGATACGGGAGGAAGGCCGTGTGGTAGGCAGGAATGGTGTGGGGCAGTGATAGGTAATGTCTTGGGCAGGCAGGTCTGACGAGACCATTGTTGTAGGCTATGTAACTATTGCCAGTGCAGGGTATGTAACTTTGGCATGACACAGAAGGGGAATATAATCGCGGTAAGGCAGAGTAGCATGCTAAGGCTAGGGTGACGTGCAGAAGCAATGGCGCGTAGGGGCATTGGTGACATAAGGTGGGCACAATACAGTTCAAATGTGGACAGGAAGCGATCACGGGGCACAGCACAAAATCAGATGTGGTCTGGAAGCGACCATAGGGCACAGCACAGTGCAAATGTGTCCGGGAGTTTACCAAAGGGCACAGCACAATGCAAATGTGGTCGGGAGTTTACCAAAGGGCATAACACAATGCAAATGTGGTCTGGAGGCGACCATAGGGCACAACACAGTGCAAATGTGGTCTGGAGGCGACCATAGGGCACAACACAGTGCAAATGTGTCTGGAGGCGACCATAGGGCACAACACAGTGCAAATGTGGTCTGGAGGCGACCATAGGGCACAGCACAATGCAAATGTGGTCTGGAGGCGACCATAGGGCACAACAATGCAAATGTGGTCTGGAGGCGACCATAGGGCACATCACAATGCAAATGTGGTCTGGAGGCGACCAAAGGGCACAACACAAATTCAAATGTGGCCTGGAGGCGACCATAGGGCACAACACAATGCAAGTGTGGTCGGGAGTTTACCATAGGGCACAACACAATGCAAATGTGGTCTGGAGGCGACCATAGGGCGCAACACAAAGTCAAATGTGGTCTGGAGGCGACCATAGGGCACAACACAATGCGGATGTGGTCTGGAGGCGACCATAGGGCACAACACAAAATCAAATGTGGTCTGTAGTCGACCATAGGGCGCAACACAAAATCAAACGTGGTCTGGAGGCGACCATAGGGCACAACACACCTCACATGCGATAAGATCACACATTGACTGTAGAACATCAAAGCACCTAGGTATGAGATCACAATGGGGGCACACAAGTACTGAGAAAGGGTGCATTAGGGTGCCTAGGTTCGAGATTACCCCTGAAGTTACAGTACAGGTCCGACATGTATTGAGTTCATACATTAAGTGGGGTGCATCAGGGCGCCGGGCCGAGGTCATGTGTAGACGCTGCCAATGGGTAGGGAAAGTAGTGTGACTTTAGGTTAGGGGCAAGATGATGATGCACAACAAATGTCAGAAGGAGATAATGTTCCAATGTGATATGTGAGGGGCAGATGGGTTATGGGCTCAGCGCAGCGTTGATATTGCAGGCGCAGTGTTACCTTAACAGGTGAATGTGGTGGTCCAGGGGGTCTGGCAGACGGCAGAGTCGGCAGTAAACAGGCAGAGAACAGGCTCCAGCCTTGTTCCCGTGGGCCTTGGAGGAGAGGGCCGGCTTCGCCTGCCGGCGCCCAATGGCAGGGGTTATGGTCGCTGTAGCCAATCTGGCAAGGCAAGGCTACTGCTGTGTGCCTGGTAGGACACAGAGAGAACCAAGCCTAAATGCGGCAGCCATCTTGGAAGGGGGTACCTCGTGTACCTCAGTGCAGGATACGGGGCAAAGCGTGCTCGTGCGGGGCAGGTGCAGTTTGCCTGGGACCTTAATGGGGCAACTCGGAGCACTTGTGTGCATTTAATCAGCAATTTATCAAATTCGACCTATGATGGCCAGAAAAGATGAGCGCAATGAGGCAGCGCTTACCGGGTCGCAGCAGCTGATCCCGGATGGCTTCGTGGCCAGGGCCGCTGCTCCTGCTGTGTCGGGGCCTCGTGAGATGAGCTCCTGCTCATCGGATGGATTCCACAGCAGCTCAACACTGGCTATGGCCACAACATAAATGTACAAAAAATGCCCACAAACTGTGGGTCACGCGTGTCCCGTACACACCTTTAATAACTGGGTACCAGTCGACATTTACATTTCTAAATGAAGCAATGGAATAAGTTATTCCCCGGTTGCAGGGAATCCTAAATAATTATAACAACTGTTAATTAAAGTCTAGAGTGAAGATACATTTCATAAAGATTTGGACAAGAAAATCACATTCACTCTATTCTTATAACCAAATGGACATGGGGTCTGTGAATTTTCATATATTCATGTGCTCAAACATATATTGAAACTTTACACAAGTAAGTCAATGAACACAGTCCAATTTCTTATCAGCCCAATGCATTTTGGGGAAAATCCCCTTCATTGGGAGCAATTAATTTTGCTTCAATCACCAATATTCTTTCATTGTGATAGTATCTGTAAGACATGTTAACATCACGTTAGAATCTTACTTAACTTTTCAGTGCATTATGCTCCACAGACAGGTTTATCATCTGTCATGATTAGTATGGCACGTGTTTCCCTGGTGAGGGTCCAAGGCTGGTGAGGGTCCAAGGCTGTGAATGTATTGGAGATCATTCTCCAATAGAGGGTAGCTGGTACCCTGACAAACATAAATATGACCGTATTCCCACACAGGCACGTGTAGATCGGCACAGTCATGAGACTCAAATCCGGAGAATCCTACCTTATTCAAATTAATGCTGTCTTTGTCTAGAATTATTATTATTTTTTTTATTTGTGTGTGGTTCAAAAGAACCTTTACAAAATAGCACATCAATACATTATTACATATCACAATACAAAACAATTCATTATTAAAGAATAACATTAAAACAGATTTAAAAAAGCAATTTGATCCAAATTAGCAATTATATTTAGTTAATAAAGAAGAGAAAAAAATAAACACTAAAATAACAAAATCTCCTTTTCATTACTTTCAAAAAATCAACCAATGCAAAGATTAATGCTCTCTCATATCCTTGCATGAGTCGATTCTAAAGAGATTCCATACAATCTTCATAATTCACATTTACAAATAGTAAAAAGAACTTAGTCCTTACATCTCTAAAATATGAGCATTCTAAAATCAAATTTTTGAAAGTTTCATTTTGTTCTGGACAATTCAAAAAACGACGTTTAGAAGCGCCCTCATTTCCATTTAAAGCTCCCCAGTATTTTGTTCGTTCAAGAGTATGGTACTAATTTAGTCTAAATCTCATATAATACATTCTAGTTACATTACATGGAAATATAGTAAGATAACCACAACAGCATCTCTTTTATGTGGACATTTAGCATATTCATTGTATGTTCTCAGTATTTTTATTTCATCTAGTTTTTTGCACCAATCATTCTCAAATAATTTATGTTTAACATAATTCGTATAGATATATAAATCATCTAGGTCAGCACCCAGATTATTCATAGTTTTTGCCATAGATTCATAGTCACCAGCAATGGAGCTAGAGGAGCATCCCTTCCTAAATTCACAGAAATCTTGATATATTGAATTATCGGGGCAGTTAAGAATTTTACAGTAGTTAGATAGAGCCCGCCAGGTTCGTCTAGTAGATAGAGAGATCAAGCCCATCTCATGTCTGATAACACAGTTAGGAATTGCTGGAGACAAACGCAAAGCTTCTTTCACCAAACTGCCCTGTATAGAATCCAATTGCTTATGCTATCCAATGCATATTTAAGAATTGGTTCTACTTTCAGGGTGAGGAACTCGAGTAACGGTGTCACAGAAAATTTGCAAAATTTAGTAAAAATACATTTTATTTGACTTCTGAGAGGTCTAGCTTTTTCCTTCAGATAATCCACCCATGAATTAATAGAGGTCACGTTGCTCAGGCGATATCCTAAGTAAATAGTTTCTTGTAATTCATGTATAGAAATTCCCTTGATATTCCAACTATACTTCTTAAGTTTCTTACTGGATTTGAAGATCATTATACTTATTTTAGAAGGATTAGTTTTGAGATTGTGTTGATAAGCAAATTCTGCGAATATATTTAACTTAGATTGGAGACCAGCTGGGGTTAGATTAAAGAAAATAAGATCATCTGCAAAGGCTAGCCAGTGTAATCTTCATGAACATAGCCTTGCAGGAAAAGTAACAGTGGACTTCCAAAGTTAATCTATATAGGAAAGATAGAGGTTAAACAGCAAAGCTGCAAAATTGCAGCCTTGCTTTAACCCAAGATGTAATTGCACAGGGTCAGTCAGAGAACCCCCTTGAGTTAAACAATTCTACAGGTTGTATTGGTGTGAAATTTGGTAATCCAATATATAGGATATTCAGGAATTCCCAATTTACGCATTTTAGTCCATAGTACATTGCGAACGACAGTGGCGAACGCAGAAGACATATCGATTAAAGCAATGTAAATGGTGCTGAGTTCCTTTTTTAAACTCTGGCAATCAAGTGCGCCATTACCGTAGCATTTAATGCTGTTCCCATCTGGCATCTAAATCCCACTTGGCATTTGGAGTAGATCTTATAGGTCGCTAGATGTTTATCAAGCTCATAGATGACTAAAATAGAGAAGACCTTGGCCGCTGCATCTGTCAAAGAAATAGGTCTATAATTCTCAGGTAAGCTAGAGTCACCTTTTTTATAGAGCGGGATCAGAATAGAAGTAACCCAGGACATAGGAATGGTACCACTTCCTAAAATGCTATCAAACTTAATTTTTAAGATCGCACTCCAGAAGGTTGGATCAGACCTATATACACACGATGGAATCCCATCAGGGCGTGGAGCACAAGAATTGGATAATTTTTTGATGGCCCCCATGATATCAAAAGTGGACCAAACAAATTGAGCAGACAGAGGAGGTAAATCCACATCGTCTTGTAATTTAGCAAAACAAGCAGGTAGCGCATATTTTTTCTTGACATAGGCAATCCATGTTTCTGCGTTGATTGTACACTTATTTTGATAAGCTGGAGCATCTCCTTTCTTAAGCGCGGTCCAAATATCTTGTGAATTATAACTGTAGATAGCTTTGATCATTTCACAATTTTGTTTATTATATTGTTCGATATGTACTCCTTTAAATTTATATTCTTGGATAATACGCTTCTTTTTTAGCAAATATTGTTTGATTGGTAAATGCACTAATTCAAGCTTTCTTATATCTCGGTTTTTAGATCTTTTCGGAATTTTAATTTTATAATTAGATCTATGTTTATTATTAATCGCAAAAGGAGTTTGTTTAATTCTGAAATGATCAAGAACTTCTTTAATACAGTTGTTGATGACCATCAGATTTAGATACTCAGTAGAATATAATTCAGGTGTGTTAAAGTTAATACCGCATTTAAGATGTTTTGATACATGCTCTGCTAACCTCCTACATAAAGTAGGATTCCATCTAAGAGAAATAGTATCCCTTTTGATCTCAATCACTTGTATACACTGATGGGTATGCCATTGGTTGGTATCAATGAGAGTATTGAGAACAATAGGGGCGTGATCACTATGAACAATATCTACAATAATAGCAGAGTCAATGCATGATAACAATGAATCGGAGACACAGAAGAAATCAGTCGTAGAACTAGTGTTTCCTCTTTTCCAGGTATAAGTATTAGAAAGTTCACTAAACTTAACAAATGGCATGCCCCAGTCCTTGAAGTAGGCACAAAATTCAACCCCTCTCTTAAAACTGTTTGTTTTGGCTTGTTTAGAGGCATTGTAATATGCAAGCAATCCTATTCATTGAGAGTTAAAGTCACCACCTACAGTATCATAATTGGAGTAAAGGTTTGAGGCTTCATCAAAACAACAGTCAATATCATCAAGAATCTCCATTAGTTTATATTTCAGGGGATTGCAGTACAAGTTAATGACTAGAATCACTTTTGTATCATGCTTTTCAAACGCAAAAATAACGCTAAAGACATGAATGGACGAGTACACCAGAGTTACATTGCAGGCAACAGAATTGTTAACTGAGATTGCTAGGCTACCATAGGGCCTGCCTTCCACACCTTTAGTGGCAAAAGAACAATATGAATGATAATCAGCGATAACTAGTTGGTCTATCTTCATCATTTCTTGAAACATAAACATTGATGGTAGTTTGCACTTTTCAAGAGTAGATAGCCAAATCGGAATAATACTGAATCCACAAGAGTTCATGACAGTACAGTAAGTACTCTCTTCACCTTAGCTTATGATGCAGATAAGTTAGGATTTGCCGCTTATATTGTTTTTAGTAGCAGTTCAATCCATGCCATTTGACTATTGGTGCGAGCAATCATCAGTAATTGGGAAATACAGAGTTTTTCATTTTTTGCACTAATTGTCAAGTAACCATTCATTCTTTGCTTAGAAGATTCAGAGCTCTGATTATCATATAAAAATGAATTGAATGTAAATAATGAGAATCCCATTTCAGATAGCTCCTTTCTACAAGACCATATAAGTTTCAATACATGTTCAGAGAACAGGTAGCATGTCATACAATAGTTATTAGTTGGAGCTAGTGCAATATGTTCAATATCACTAGATGCTAAAATTCTCATTGCTGGAATTGCATAAAGGAGATCCAGGAGATATCTTCTGTTGATTTGTGCATCGCCTAAGATTTCCTGTTTTCCTTCCAACCCTAACATGTTAATACCTTTCTTACTGTTGTCTTTAACGGGGTAAGGCCAGACATCAACAATTTTGCCTTGCTCAGCCAATGAACTGCCTTCGAGGACGTTAGCAGAATTATTTGCCCCATACACAGGATCATCTAGATTCAGGACATTTTTCAGATCGGTTAGGGTTGCATTAAGGGGTCTATCAACAGGTTCTGATGAATTAAGTAGTTTGCACGAGGATGCTGTTTCAGGAGGTATTTGAGTTATGATATGCTGTGCAATAGTTACACTTCCCGAAGCTTGTGTATTTAGGAGCTGATTAATTATCTCAAGTGATTGCAATTCCTGCCTTTATAGCATTAAGCATCGAATCATGCACATTTGATACATCAATATTAGTACTCTGCAATGATTGTCTAACTGTTTCCTGTACAACACAAGCAGGGCCGTTGAAATCCCCTTGATTCTTTGAGAGTAAATTTACATTGGATGATTCATTGGGTAGAATAGTAAGCTTCCCTCTCCCATTTAAAGTTATAGGTGCATTAGTGGTATTGGTTACTGGATCCGTGTCAAGTTTTTTCAGTAGAGTTTCAGAATACAGTAACGGTACCACTTTTGTTAGTACAGCAGGGGGCGGTTTAGATAATTTACTTAAGTCTGAAGGTAGTTTGGAAGATAATGAAGACCTATTGGAGGTATATTTCCTTCCAACACTTTGAAAGTAATTTGGAGGTATTTTTTGAACTTTCAATACTTCTCCTTCGTCTTCAATCACACTGTCAGAGGCAATCTTTGAATCGTGCATGGCTGAAGAATTTGCGCATTCAGAATGCACTTCGGCAGTAACTATTTTAATGTTACAGCAAGAATTTGATGGTAAATTGGCTTCATTTGTCTTTGGCATCTTCTCAAAGTCAGCGCCAAGATGCGATTGACATTCCACAAAAGGTTGTGCTACATCGATTACATCTTCTCTGCCACTGACAGAGATCACCAAAATTTCATTTTTAAATGTTTAAATTCTTTCATTGCCGGATCTCCGTTTTTTTTCAGCGTGTTTAACACAGCGTTTTTGATTATTACAAAATCTTCTAGAATAGCCTATATAATCAGTTTCGCAGTCAGCAGATCCTGCGTCCTGTTTTTGTTCATCCATAAGTTTAGTTAGGACTGAGGGACTATCAGCAAGTAACTCCCTATTTTCTGGTAAGATATTGGAGGACGTTGGGCCAAGATTATTTCTAAATTCAACTAGAGAAGAGTTGATAGTGCCTAACTCAGATAACAGCAAATCAAATTCCTTAGAAGGTTGATTTACAGGGCCATAAGTATTAGGAAAATAGGACTCATTGAATTGAGTACCTTGTTCAATTGAGATCTTAGCTTTAGCCTCATGGGGATTCTTTGCACCTAGATGGAACCCCTCTAATGCAAGAATAAATCCTTCCATCCTCGTGACTTTGGACACGATATCACTCATGGTATGTTTTATCTCCCTTAATTTCAAATGAGTGACATTGGCCTTTGTCTAACAAGTCCAGTATCCTTATTAGCACCGGAAATGTAAACGGTTCTTGATCTTTAGGAGTAAGAGGCAAACTGGTTTCACTACCATTATTCTGTGAATAGGGGACACAAAGATCGGGACTTTGTGGAGGTTCTGATTCAGAAACATTACCTGTCACAGTATTGTTTGCAGTTGGATTAGGCAGAGGAGGACCTGACGGCATGTAGACTCCATTGCTGTATACATTATCATGCAAATCTCGATTTTTAGGTATGAGGGTAGTCAGTAGGCCAATAGATAACTTAATGCGAGAATCAAGGTCAGCTAATGCTTTGATATCAAAGTCGTTATTTGGCAAATTCGATTCATTGGCTGAGGTCGGAGACACGACACTTGAAGCATTAGGTTTTGCATTCAGATCTAAATGACTTGCCTAGACAGAGTCTTCACTACTTGAAGAAGGGGCTGCACAATTGTTGGCATGATCATTAAGGCTAGTAGGCATCACCATACCAGAGCACTTTCCACTTCTCAAACCACTGGCCATCTTCTAAGGTATTAGGTAAGTGCTAAAGCAATCATATAAAGGTTAAACCTAACAGTAGTTATTTTACAGTGAATACACAAAATAACATAAGGCTTACAATAGCAGGTCCTACCTCAATTCAAAATGATTGTTTCCGTATAGCGGGACTTGCGGACCTTATAAATGAATTAAATTAGGACTGACTTAGCCCACTCGCCCTGCCGAACAGCCAAACAGTCTGTTGCAATTCCAGGCACTTACGGTGCATGCGTGGTGCACGTGCCCGAGTATTTTCAAAGGAATGAGCGCCAATCACTGTGGTGAGGGGGCAGGGCTGCTGGTGGTGCCGGGGATTATGGGTCATGTGGTTCAGAAACAGCGCGTTGCAAGCGTCTGGCTCTTCCTCTTGCCGACGGTGTCCTGGTGGAAAGAGTGAAAGAGAGAAGCTTGCATAAGGCCAAAGTCAAACGGGTCCAGCAGCAGCTCCAGCCAAACAGCCTGCTGCACTTCCAGGCACTTGTGGTGCGTGCGCGGTGCGCGTGCCCGAGTATTTTCAAAGGAACGAGCGCCAATCACTGTGGTGAGGGGGCGGGGCTGCGGCGGCACCAGGGATTATGGTTAATGTGGTTCAGAAACAGCGCGTTGCGAGCGGATGGCTCTTCCTCTTGCCGATGCCGTTCTGGTGGAAAGAGTGAAAGAGAGAAGCTCGCATAAGTCCAAAGTCAAATGGGTCCAGCAGCAGCTCCAGCCAAACAGCCTGTTGCATTTCCAGGCACTTACGGTGCACGTGCGGTGCGCGTGCCTGAGTATTTTCAAAGGAATGAGCGCCAATCACTGTGGTGAGGGGGCAGGGCTGCCGGCGGCACCAGGGATTATGGTTAATGTGGGTCAGAAACAGCGTGTTGCGAGCGGATGGCTCTTCCTCTTGCCGGCGGCGTCCTGGTGGAAAGAGTGAAAGAGAGAAGCTCGCATAAGTCCAAAGTCAAATAGGTCCAGCAGTAGCTCCAGGCAAACAGCCTGTTGCACTTCCAGGTACTTACGTAGTCTAGAATTGGCTCACTTCAGTTTGTCTGTGATTGTAATCAGAGAGGAGCGTATGCTAATCTTAGTCCTCGAGCACCAACATAGCTCTGAAATGTAAATACAAATATACGGGTAGTTAGGTTAGTGTAAGTCACCCAAGCGCTCAGCCAGTCATTCCCATCATCCTCATCTACGGTACGCGCCCACTCGCATTCTTCAGGGCCTAAGAAATTACCTGATGTCGGCACGGAATGACAGTTCTCACAATTACTCCTGCAACCGTCAAGCGCAACACTGTGAGACGGTGGGATAGTTATACGCGGTCTTGAGAGCAGGATCACTTTCATTTAATATCAAATGTAAACAAAGCATGTTACGTGCATTTGCTTCTAGGTATTACGAACGAGTCATCCCGACCGTGGGTGCTCAAGGATGATCTCATAGGTAAATAAAGTATGTGATGCGCAGATGTCTTAAATCTAAGTACTTCAAACCTCAATGTCTCACTAACTGGCTCAGAGCATGCTGTGTACATTCAGAGACAAATTCTTTCAGAAAGTCTGAGTGGGTGTGTCCTATTGTGCTGTTGATTCTTACCTGTAACGTTGGTTGCATTTATGTCTTTAGTGTCTCTGCGTGCGTGCATTTCATTAACATTCAAACTTATGCTGTGGTGGTCTACAAATACACGCACCCGCCACTATGCAGTACTTTTTTGATGCTACAACGTGCTGTGGGGGGAGTTAAGAGGGGTAACAAAAGCTATCAATCTTGCATACATACTATTGTGTTCGGTTCTTTATATAGCGCTCTTTCCCCACTTGTGTGGCCTCAATGCGCTTTTTTCATTTGGAACGCCCTCGGTGACCATAGTCTGTGTGGTGGCAAATTCTAAGGAGTTTAGCTTAGGAGATGCATGTGTGCATGTTGCCGGTCTAGGGTTTAGGTGGCTGGCAAGGCTCGACTAAGCAGCCCAAAGAGAGGCCTGGCATATGGGTGGGTGCTGTTGAGGGTTTGCAATAGATTGCTATTGTTGAGAGAGTCAATGTGTGGTCAGCTTTACCGAGTTCCTTTCGGGTGGCAATCGCTGTATGCTAGTGGCAGACATGTTGAGGTACGTCAGGTGTTTCAGTCTGGATGGCTTTGTGTGATGCTAGACCGGATGAGCATAGCCATAGAAGCATTCTACCGTGCATGGATGCTTGGCCATGCCTGTGGCATGTGTTCACACTGGTGGTGTGAGATATACGTACCGTAAGCTTTGAAATTGTTCGGCTGGGGCGATCTTTGTCCAGTGCAGCAGAGGAAACAGGCCTAGATTGGAGAGTCCTATACCACTAGGAAAGCCTAGGTTTCGAATACATTTTGTTTTACTGTATAAAGGCATTTATTGGTGGATAGCATTAGCTTAAGGGATCCTGTATGTAGGGTTTCACAATAAAATGTGGGTATAAAGGCTACGCCTAGATTAGAGAGTTCTGTATAGTGGGAGAGAGGCCTATGTTTCAAAATGCAGTAGGTATCACCATGTAAAAAACAAAGATGGAGGCTACACCTATAGAGTCCTGTATAGTGGGAGAGAGGCCTAGGTTTCACAATGCAGTAGGTTTCACCATATAATAAACAAAGATGGAGGCTACATCTAGATTTGAGAATCCTGCATGCTGGGAGAGAGGCCTAGGTTTCATACTGCAGTAGGTTTCGCCCTATAATACAGTACGTTTCCGTAATATAACAAATATGGATGGTTTGTATTGGGAGATTGCAAATATTGAGAATTCCCTAAGCGAGCCATGCAGGTTATCATTCACTGTGATTGCTTAGTGATGGCCGTGTGCTGCCCTAGGCTACTTATCTCATTGTTTGTGGTCTCTCTTGAGGACGGATCTGGTGGGCGGGGGGCGATGTGAGAATGTTGCGGGTGTGCCACAGTGAAAGCTGCTGGCTTAACTGGAGTACTTGGCGGGTGGGAGTGTTGTGCAAATGGTGGTGGTGTGTCAGGTGAAACCGCTGCAAGAGCTGCCAGCCCCTGTGTTGTGATTGATGCAGGGGAGCTTTTAATAGTGGTGTATTCTCGGAGGTGCTATGGATTAGGAGAGTATTGGGTAAAGCCAGGTTTTAAGGGCTTTCCTGAATTTCAGGTGGTTTTCAGTGTTGCAAATGTGTAGCAGTAGGGAATTCCAGATGATTGGTGCTTGGACGGAGAACGATGAACTGCCATGCCTTGTGCAGCTGTGGAGTGGGATCACTAGGCGAAATGCTGTACGAGATCTGAGGTTCCTGGAAGGTTGCTAGGGGACATGTTTTTAGAGTTTTCAGGAAAGATCCTGATGTGAGTGAGTAGTTAAGGATTGAGCGTGCGATGTTACCTGCACAGGTGTTGGTTAGTATTTTTTTAAGCATTGAGGCTGGGCATGGGTCTTCATGGGAGCTTGACGGGCGGCTGACTGCTACAAGCAAGAGAAATTCTTGGTGTGTGATGGGAGAGAATGAGTCCATAAAATGTGTCTGTGGGGAATTTTGGGCGGAGGTCTGTGAGCGAGTGGGGGCAGCGGTAGATGTTTTAGTTTAGCAATGATGACAGAGTGTCTTTCGTTCGTTGGTGACATTGTGGAAGTGGAACGAGAGGGTGTCACATAAGGCTTGGGTGCTTGGAGTGGGCAAGCACGAGAATGAGGGGGATTTGAATTCTGCTATGATTATATGTATTTCCTTACTCGGGTTGCAAGCATTTTGGATTCAGTTCCCATAGAACGATTTCTTGCTTTTTTTGACTTCCGATCTATAACTTCTGGTTGTCTTGCTACGACGGTTTTGTCCTGGACTGACGGGTCAGCTCTCCAAGCCCGTTCCAGACAGCGCTTGAGAGTTTTTAGTGGTTTGAGATTTGGGGTGAACCACCTAGGCGTTGGTCCAGATCTCTGCGAGGCACGTTTTGGAGGGGTGAGTGGCGTGAGGGCATTTGTAAGCCAGAGTTCGAAGGATTCTATTGCTGGGGGTCCTTCCTGGAGGAAAAGTGAGTTGAGGGAGTTGTGGAGTGAGAGCTCAGGATCTGGGGTGATTACCACTTTGTTCCATAGTGGGAATGTAGAATGGGGGGTTGGTGGTAGTCGTGTCGAGCCTTGACCGCTGACCGCAGTGCTCAGAGGTTTGAAGAAACACAATGCTGAGTGATCGGTCCATGACAGAGGGTGCGGGGGCTAGGTAGATATGTTTGTGGTGCTGAATATTGCATCAAGGGTGTGACCTCTCGTGTGGGTGGGAGTGGAGGTGTGGTGTTTCAGGGTGAGTGGTTCTAAATTGTCTGTGAGTGACCTGGTCATAGAGTTTGACGGGGAGTCAAACCATATGTTGAAATCCCCTAGGAGGGTGAGAGTTGGGTGTAGGATGACGTTGGCGGCCAGTGCTTCACCAAATGTGTCTGCAAAATTTTTGTTAAAGCCGGGGGGTCTGTAGAGGAGTAGGAAGCTGTGTGAGGTGGAGGGTGGAGTTGGAATTTTACAAGGAGGGATTTGTAGTCTGTGGTGCTGGTGGAGGTGTCCTTGGTTATTAGCTACAAATAAATAAGAAAATATATTCTTAGCAGCAGTACCCAATGCAGTAGAGGGGTTAGATAACAAACATTGCCACACGTATGTGAAGACTTTGGGCCTCATTACGAGTTTGGCCTCATTACAAGCTATTAGCTCCATGGCTGCCGCCAAACCGGGCTCCTTTACCGGGTTCCCAGAATGGGGAATTACCGGGCCATTCCGAGTTCAGAGGGCCCGGTAATTCCTCCCTCTGGGAACCCGGGCCTGGACCTTCCCCATTCCCATCTGAGCCCCCATAGGGTATCAATGGGAATGGGCGAGGGAGCTAATAACGGGCCGATTACGACCGGTCCGTTGTTAGCTCCCTCTTCCCCTCGCGAGACCCGGTAACGACGCCTGGTTTTACCAGGCATCCTTACCGGGTCCCGCAAGAGGACCTCGTAATGAGGCTGAATGGTGTTAATGGGCCTGCCACCATTAGCGCAGCCCGTTAACCCATTCCGCCTCACTTGTAATGAGGCACGTTGTCTTCACTCTTGTCAGGATCGATACATTTACAAAACAGAGTATTACGATGGTCACACAACCTGTGGCTACTAGTAACTAAGCGTTCCAAAATCTCAACCTCGTTGTCACACAACCTACATAGTCTTTCTGCTTTGGGCAGCTTTCTTCTTGCCCCAAGGAAATCCACTGTTGGAAATAAATCCAGCTTAATTTTAATCAATATATTCTGATAGGATCTCGATGACTGTATCATCAAAAAAGATTGCATACCATTCAGAGCCTTCAAATCATACTGAGTTTGACTAGTTTCTGGTGTTAGTAAGGTAAAGTTGGAGATAAGGATCATTTGCCAAATTTCCCATCCAGGCAACATATTTGGGTAATTGCAGAGAGAACCAAAAACTCTGCCACTTTAGAATTTGACTGGAGATCAGGATTAGAGGCCAATGTTATACCCAACTATTTAATCTTGTCTACCCTTTCCAGTTTTTTCCCTGAAATAAACCATTGGGGACTTGGCTTAGTTGACTTCAATCTTCGACATTGCTTTTCATTAACCAACAGAATCCTTGATACTCTCACATCCCACCCACTTTCCTCCATACTGCATGGGAGTCCCTTCTTAGGGACTGGAGACGGAACCTTTTTCACCAGAAAAAACCTTCTTCCACTTTAAATGAATTGGCACGTGGGGTGCAGCACTGGGAGCATGCGCTACCCTGACTCTGCCCACCGGTGCCACACCCGAGTCCCCTTTTCTGCATCAACGGATATGGGTCGATTTCACCAGCGCTCCTGGGTTTGGCCTCGGCCATGTAATTCCAAGCGCTCTTCCTATAATACTTCTATTTGTTTTCTTTTTGTCATTTAGGTACTTGGTCCTCCGGCGTCAGGCTCCTTCCGGGCGCATGTCAACTTCAGAGGGCTTCAGAAGGTATCCAGCCTGCGAGAGGCTCTTCCCCCCACACTCTTTGCCTCCGCTGCCTGGCCCGACCACGGCAGGAAGGCTGTACCACGTGCGACACACTGGGCCTAATTACACGGTAGGCGGTGGACCAAGGTGCTATTAGCACCTTGGTCCATGGCGGTAAAATTCCGGCACCGCCTTGGAGGAAAGGGGAATTACCGCCCTATACCAAGGTTGGCGGGGCGGTAATTCCCCTTCCCCATTGCCCTTCCCCATTCCCATTTTTGCCCCATAGGGCTCTATGGGAATGGGGAAGGAGCTAATTACGGTGCCGCAAATTGCAGTACCGTAATTAGCACCCTGGTTCCTTTGCGGTTGGTTTTAACGCCTGCTAAAAAAGCAGGCGTTAAAGTACCAACCCGCAAAGGGACCTCGTAGTAAGGCGGTAAGGGTTTACCGTACCGGTGCCCTTACCGGTACCGGTAAATCCTTACCGCACTACGTGTAATGAGGCCCACTGACTCCACGCGCACTGAAGAACAGGCTAGCTAGGTGAAGGGAGCTCTTCGAAAGATTGCCTCCAGAGGACTTGAAGGACTTCGTCAGACAGAGATCGGGCCCAAGGGAGGGCCGCTTTTTTCCAACGCACCAGGTAAAGGCGACTCTTTTGCAAGGAAATGTCTGAGCGGGAGGAACCGGGCCCAGTAAGCTAAGCACCATGAATTCAGCACGTCACGCAGCTCGACAAAATGACCTCCGCACCAGATAAAATGTCTGCTCGGCCGATGCCGCTCCTAGGAACAGAGCAGGTGGGTGAACGAGTTACAAGCTGGGACTGGTGTCAACCAGGTACGTGGCCTACATTTTATCCATCAGCAGCGCAGGGCAGGTACCCCCTGCAACCTAGACAGAGTGTGCTCTGGCCCAGCAGCCCCCAGCCACTCCGTCAGTATCACCTGCCACCTCTTCAGCCTTCGAAGACAGGTTCTTCCAAAGGTTCCTGGCGCTGATGCGAACACCCTAGATGGGGGCCATCCTGCAGGATGCAGTCGTGGACTTGCTCCCTCCGGTCACTCCACCAGCATCTATAGTCCTTCCTCCCATGGCTCCAGTGCCACAGGCCCCAGAGCAGCCACTGCTGCCCCTGCCGACTCCTTCAATTCTGGCTCCCCTCCCTCCCACAGTCCAGGCGGTTCCACACCAGCCTTCGCAGCAGCATCTGGCTCCGGTCTCTGCACCGCAGCCCACGGCGCCCAGCACTCCCCCACCCACTCCGGACCAGCCGGACACTCTAGTGGACACAGATGAGGAGGAGGACCCTGACACGCCATTGTCAGCAAAGGCCTTCCACGACCGGCTTGCAGGTTTGGCAGAATATTTGTGTCTTCCTCAACCTGAGGTAGAGCAGCCCGAGGAGGGGGTCTTCGCAGAAGGCCTCACCCTAAGACCCCCCTACCAAAACTGGTATCCCGATGCAGAAAGACGTTGTTGCCCTGGCCAAGAAGGGGTGGCTCAAGCCACACTCGGCCCAACCTGTCAATCAGCACCTCGATCCCAAGTATAGACAGATGGCGGGGGATCCACTCTTGCTGTCGGCACACCCTCAACCGCACTCTTCGGTGATCGCTGCAGCGTCACTCTACTCTAAGCCTCAGTTGTCCTCAGCCACCTCGTCCTCGGCGTTGCTAGGCAAGGAGGAGTAGCTCTTGAAGGCGTACGGAAAGAAGCTGTACTCTAACGCCTCCCTGTACCTGCATCAATCCAACGTGGATGCCATGCTGGCAGCTGTTAACCAGAGGCTTTGGTGGGAAATAGCAGACTTCCTTCCAGAACCTCTGATGCAGAGCCAGGCATGCTTCAAGGCGGGTCTAAGAGAAGTCAAGCTGTTAGCGCAGGACATCATGGAGTCCACCGTGGTCCACATCGATACCTCTGGCCGGGCCATATGCATCGCCACGGACATGAGAAGGACGGCCTGGCATCGGGCTACTAAGTTTAACCCTGATGTCCAGGAACACATATTGGACCTTCCATTCGAGGGTAGAGAACTTGAAAGTGAGAGGCCCCCAAAAATGCAGTTAATTCTCCCAATAAAGTCAATCAGGACACTTCCCTGGAGGGAATGAGACCACAACCAAGTGCTGGTTATATCAAAAGGCTTTATCAAAAATAGGCCAAGCAGAATCTACTCTGCTCATGCCGAGAGCGCTCTGCAGAAAACATGTTACAAATTACTTTTATACAGCTTTATCGACATCAAACAGAGGGAAGGCCTAAGGGGCACATGAACAGTTGAGATTGGTGGATAGGGGGGAACACCTATAGGTGCCATACGGTCGGAGGGCTGTGGGTGGCTCAGGAACACGTTGTGTTGTGATGATGCTTCTCAGGTCAATTGGTCAGCTGGGCTCATCGAAATGGTATGCGGGATCGGCAACTGTTGTGCTGTTACTTATTAAATAACCATTTGACATTTTCCCTTGTGGCCACACATTCCCATTCATCCAACACCATAATCTGCTCTGTCCAGCATGCTCTGAGACCTGTGAGCTTAGACACTAAAGAAAAGACGTTTCTCAAATACAGGTTAATCCATCGATGGGCTTAGGTCAAGATACAACTATTAAATGAAGTGTTTAATCCATTGATAGGCAGGCTTAACTGTGTGTTGATACAATGCAAGATATATATTGGCTGAGGTCACTGTGTGGTCCGGAATCTCCATCGGATAAACAACAAGAAGGGCTCTAAATCTAAGGCCTGTGTAAAATAGTGAACTGTAGTCTGATGCAGGGTTAACAATTCAAGTTTTATTGCACTGATAAACTTTCCAACAGCCCCTCAATTTAAACAGCAAGACTTGCTTTGTATTACTTGGCTCGGGTTTCCGTGAAAGGGTTAAGCAAATTCAGAGTTCGAAAAGAAGACTCCTCTCAGCTTCTCGCCCAGTTTAAATGAGTAAATAATAATGTCCACTTTATTCTTTTCACGGACGCTTAGCTTTCAGTCCGTCCATCTGTCTTTAAACTGGGTTGCAAATAAACCAAAAAGAAATGAAAACACACGGAATGCCCTGTCCTCTGTTATCAGATTACGGCCAGTGTTGTTCCTCAGTGAATTCACCTCTGTTAAGGATCTTTGCTGTGCCTCTCCATGAGCCTTTTAATACGCCCAGTGTAAATCACTTGTGGATTCTTCCCAGTCCGCTCTGGTCTCTGTCTCGGCTGTAATCAGAAACACCTGGTGAGACCTATGCTGCCGCCTTTAACCCATCCCCTGCTCCTCCCTTCCATTCAGCTTCCACACATCTTTCCCGCCCACTTCCCACACCTGCAGTGCGTTTTCTTTCCCTCTGCCACCTAGTTTCATGCACTGTTGAACCTTCCCACCCTGTACGTTTCTGTGTTTACCTATCTTTGTATGGCACGACTGGGCTGTACCTATACCATTTTTTTCCCTTGGTATTCCTGTCCCTGCCCCCTCCTGGGTTCAGTTTCTCGTTGTGGTTTATGAGACATGTAGTTTTACTTATAACTGCTATTTTAACCTTTTGTTGGCTGGGTCTACATATTAACATATGGTTCTCCTTTGGCTCTGCTGCCTCTTTGACCACCTCACAGCCTGAATTACACATTAAAAGACTAGGGGCCTCATTATGACCCAGGCGATAAGTGTTTAACGGCGCCGTAGAAGGCTGTGGCGCCATTAAACACTTAGCGTCTAATTACGATGTCCCTTTGCGGAACCCAACTTTAATGGCTGGTTTTACCAGCCGTTAAAGTAGGCACCCGCAAAGGGACCTTGGTGCTAATTACGATACCGCAATTTGCGGTACCGTCATTAGCGCCTTCCCCATTCCCGTTGAGCCCTATGGGGCAAAAATGGGAATGGGGAAGGGCCATGGCGGCATGGGGAATTACCGCCCCACCAAAACCGGAATGGGGTGGTAATTCCCCATTACGCCATGGCGGACTCTGGCATGGACCATGGTGCTAATACCACTATGGTTTAGCGCCGGAGTCTTAATGAGGCCCTAGGTCACAAAGAGGCACATACCACAATGGTCACAAGTCTTATTGTGGGGGTTAAAGACTGGTTGTTTAAACATCATTAAATCTCTGCTGATCTGCTTTGACAGTATGAAGGGTGGAGGGGAATCGAAACACCTTTGCAGTGAAGTTCTGCATGTCACAGGGAACAGGGCCTTCAGGAGCAGGTTTTATGTGAAGGCTTTTTACACGTGGCCTATTACATTCTGGTTATATTCGTCTAAAATATGTTATCTTTCCTCCCTGACTGAGTATTCTCATTGTTACAAGACTCATAATGAAAATATGTGCATGCTTAGGTTATTTTCCATACTACGTTAAACAGTTCATGATCAGATTCTGCACATGCAGGCCCTAACAAAAATTATCATAATATGATCATACTGGTTTGGGCGATTAGCTGCTGTATTGGTTTTACACGATATCATGCATATATTTACATTGAACTTAAAGACGAGGTAGCTTTTTGCTGGCATGTACAGTGTCATGTTCTGTTATGCATTTTGTTATTGCAATCCATTTCTATTAAACAACGTCATACTAAACATTAACACACACCGCACTTTTATAACTAGATTCTAACGTTAAAGCTTTTGATTACACATATATTATACAGTGCGCTAATATACTTATTGTTGTACTGCAGTTCTTGCATTATTCCGCATGAAATGAGCAGCATATTCTGATTGCATGCAGAAAGACACTTTGGTTTTCTTCTATTAAGGCGCGAACAAACAAACATACTTGAGGGTCGCTTCTGTCTGTTTGACCATGTTTTAAAGAATATGGGGATGGTATTCTTTATGGCCTGGGTCTGTTGGGTGGGGGCAGGTTTATAGAGAGGAATGACTTCTGTTGCTGGTCCCTGTGCTTGGCTGTGGCAGGGTCAATGAGGTAAGACTGAGGACAGAAGATACAGTGTAAAGTTTGTTGCATTCTTGCGGCTAGTCTCCCATGAGAACCGGACAAATGCAGAGATGTCAAAGGGGAGATGGCAAAGGGGAGGAGGTGGGGGAGTAGCTTGCTCACTGTGTGTGCCTGGCAGGGAGAGCTGCAGGTCTGCGTTCTAATTTCATAACTGGCCTGCCATTATGAAATAACAAAATGGGGTCAGTAGCCCACAAAATGCAGTCTCGCTCAACTCTAGTCTTATGCGGTCTTCAGGGGGGGTCACAGTTCCTAGGGGTATTCCCGTGCAGGTGTTCCGGGGCCCTGAACCCAAAGCAGCCGCAACTGGGCCTACCCAGGAAGTGTAAGAATGGAGGGGGGGTTCCAAGACCCCCTCCTCCCACACATTCTCCCCTATCGTTACTTAAGTAACGAATATTGTAGCTGCCCCAACCTCTTACGCTAATCTTCCTCAGCCACTGCTTCATCCCATGCAGGTGTTCCTTTTATTGTGATCCACGCTCTACATACCGCACTGAGACTTCCCCCCCACCTAACATATTCATCTGGGGTGCAGGTCATATAAATACACCCTCGCTCACCTTCCAGGTCACCCATACTTCCTTGTACCATTGTAGCTCTTTGGGTTCCTTTATGGTTGTGTGATATAAATTATCCACTATATGCCCTGTACTGTATATAGCAGTCATTCTGTATATGGGCTCTGAACTATCTCCTGTTTGCACTTCTGCTTCATGCTTTATTTGTGCCACTCCATTTGCATGGCCCATTGTTACCATCATCAGCGCACCATTAGGTACCGCATTGGCGCAGCATCTGAGTCCTAATTAGTACACACAAAAAATAAGGAGCAAAAAGACGATGAGTGGTATGAGGAGTTTTACTGTCATTCCAAGCCACGATGGTACCCAGGAAAAAAGATTGTCGAACCAGGTGCTGGGCTGTGCTCCTCCTTCGTCTTTCATACATTCTCCAAGGTCGTGCACCGCTGCTATGACATTAGAAAGGGAGGCATTGTCTGCATCTGCAGAAGGAACGAAAGTGCAACATGCGCTCCTGATTTTTCAGCAAACACCTCCATCCATTGCTGTTAACAGGTCTAGCACATACCTGTTCTGCATGGTCATTAGTCGCAATGCTCTGAGTTCCACTTTAATGACATTGGGCCTCATTACACGGAAGGCGGTAATGGTTAACGGCCACCGTTAATGGTAACGGTGACCGTTAACCATTACCGCCTTACTACGAGGTCCCTTAGCGGGTTCGTGCTTTAACGCCTGCTTTTTGCAGGCGTTAAAAACCAACCCGCTAAGCGACCTCGGAGCTAATTACGACACCGCAAAATTGCGGTGCCGTAATTAGCGCCTTCCCCATTCCCATAGAGCCCTATGGGGCAGAAATGGGAATGGGGAAGGGCAATGGCGAAAGGGGGATTTACCGCCCCACCAACCTTAGAATGGGGCGGTAAATCCCATTTCCGCCAAGGCGGTGCCGGTAATTTACCGGCATGGTCCAGGGTGCTAATAGCACCCTGGATCACCACCTTCCGTGTAATGAGGCCCATTGAATCCTTCTTCAGTGTCGTTGGCCAGCTGGATGAGTTCCCACCTCGTTATCTGAAGCCATTTTGCATTTGCTCTCGCCTGGATGCTGGGAACGAGGAACGCGAAGAATGTCTTGATAGAGCTGAACAACCAGAATCAATTCGGGATCTGCGCCCGGAGTTCTGATGATCTAGCTGAGATATAGTTTGATGATCGTTTCTTCCTCCGCATTGTGCTCTGTAAACTTTCTTCAGCTATGGCATACAAGGGAACCTCTTCAGGCGGCGTTGGGGACAGTTCGTTTGGTGCCGCCACTTGTATGCTTTCTCCTTGGATGTGGCTTTCTGGAATCACCATCAGTGCGGAATGCAGCGTTGCCAAAGAGCATGTGCCCCTCCATGATTGGGGGAGGTGCAGTATGCCAGGTTGCCGCAAACCCAGTATGTATTCATCATTGCAGCCGTTCCTTTCTTCATGTCAGGTATTATAAGAGTTTTGCTGCAATTTTTGTTTTCCCCCATGTTCTTTTTACCTTCCCCATGGAAGCAGAGTTCGTAAGAAATGTCTTTTTGCAGTTTGAAGTGTTTTTCGATGGCTGTAACCCAAGTGAGTTTCATTATATGTTCAGTCCATATGGGAGCGCATGTTCTCTGTACCCATGAAAGTTTTTCTTCATACAGCCCCTGCAGTGCTTCTGCCGTGCACAATATTTTTTCGTTTTGCCACTTATTGTCTGAGTGCAACGTCCTCTTTATCACCAAAAAAGGCTCCTTTAGACAAATTACTCCTTGCGGCCGGAAGTAACATGTCTGCTCGTTATGTAATAGCTCGAATGAAACCGTGTGTGCTTGAAAAGTATTTTTGATTCTACACAGCGCGAGATGTAAGAGACACTGTGCCTCTGCAAATGGAATTTCTTGTGGCAGCAATATCTTAGGGGTGCCCGAGGCATGGGGTATAAGTGAGCACACATAACAACATTAGTTTGTTGTCTGCTTTGCCGTGTTGCTCATGTCAGCATGCCATTTCTTTGTTTGGTGTCGGTGCGGAGGATCATCAACTGTATCTAGGCCAAATTTATAATGCTCTTCCCATTTTTCCTGTTGCGTTCCCCTCTTTTTCCTCCTGTGTCCACCACCCTCATTCCCCTGGGCCTCCTAGCCGTTCCCTTTTCCCTCCCACTCTGTGTATAAGTTGGAGTAGCTAATAGCCATGTGTTTGTTATCGCTGTTCCTTTGCTGGTGGTTGCGCTACCTAATGATGTAGTTTCTGTAACTGGCATCGTGGTTGGGTATGGGTGATTTTGTACCCACGTGAGTTCTGAAGGTGTTCTGTCATTCATTGTATAAACACTAAAATCAGATTCATTCAAATATTGTGGCTTTTGAGTGGTCTGCATCATTGTACCATTTGTAGTAATATTGTATTCGTTCCTGGGACTCCTGTGGGCCCATATTAACTTAACGCCATCCCAAATTAAAGCCGTTCCTTGTTTAATTGATTTTATGCCCACACCTCCCTGGCTCATATCAATTGAAATAAAAGCTACTGCCCAATACAGTATCAGGCCAAATAACGTTGAAAGGAATACCATTGCACACACAACCAACACACACTCATATGAATAGCTAGGATAAACACCTCTTCTTCTTCTATTCCTATCTACACTATCATTCGTTGCCGCTGGGGCCTCTTCCTTGCCCATTGTAGCTCCTAATAAAGGAAGTATAAGCATTTGTTAAGCATGCATATTGAGCTTTCATTATTTGCACCTTTTATTTGTAAAGCACTTCAATTTTTCAGGTTTCCCGCACTTGCTTTTTGTCTCTTAATACGAGTAAATATTTTTGCATCCTTCCTTTCCTCCTCCCCACACTTTAAGTTTGGGGTAGAGGAACCGAGGGAGACAATTTACTGTCAACCTGAAACTAACAATGAAGATAAATGGATCATAAAAAAGAAGAGAGAGAGAGACAGAGGAAGAGAGAAAGAGAGAGAGAGCGAAAACATGGAGGTTGTTTATCCTCATCTTTGTACAAATATTTTGCATTTCAACAGAAGGTTTTCATTTTACATACCAAACTCATTATCATTACTCATTGAGGTCATGCATCTTTTTAAATACTCTCTTTTACTCTTTGTTTACCCCTGTTCTGTGCCTGCAATCTATTTCTGTACTCCTGCTTTTTCACTTACTATGTTTGTGCGCTCTGTTAATTTCTGCCATCTTCATAGTCTGCGCAGTCTGTACTCCCATGAACCCTGCGAACATCTGTCAAGTGCACCCAATACCTTAAGCCCTGCACCTTGACTGCCGTAGGCGTGCAGTATATTACCTTGTAAGGACCATGGAACCTTGGTTCGTTCCATCTTTGCACAAATCTTTTCATGTATACCATGTCACCTGTCATCAACTGGCAGTCTGGGCTATCTGTGGCTGGAGTGGTTGTACCTGTGGCAATTTGCTCTGTAAATGGTGGTGCTATTTGTTTTGCTGTGGCTCGTGCTGCTCTTGTAAGATTTCTAAGATACTCATGGAACTCTTCTTCTAGTACTGTGGCACTCTGATGTGCATCTGACTGTCTACGCAGGGGTGAGTGGGCTGTGTGCATCCTTCTACCTGTCACAATCTCATGGGGTGACAAGTGGTGGTCCTTACTGGGCTGATTCCTCATCTCAAAAAGTGCTAAGGGTAAACAATATACCCAGTTCTTTTTGAGTGTATGGCCCAATTTTGACAATCTGCTCTTGAGCAGTCGGTTAATTTTTTCAACAACTCTGTTCTATTGTGGATGATAAATCGTACAGAGCTTGTGAGTTATACCTAGCATTGCAGTTATTTGCTTGAACATGTCATTTACAAAATTCGTCCCATTGTCGGAACGTATGACATCACAAATACCCCAGCGGGAAAATACTTCCCTGGCCAAGAATTTGGCGGCATACCGTGCGTCTGGATGAGCGCAGTGGCCTGCTTCCACCCACTGGGAAAAGGGACATACTACGATGATCAAATATCGGGCTCCATTACACCGCTCTCCCATTTCTGCATAGTCTATATGCAGTTCTCTGAATGGGCCTTCGGGTTTTGGCAATGTTCCCCTGAGTGTCTGTAACGTCATGCCAGAG
Organism: Ambystoma mexicanum; assembly: GCA_002915635.3. NCBI lineage: Eukaryota > Metazoa > Chordata > Amphibia > Caudata > Ambystomatidae > Ambystoma > Ambystoma mexicanum. The sequence goes on from CM030323.1 coordinate 506,656,706, forward strand.
TTGTACATTTGGCATGTGATAAATTCTATTATTAGTTTCGTGACTTGTTCCTGTAGTCCCGGGGTGAACCAATCTTCCTGTATATCTGCGATAATGTGTTTCTTTGCATTGTGGGTGGGTAAGTGCAGTTGCTGGAATGCTACCTCCAGTAATTTTGCAGGCATTACTACCTTACAGGTGTTATTCTGTCTCCATAGAAGGTCGTTGGATGACTGGCTACACCCTCTTTTCACCCACATCTCCTTTTCCTCATTTTGTGCATCTTGCTGAAGCTCAATAATTTGAGAGATTGGCAATGAATTGAATCCTTCTGGAGGCTCCTCTTCTACTACCTTCTGTAGTATGTACTCACCTGTTCAGCTTTTTGGTAAATAGGAAGCTTCCTTGGCAGCAGCATCTGCTGCCGCGTTCCCCAATGAGATGATGTCATCACCTCGTGTGTGGGCCTGACATTTCACGACTGCTACAAGTGTAGACTCTTTCAGCGCATCGCTTAATTCTCCTAATAGTGTTGCATGCTGGACTGGAGACCCATCTGCCCTTTGGAATCCTCTCCTACCCCATCTTGCTGACCCTCCACACACTGTCGTTTCCATGTAGGCAGAGTCTGTGTAGATTGTGACTGCACACCCTTTTGCTGTATGCAGTACTTCTATGAGCGCCAGTAGTTCTGCTGCTTGGGCTGAGAAGTGTGGTGTAACCTTTTTTGTACAATCACTTCAAATTCCCCATCCTCCGCCCGAACTACTGCTGCTCCTATGTGTTTTTCTCCTGTTTCACAATCTTTGGAGGCAGACGCATCAACAAAATAAATTTCTCCTTCTGCTAGTGCATTTTCGTGTGCTGTAGGTGCGTTATCATCATCACCTCTGTATGTGGCACAGTCATGCTGCTGCATGTCTTCTACTGTGCATGCTTCTGTGAGGAATGTGGCAGGGTTTACACTTTTGCACTGCACGATATGAATGTTCGCGCTGGATATGATCAACTCATACGCTGTTGCCCTTTGGGTAGTTTGTGTGCTTTTGATCATTCCAGGATGGCACATGTGACGCAGTATCCCATCACGATTGTAGAACTTTTTTCGATTGCGAACGTGGCGGCTGCGAGAGCCTGTTCGCAAGCGAAATGTCCTTGCATTACTGCATCTAGTGTTCCACTGTAGAATGCCAGGGGCTTGTGGCCTAGTGATGTTTTCTGTGTTAGTACAGCTATCTTGAGTGTGTGAGTGCAGTGTGAGAACAGATGAAATGTGCGCTCATAATTGGGGGTTGCTAGAACTGGGGCAGTGGATATCAATTCTTTGAGTGTGTCAAAAGCTGCGTGTATTTCGGTGTCCACTGTAATTGAGTGTTTTCTCGTTGCGCTTTCTTGAGTGCCTGTAATAGTCGTTTTGTGTATGCTGTGTAATCTAATATCCAGGCTCAACAGTAATTACACATGCCAAGGAACTTCTGCATCTCTTTTACTGTGTTAGGCTCTTTTACTGCTTTTATCGCTGCTGCCCTATCAGGTATTATCCTCTTGCCATCTTTGGATATCAGCTGACTTAAGTAAGGCACTTCTGTCAAGCAATATTGAAGTTTTTGTCTGTCCACCTTGTACCCCTTCTGTGCCAAATGTGTTAACAGGGTTAACAGGGTTATGGAATCTTCTCTGCATTCCTTTTCGTCTTTACCGCAGACCAACAAATCGTCCACGTACTGAATTATTGGACTTGTTGTGTGTATGTTTCCAAGATCTTTGTGCAATATTGTGTTAAAAATACTGGGACTTCCACAGTACCCTTGAGGCAATCTACAGTGCTCATATCTTTTCCCCCCTAGTGTGAATGCTGATAGGTACCAGGAGCCTGGGTCAAGTGGGATTGAAAAGAATGAATTTTTCAGATCCACCACTGTGAAATGGGTGGCTTGTGTTGAGATGCTACAAAATATTGAAGCAGGATTTGGGACAAGAGGAAACTCCTTCTGTACTACGTCATTGAGGGGATGTAGGTCCTGGATCATTCTCCACGCCCCTCCCTTCGCTTTCTTGATCGGGTAAATGCAAGTGTTGCAGGGCGAGTTGGATGGCACTATTATTCCCTGTATTATCAATGCACATATTGTGTCTTTTATTCCCTCTTCTGCTTCCCTCGATAGGGGGTATTGTTTTACCCGGGATAAAATGGCTCCGGGCTTGAGCTTTATCTTTACAGGTGTCACTTCATGCAGCAGCCCTACAACGTGTGGCCTGTGGTCCACAACTGCTGCGGTACTTGGGACACAAGTACTCTTCTCCACTGGCATCCCTGCATGTCCATTGCAATTACTGCTATTCTTTGTGACAACACCTGTACTGCATGTATATCTAAGGACACTACTGAGTCTGGGTCTGTGATTGGGTGGAAAATGAATTCTGAAGGCACACTCCATTTTTTCACTCTTCAATTCTGGCACCACTCTCGCCAGTATCCTCAGCCCTTGTATGAACATATCTGAGTCTACAGGTATGCCACGTGTTTGTGGGAAGATTGCTTGAGTGTGTATCGCTAGCATGGCGCGAATCGCGCAGATGCCTGGTGTAGAGTACTATATTCCTCCGTCAGTGAAGCATATGGTCATGTTCAGCTTGCTGAGAAGGTCCCTTCCCAGCAAATTAATGGACGACTCTTCGTAGTACAGCAGGGTGCCCGTACAGTTTTTCCCCCACGTTATGTCTAACTCTTCAGTGTATGGAACCTCGACCACCGCCCAGAGAATCCTTGCGTTTCCAAAGTCTGATTAGAAAGCGGGAACCTCTTCCTTGAAGCATGATTTTTCCGCTCCCGAATCCACCATGAAAATAATTGTTTGTTTCCTATCGCCGCCCCTACCAGTGGTTCCTCTGCTGCGTTAAGGGTCGTCGACAGTACTGGACACGCAAGTGTTCCCTGTGGGCTGTCCTATGCTGAATGCCATGGGAGTTCATCAGTGTCAAAAACATTTCCTGTTACCATTGCCGTCCCTCTACATGGTATAGGTGCTCCATTTGTAGTGGTAGTGTAAGTGCTGCTGCGAGTGGGGGTTGTACGTTCATGAAACTGGGGGCGTTGAGATGTGTTTTGTGGGGGCACCTGGCGCTCATTCATGTACCTAGGGTCGGGTTGGCTCTCCCTTCTATTTCCACTCATCGGTAACCCATAGGGGCTCCCTGGGTGGGGGTGTCCATTCTGTTGTTCGTTTGAGTAAAAATTAGTGGGCCTGCTCTGACACTCCCCCCACCTCCCACAATTCTAACACTGTCCTTGCCATCCTCCTCGGGGCCCTCCTTACCCAGCACCCCCTCCTCTTGGCCTACTGAATCCTCCTCTATTGCTCCGGCCGCCTCTCATCGGCCACTGTGGTCCCTCATACTGATTTTCCCCTGACCATGAGTCCTGGCTATTACCTGTCCAGTTTGCCGCCATTTGCACCGTTATTCCCATCTGTCCTTCGTCCTCCCGCTCCCTTCCTGCCGTTGTGGTTGCTGCTACTGCACTAACCTTCAATAGTTTGCTTTGTACTAATTGAGCCTCATCTGCCAACCACCGCTCAGCTATCTCCTTTTCCTTCTCTTTGATCCTTGTACAGTGGTGCACTATTATGCTTTGAATTTCAGGCCATCCCTTGGCTTCTATCCCAGCTATTTAATCAAAGGCCTTCTGTACTTCTTTGGGATTTCCCTTTCTATAATGAAATAAAATAAGGAAGTTGAATGGTTCCAGGCCGTGCCTGTTTCCGCTCTCCACATGTCTTGTACCCGGAGAATGAAGGACATCGCATCTTCCTCATCTCCCATGGTACACTGCATTACTGACTGTAAATCTGGTGTGTCTGGAAATGTTTCCCTCAAGGCATCCCACACCCGTGCTCGTACTGTGTTGAATGAGGCCCCATAATTGCGGTCATAATCCAATGTTATTCCGGTAAACCCCGCCTTTCCCCAGACTCGGTTTGCCTGGTCTCCCACTGCAGATACCAGCAGGCTTTTAACATCCCCCACTGCCAAGGGCACTCCTGCCGTGTGTTTCTCAAATGCGTATATCCACTTACTGGCACCTTCGGACAGTGGGGGTAACTGTTTGAGCAAGTTGGCCATGTCCATTTGGGCCCATGCTATGTAATTTGGCCTTCCCGGCCCCCTGTGTATTAGTGGCAGCTGTACATTTTTTCCCCCCTTACTGGTACTCACCTTTTTCCCTTTCTACCCTATTACCGCCATGTGTCCTGCTCTGTTCCTTAACCGCCCTCTACACTCTTCCATGGGGGACAATCCCTCCCCAAATGAAGCCCCACCTGTGGCAGCTCCTAACCTCCCTTCTTCATCCTGCTCCTCTAAGTCATACCAATGTTCTTCCTCCCTGTCCGATGCCATCCCTCCCTCGTCTAGTTCGCGTTCACTGCCAGCTGTGTTTATTTCTATGATTTGCGTGGGGGTGTCATTAATTCGAAATAGTATCTCTCCCTTTTTCCATCCTTCTTCCGCTGTCTCTTCACTCGGTCGAGATGTCGCATCTCGTTCTACTTTGGGGGTGAGTGACCCTCCTTGTTCCCCCATGGCCCTCAGGCGGGACAGCTCAGTTTGAGCCATCGTTAGTCGTGAGTCTAAATCCTGCTTATGTTTCTTAATATCGATCGTGGGGGTACTCACTTGTCCTGTTATTCCTTGGCTCTCATACGGGGGTGGTGCTGTGGCAGATGGCTTAGGTATGGACGATAGTGTGGATTGTGGTACGTATACAGGGCTGCTATATCCTTCTGCGGGCACTGGCTTCGTCAATAAGGGATATATGCGTGTAACCTCTATCTTAGTCTCATTCTGTGTAATTGGCCCTTCACTGCCAGTTGTTGTCAGGGGAGATGCATTATACTCGCCGCTTTTACCCAGGGGGACTTCCTCAAACAAACGCCACAGGTCCAATATTTCCTTCCTCTTCTGCAACTGTTTCCCTTTATATCTAATGAACAAACAGGTGGCAACCATATCTAGCACAGCCTTATCAAAGGACCCTCCCTGGGGCCACACTTGAGGCAATCCTTCTCCCTTCAACTCCGTGACCCACTGGTCATGGTATTTGTTGATTTTCTCCGCATATCCTGGCAGAGTTTTACAGATGTGGGCTAGGGGCGTTTCTGCGCCTATTTTACCAACAATCCCTTTTCTATACTCTCACACTTTGCGTATGGCCAACTCAATATGTTATGCAACCCTTCTTAAAAGGAAGAACTGTTTACTCACTTTTCATCATTATAAACCACATCAACTTGAACGAAATTTTCTTCAATACAATTTTAAATCATTTTCATTGATGTTCACCAACAAGAAACAATACTTTTCCAAAAGACCAACACTTTAACACATACTACATACAACAAATAACATAGACAACATAAATCCTACCTCACCTTCCCTAGTAGTACCCCCTACATGCCCCTCATCAATGTCCTTCCCTGATTCTTTTTTTTTTATTGATTTAATTGCATAGCAATTTTTACAAAGAGCATGTTTAAAGTCTATGCTCAAGACAAATTGTCCTTCCATTACTAGATGTACGCCATTAATTAAGTTAAGATTTGTCCGTCTCTCCTGATGGATCTTCAGTATTCAAATCCAAATGTCTTAAAAACTGGGTGACGCCAATCACACATCTGGCGTCCTACCCACTTGAGAGCAGTTCCAAAAGTTTGTTTTCGCCCAAGGTAGAGTAGTTGGTTAAAACTCTTGCGAGGTATTTTGACCTGGCCTCTTTTAGAGAGCGCCATTCCAACAACAGATGGCGGCTGGTTTCCACCCTATCTTTCTTGGAACAGAATCGACAGGTTGCAAAGTCAGATTGTTTTCTCACGGCCTGAATTTCCCTTGTTCTCACCTGGTTGAGACGGAATCTTAAGAATAGTTTGCTCACTTTTTT
>CM030323.1:506662639-506717938 GCA_002915635.3 Ambystoma mexicanum
TATGTGGGAATCGGACCTTTCACGAGATTGCCAGGCCAAAACCGCCCCGAAAGGCGTAAGGAGCCGGCTGATAAAACCATGAAGACTCTGTTCGGGAAATGACTCCGCCGACAAGTGTACGGGTCCGCTTGCCCGAGCTTGAAAACTAACTCTCAGACCTCGCATTTCATTGGCCAATGGGTCTCGTAGATCCCAGAACAGCCGAAGCGGTTGCATGCAATAAAGGCATACATCGAATAGTGGGGCTATTGAAACCTATGTAGATCGGGAATTGGTCTCTAGAGAAACCTCCGCTCTCCCGTCCCTAAACCAGCAAAGATGTCATCACCACAGTCGATGGAAACTGAAATTGCCTCTGGACCAGGAAACACATTCACTACTGAGTGACTCTTATTGGTCCTGACGGGCCACCGGGAGGGTGTTAGTGTTTGATGAACAAGGCTCCACGATTGTTCAGGTTATCTGGAACCTCGTGTTAGAGACACATAAATCCTCGAATTGATTGCCGAGCTAAGAGAATAACACTTCCCGGATTGTACACAAACCTACCTGCTACCCAGAAAACCTGAAGATTAATCTGCATCTGTAACCTCTGCCTCCATGCAACTACCTCCGGAATACCAAGACTTTCAGGACGTCTTCCAAAGAACAGGCCAACACGTTACCCTCACAGATCGTCACGATTGCCAAATCGATCTGGTGCCAGTGCACAACCCCTTGTAGCAGGATTTATGCCCCTTACCGAACCTGAGAATCTGGCATTTTGAGACAAATATTTGAATCATACCTAGCTAATAGTGTTTATGCGCCACGTCAAAGTCCCGCGCATCCTCGGCTTGTTCTTCGAACGTACAAAAAAAGAAGGCGACCCTTAGAACTTGTATCGATTACCGCGCATTGACGCAGATAAACGGTTTAAAAACCGTTATACTCTGCCGCTCTGATCCCTGAAACTCCTTGACACAGGTGAAGGACGCTTGCATATACACCAAAGTTAGATCTCCGGGGGCTATAATCAATGGTAAGAGTTAAAGAAGGCGACGAATGGAAAACTGCCATGCCGTAGCTAAATACGGATTATTCGAGTACCGAGGTGATGCCTTTATCGGATTGTGTAACGCGCCACGGCTGCCTTCCAAATACTTCATGAATGATGTCCTTCGGAAACTCATACGATGTTTGTGTTGTCGTATATATCGATGACATTCTGGGTACTCCTCTTCGGAATCTGATCACAGAAAACACGTCAGGGCAGTACTTGAAAAACTGCGCCAACACAAATATTTGCAAATTGGAGAAATGTTTTCCATACCACAGAAGTCGAGTTTCTAGGTTTCATCCTGACACCAAAGAGTCCGAATGGACTCAAGAAAAGTGGATGCCATCCTCAAATGGCCATCACCTAGCTCTGTAAAAGGGGTTCAAAGCATGCTCGGCTTTGCCAATTTCTATCGCAGGTTTATCCCGGAATTTCACACGCGTGGTACAACCCATTACTGCACTCTTGAGGAAAAATAAAACTTTTGAATGGTCTGAAGAAGCCGAGCAGGCCTTTCAGGATTTAAAAGCTAAGTTTACCTCCGCACCTATATTGAAACACACCGCGTCCAGATCTCCCTTATGTTGTCAGAGACTGACGCATCCAGCCTAGCCATGGGAGCTGTCCTGTCCCAAAGAGATCCCGAAACCAACCAACTGCATCCCGTAGCATTTTGGTCCAGAAAATTCTCGGCACCCGAGGTTAATTATGCAATCACGGACAAAGAACTGTTAGCCATTAAGTCCGCTTTAAAGCCTGGCGCATTATCTGCTTGCGCCTCGACATACCATCACAGTGATCACTGATCACCGGAATTTACAGTATTTGAAAACCGCCAAGGCTCAGTCATCACGGCAGCTCCGATGGGCTTTGTTTTTCGCTGAATTTGATTTCGTAATTACCTATCGACCTGGCTGCAAGAATGGCAAAGCAGACGCCTTATCCCGAATTGGAATGGGAGAATCTGATACAAACTCAGAACCAGTACCAATAATTCCCGAACAGAGGATTCTAGGCATGACTTGTTACAGACGCTTGAAGACATTCAAGCCAGAGTGAAACAACTCCTGGACCCTACAACCTTACAGGAATGGATACAAAAGGGATCAGACTTTACCATAGATAATGGTTTACCTTATTTCCAAGGACGCTTATTCTGCCACATAAGGAATTACACGAACTAGTTATTTCCGGTTATCATGATACATTAATAGAGGGACACCCCGGTATTGCCAAGACAGAGGAAAAGGTGAAACGACAATTTGGTGCCCTCTTGGCGAAAAGATGTTAAATCTTTTGTGATGTCCTGTGGTGTTTGCGCCCAAAATAAAAGTCAAAAGAAAAGACCAGCGGTCTCCTTCAACTCTAGACATACCACCAGCACCCTGGCACACCCTATCACTGGATTTTATTACGGACCTGCCTCCTTGTTCGGGTACAATACTATTCTGGTAATTGTGGATTGTTTTTCCAAAATGGCCCACTTTATTCCTTTGAAAGGTTTACCTTCAGCTTCTGTCCTAGCCAAAGAATTCCTCGAAAATATTGTTCGGCTACATGGATTCCCATCTATACTAATCTCTGACGGGGAAGCCAATTCATTTCCCACTTCTGGCGCAAATGTTGTCAAATGGCGCAGATCGACGTAAGATTATCGACCAGTCACCACCCTCAGACCGATGGTCAGACCGAGAGGACAAATCAGACCCTTGAAGCAGTACTTACGGTGTATGTTACAGCAATCTGAAAGCAACTGGAAAGACATTCTTTGGATAGCCGAATACGCATATAATAATTCGGTACACTCTGGAACTGGCCACAGTCCTTTTTATACTTTGTTTGGGCATCACCCTCGAACCTCAAACCTTGACTCACCTCAGAACCTCGGAATGCCTGCAGTAGAACATCTGCATTCTACAATTACCCAAGCCTTCAAAGAGGCAACTACGCATTTACAACAAAGCCAAGAGAAAATACAAGGAGAATGCTGATCTACATCGGAGTGAAGCACCTCCGTATCAGATTGGGGATCAAGTGTGGTTAGCTACCAGACATTTACCACTCAAAGGGCCTCGAACTTTTAACCCAAAATATCTGGGACCTTATTCTATTACGGCAATAATTAACCAATGGCTGTTAAATCTTGATTTACCAGCTAGTATGCGAATTCACCCTGTTTTTCATGTGTCACTTCTGAAACAGTGGTACCCGGAACCGACTACTCAAACCTCCAGAACCTATTCTAATAGATGGGAGCCCGAATTCAAAGTGAAGAACATTTTAGACTCAAAAATGTTTAGGTCAAAACTGTTTCTACCTAATTGATTGGAAAGGGTACGGACCTCAGAAGAGGTTGTGGGAACCCAGCGACCATGTGCATGCACCTCGATTAGTCAGGAAATCCACCGACTCTTCCCAGACAAACCAAAACCCCCGGAGGGAACAACCTTGGGAGGGCCTGGGGGGGAGTGCTGTCATGATGCCGCTCCCGGGAGCGGTTCAAGCCCTGCGTCCCCAAAAGCGGACATCCAGTCCCCAAGAAGGACCCGCAACCCCATATAGGGGCCCTTTGGACAGTGTCCTGGCGCCTATGGCGCCAGGCTCATAAAAGACATCAGTCCTGCGCCATAGGCGCCAGGCTCATTATGGAATGCTTGGGTGCACTTACCTGATGCAGACCATGCTGCAGGATCCCGGCCTCCTTGAGGCCTGAAAGGAACTACTTTACCTGTGGGACTAATTTACCATACGGGCGTGGTCGGGAAGGATACATACCTGATTGGAGGAAGGATACATACCTGGAACCTCTTCCAAGGCTATTTAAACCCCACCCAGAACAGCCACACGTGCTTCGCGTTGTTCTGCATCTAGCAGCTGGACGCTCACCGTGTCTGCTCCTGCATCCTGACTTCTGCCACGCCTGCCAGCATCCTGGATCACCTGCAAAGGAAGAGAAGAAGAGAACAGAAGAAGGAAAAGTCCTTACCTGCTAAATCCGCATCCCGGAGACATCTCGCCGACAATCCTGAAAGGAAGACTTTAATTTAAAAGCTCATGCCGTCGATCGCTGCAGCGCCGCATTCCACTCACCTTTACAGGGCGCCTCCATGTTCAGCAGCGATCATCCGGATTCGCAGTCACGCCCCAGCGCCTAGGGAGAAAAAAGACCAGAACAAAAGGTGAGAGGAGAGAAGGGAATAAGGAAAGCTAAATCTCCATGTTAAGACTTACCTGTTGATTCATTCCCTCTTCATTTCGGGTCCGCGCCGCATCCTGGCATTTCCGGACCCCGGCCCCTAAGGGGAAAAAGAGACATCAGCGTTAATGAGCGAATGAAAAGACATTACCAAAAAACGCTCATTAAAGACTTACCTGATTCTACAAGGATTTCACCTCTCATCTCGGGTCGGTGCCTGTTCCCCAGCATTCCGTACCCGCCCCTATGGGGAAAAAGACACTAGCATTAGTACATTAATGCATGGACACAAGGGGAACCTCTTATCAAAAAAAACTTACCTGGAAGCCAAGCAAGTTTGGTTTTCACCAATCCGAAAATCAAGTGAAGTAACTGGATACCAACACGCCCCTGCATCAGAAGCAGGATGGAGAGCTCGTCCTTGCAGACCCTAAGGTGAGACGATACGAGAAATCACAGAAGGGTTTCAAGGAGGATGAGAGGGGAAAGTGAGAGGCCGATTGCATTACCCCGCAGACAGTTAATCCCCTATTTTCACCTACAGAAGGATACTTCTGCGAGCCAGACAAGCCAGATTTTGGGGCGCGGTCCAGTCCGTCTTCCGAACCCTGCGCATCACCTTAGAAGAGGTCACAGCAGCGCGAACCAGGCCAGCGCCTCCGTGGGAGTCAGGTGAGCGTAACACTAGCCCGCTGCCATTGTATATAGTTAATTAGTGTTAGGTTTTATTTTATTTTTTTTTAATTTGGGGCGCTTGGACTATGCCCCACTTTTTTGTATATAGTTATTAGTTAGGTGGGTTTTATTGTAGGTTTCATTTACATCGTTGGGATCATGGACCCTGGATTTGCTCTGTACATAGTTTGACCAGTGGATTTGTGGCCTTCATCTTTTATTATTTTTTCACCATGGAGCAATGGATTTTCACTTTACTTTCCCTTTGGATTTGCTTTGTTGGACTGTGACTTTGGACACAATTTCATTACAGTTACTTTGGATTCCCATTTTCATTATTTATTATTTTGTGGACATGCTGCATTTGATATTTGTGGCCATTATTGTTTCTTTTGATTTCATTCACTTCATTTACACTGTAATACATTTTTGTTTCTTACTTCAATATGTGGACTTTCTCATTGGTTTCATACCTGCCACAATGTGGGTTTCACAGTCATGTGTTGCCATTGTGTGTGGTCTGACGGACTTGTACTCATGCGCATACTGCTTATTTGTTATCGATCATGTAATGGGTATTTCAATTTTGAATGGATGTAAAGCTTGGTTGGGTGTTTGGACTGAGGTGGCGTGGGGTGTGATTTGGGTGGGCATAGGAGTCTGGGATCTGGATTGTGAATGACGTGTTGGCTGGGACATGTGCGGGGGCCTGCTGGCAGGTGCCCCACACTGCTGGGGGTGGGGTGCTGGGAGACATGAGTGGACATGAGTGGGGGCCTGGTGGAGGGTGCCCACTGGCTGGGTGGGGGTGGGGTGAGGGGACATGAGTGGGGGCCTGGTGGAGGTGCCCTGACTGCTGGGGGGGTGGGGTGATGGGAGACATGAGTGGGGGCCTGGTGGAGGGTGCCCCTGACTGCTGGGGGTGTGGGTGCAGGGGGACATGAGTGGGGGCCTGGTGGAGGTGCCCTGCACTGCTGGGGTGGGGGTGAGGGGGACATGAGTGGGGGCCTGGTGGAGGGTGCCCTGCACTGCTGGGGGTGGGGTGCTGGGAGACATGAGTGACATGAGTGGGGCCTGGTGGAGGGTGCCCCTGACTGCTGGGGGGTGGGGTGCAGGGGGACATGAGTGGGGCCTGGTGGAGGGTGCCCTGCACTGCTGGGGGTGGGGGTGCTGGGAGACATGAGTTGGACATGAGTGGGGCTGGTGGAGGGTGCCCCGCACTGCTGGGGGGTGGGGGTGATGGGGGACATGAGTGGGGGCCTGGTGGAGGGTGCCCCTGCACTGCTGGGGGTGGGGGTGAGGGGAGACATGAGTGGGGGCCTGGTGGAGGGTGCCCTGCACTGCTGGGGGGTGGGGGTGGTGGGAGACATGAGTGGGGGCCTGGTGGAGGTGCCCTGACTGGTGGCGGGTGGGGGTGAAGGGGGACATGAGTGGGGCCTGGTGGAGGGTGCCCCTGACTGCTGGGGGGTGTGGGTGCAGGGGGACATGAGTGGGGCCTGGTGGAGGGTGCCCTGCACTGCTGGGGGTGGGGTGCTGGGACATGGTGGACATGAGTGGGGGCCTGGTGGAGGGTGCCCTCACTGCGTGGGGTGGGGGTGCAGAGGGACATGAGTGGGGCCTGGTGGAGGTGCCCCTGCATCTGGGCGTGGGGGTGCAGGGGACATGAGTTGGACATGAGTGGGGCCTGGTGGAGGGTGCCCCTGCATGCTGGGGGTGGGGTGGGGGAGACATGAGTGGGGCCTGGTGGAGGGTGCCCCTGGATGCTGGGGGTGGGGGTGAGGGAGACATGAGTGGGGGCCTGGTGGAGGGTGCCCCACTGCTGGGGGTGGGGTGTGGGGGACATGAGTGGACATGAGTGGGGGCCTGGTGGAGGTGCCCCTGCACTGCTGGGGGTGGGGGTGCAGGGGACATGAGTGGGGCCTGGTGGAGGGTGCCCCTGACTGCTGGGGGTGGGGGTGCAGGGGGACATGAGTTGGACATGAGTGGGGCCTGGTGGAGGGTGCCCCTGGATGCTGGGGGTGGGGTGCAGGGGACATGAGTGGGGGCCTGGTGGAGGGTGCCCCTGGCTGCTGGGGGTGGGGTGCAGGGGGACATGAGTGGGGCCTGGTGGAGGGTGCCCCTGCACTGCTGGGGGTGGGGTGCTGGGAGAATGAGGGACATGAGTGGGGCCTGGTGAGGGTGCCCTGCACTGCTGGGGGTGGGGGTGGGGGGACATGAGTGGGGGCCTGGTGGAGGCTGCCCCTGCACTGCTGGGGGTGGGGGTGGTGGGAGACATGAGTGGGGCCTGGTGGAGGCTGCCCCTGCACTGCTGGGGGTGGGGGTGGTGGGAGACATGAGTGGGGGCTGGTGGAGGGTGCCCTGGATGCTGGGGGGTGGGGTGCTGGGAGACATGAGTGGGGCCTGGTGGAGGGTGCCCTGCACTGCTGGGGGTGGGGGTGATGGGGACATGAGTGGGGGCCTGGTGGAGGGTGCCCTGCACTGCTGGGGGGTGGGGTGCTGGGAGACATGAGTTGGACATGAGTGGGGCCTGGTGGAGGGTGCCCTGTGTGGGTGGGGGTGCAGGGGACATGCGTTGTGGGCAGTAGTGCAAGTGACATGTGGGTTGGCTGGGGGCATGGCCATGGTGGATGGGCTGCCTGCAGGGACATGTGCAGGTGTCCTGTGGTGTGCACACCTGGAGAGGCCCGGACAGGTGCTATGAGTGGAACTCCGACGACCCTGAAATACACGTACCCTGCTGTAATTGCGTGTGATACTTCCCGCGCACCCCTGGAATACACGTGCCCTGATGGAATCGCGTGTGTACTTCCCGCGCACCCCTGATGTACACGTACCCAGGACAATCGCGTGTGAAACTTCCAGAGAACCACTGAAATACACGTTCCCCGCTTGGCGTTTGCTGTTTGGCAGCCCTGTGAACTGGTCCAGGGTTAGCGCAGCCCTTTGCAATGATTTGGGAATTTTGAAGGCTTTTCCTTGCGCAAGGGTGTTCTTGGGGTCGTAACTGGCGCTGCTGCAGGGTCGCTGCACCACTTTGCGCCATGGCTGGTTTTGGAGGCTAAAATCCATGAATACGCTGTGCGGTGAAAAGGATTTTATCGCACGCGGCTGGCGCAGTGTATCGCACGGGGACACTGTGCGCCAGCCGCGTGCGCCACATTTGTGCGAATTTCTATGGATTACCCTGTATATTTCTCACCTGCATGCAGATTCAATGTGCCAAAGAAATGCCATTGAATCATTACCCTTTTCTTAATTCTGTTGGGTAAAATAGATCATAAAAGACTCATCATCAATGGCAAAACACATTTTGTATTTTGTTTATTTGTATAGCGCTCCAATCCCAAGGGCATCTGGGCGCATTTCTTAGATAACAAAGGTTACAGACTGTACAATGACATAGATACAGTTTACAAAATTACAATAGCAAAGGTTACATATTTAGAAGTGTACATTTCTACATATGCTGATAATGCAAAGTTACGCCAATACATACATTTAGTGGGCTGCCGAAGGATTAGCTGGAAAGCAGACATGAGGCAAAAGGGGATCTAGGGCTCTTGGGCGAGGAGCCATAATTTTGCATTTCTCCTGAATGGATGATAGGTGGGTTCAGTTCTTAATGGTATAGGTAGGGTGTTCCACAATTTAGCTGCTAGGACGGGGAAGCTACTGCCTCCTGCCTTCTGTTGCTTGAAACTGGGGATTTTGAGGCAATGTGCCTGAGCAGATCTGGTCGGGCGGTTTGACGAATTACGTGAGAAGTTATTGGTCAGGTATCTTGGTGCTAGATTTGCAAGTGACTGACAGGGATTTGAAAGCAATCTTTTGCTTGACCAATAGCCAATTCAGGTTGCGTCTTGAATCTGATATATGTTGGGATCTGGGGATATTCAGTGCTGACCTAATGGCATTGTTTTGAATAACTTGCAGCTTTTTCAAGTTCTGTTGACTGGTTCCAAGGTAGAGTGTGTTGCAGTAGCCTAGTTTTGAAAGTACTAGAGCTCTGGCTATGGAGATACAATTGGATGTGCTAAGAAACGGTCTCCAGGCCCTAATTAACTTGCACGTGTATGCTGTTGAAGAGGCTGTCGCATTGACTTGTCTGTAGAGTTTTATTTTGGAGCCTAAGAGGAGTAGCTCTGTTTTCTCGTCATTGATACAAAGTCCATGCTTAGCCATGCTTAGCCATCCAGGTCTGTATCGTGCTGTATATATCATTGAGTATTTTAGTGTCAGTATCATAGTCTCCCGTGATGTGTATGAGTATCTGGGTGTCATCTGCATGATTAGTGTAGCTGACATACAGGCAGTCAAGGTCATCGAACAGGGGCTTCGTGGATAAATTGTATAGGGTGGGAGACATGCATGATCCGTGGGGTACTCTGCACGTGACTGGTGCAGGCTCTGCAGAGGCCGAAGGTGAGAAGACTCTCATTGATCTGTTATCAAGGAATGACTGGATCCAAGTGGTGGCTTTAACAGAGAAGTGTGCTGCTGAAGTTAGATGCTTGCATCTGACTTTGTGATCTACTAAGTCGAATGCAGCCGACAGATCTAATAGTATGAGGAGGGTGAGTTTGTCTTTGTCTTTTAATTCTTCAATTTGGGGTTTTAAGGTCAATCAGGGCAGTTCCAGTACTGTGCCTGTGTCTGAAGCCTGATTGCCTGAGGCCAGGGAGGTTATTTATTTCTAAGTGCTCTTGAATCTGCAGGTAGGGTGCTCTATCAATGATTTTCAACAGAAATTGAACAGTGGTGATTGGTCTATAATTAGTGGTGATGTTAGGGTCTAGAGTCTGCTTTTTTAGTAATGGGAGGACCAACGCGTCTTTTAGGTTGTTAGGTACAATGCTTGTTTCAAATGAAGCGTTAATTATGGACGTGATGAAGGTAGCCAGTTCCTTGGCTGCCTCTTTAATGATAGGTGCAGGGGAGATTTCTCCCTGGCATCTTGACGGGTTTTAACTTAGTGATTATGTCCTCTACCTCGTTGGTGGTGAGAGGAGAAAACTTGAATAAGTCTGTGAGTTTTTGGGCAGGGAGTTGTGGTAATAGGTTGGGATAAAACATCCGGGAGCATACGTTTTTTGGGTTCAATTTTCTTTTGTAGCATCATTATTTTGTTCAGTAATGCTAACTGAATGTTAGTGCACCAAGTAGTATCTTTGATGCAGGTGACTGGAGGTGGTGCCGGGGATTCCAACTCTCCAAGTATGTTGAAGAGTTCTCTGGTGCTTGATTTATCTTGATTGATCCCGTTGTTGTAAATTTCTTTTTTAGTTTGCAGAATCGCCTCTTTATTGTTTCCACTAAGATAAAATCATTCAAGACACTCTGATCAGACTTTAGCTAACGCAATACTGAATAGCACAGTAAAAACAGAGAACAAGGATTGATTTTGTCTACAAGAAAATCAACATTAATGAAAACATTTGTCCACCAACAGACCGACCAAGCTCTAAGAGTATCCAAAACATTTTAAACAAACCATTGGAAAATGTGTCAAACAGATGTCAACAGTAAAGTATTCTCCAGGCAAGGAATATGAATTTTAATCAAATATGGAATCGATTTCATGTATTGACGAGAATGGAAATCATATCGGAACAAGATGAACAAATACAAAGGTATACAGCAAACCAAGAAATGGTATCTCTGTCTATTATTTGCATGTTACAGTAATATAATTTGTTCTAACAACATAGGTCGTCCTTTCACAGGTTAAACTATCTTTTTGATAGATAATGCCACATGCCTAATGGATTCTGTTGACTGCATAATTAAATGCCCATGTGGCAAACAGAGTGAACTCAAGGATGGACTTGCTGAACACAAAAGTGACATGCGTATAAAAAACATGGACTCCAGTCTAGCAAAACACTTTCACCAAAATAGCCATAATCGAAGTAGGCTGAAATGAACTGTTCTTCAAATCCTTTGGAATGTGCTCTTTTGAAGGATGTAATCTGTTTCTGACTTTTAATTAATGCCACATTCTCGGTGTATTACAAAAGCCAGTCCACTTTCGATTTCCTATGGTTTAGGCTGATCTCTCTCAGAACATCAAGTCTTTTCTCTAAGTATAAAGGTAAGAGGAACTATGAAACACTATTGTAGTTCAGGCATACACATTGTTTGAATGACTGATGGCCAATTCATCATTTTGAAGAATATATGAATATGTCCTAATTGTATTAATGTTTGTCTCAATTTATAGCACTTGATAAAGGATTATCTATAACCCAAAACATGTTGTACAATTAATGGTCTCAACAAAAATGTTATTTAAGGGCAACATTAAAGATGAATAAATGACAAACAAACCGAAAACAAAATCTTCATGCAAAATCCTTCATTTGATAAAAGTGCAAGGACTTTTGGAAAATAGTGCACAAGTGTTTTTTAGAAAATTGGAACCAGGTCTCTGGATGAAGTTCTAGCAATAGCTGGGAGCGGATACTGATGCCTAAACTGGACTGTAGAGCCTGGTGGAGGCTGCCCCTGGTGGCTGGGGGGTGGGGGTGGTGTGAGACATGGGTGGGGGCCTGGTGGAGGCTGCCCCTGCACTGCTGGGGGGTGGGGGTGGTGGGGAACATGCTGCTGAATTGTACACATACACTACATAATAAAACTGCGAAGCATAATAAAGAGTGTGTTAAACATCAAAAGCAAATAAAAAATGAGGGCAGATCTTTCCAGGCAGATCACATGAGACAGATATCCCAGGACCGCTTGCAGCAGCGCCAGAGGTATTAAAATGCAGCACAGCGGTTGCATTTTCTACCTCTGAAGACCTCTAATTGGCATTTATGTGGTAGTCTTGTGAGTCTTTATTATACTTGTACTACTTACATGTGCAAGCATTGGTAACCATTTACAAATAACCACACAGGAAAGCCTTCAACTGCTTTACAAAAAATGATATAGAAATAGAAATAGGACATGATACCGACATAGAACTGTTGCATGGATCTTATTATTTATAATGTAAGCATATTGACAAAATGTTTTAATTAATCACAGATAGCTGTATTGAAGAGCTGCAGTTTGGCTGACTTTCTTTAATATAGAAATCAAAATTGGACTTGACAATGGTACAAGTTTTCAATATAAATCTTAGGACCACCAGGAAGCATGAAAATACTTCAAGTAATGGGCAAGAGAAATAGAAAAGGGACTGAACTTGCTATAAATATTCAATTAAATTTCAAGCAGGTCGGCTTTAGAAATGCTAGACCAACATCTCGTAAAGCTGTACAAAAATACTCTATCAATAATTTGATGTAACTGACCCGTGCAATTGATGTTGGCAGTTTTAGTTGTCCTATCAAATAGGAAGTGGGTGGGTAGGTCCCTTAAAGTGCGCTTGAAGTAGTAGCAGAAGGTGCTGGAATGTCCTGTGATTAACAGAATGTAGACAATCTTTCAAATGTACCTGTGCTGGTGGTTTAGAGGCTGATCTTTGATGAAATAAGTGAAGATAAATGAAGCCATCATCCAGAAACTATGTGGGCATAGTTGTGGGCTCTTGTGATCGTGGCCTTCCTCTTCGTCTTGCTGAAGTATGTCGCAGTATTTCTTTATTTATTTATTCACATTTGTAGATCGCGCAACAGCCCGGAGGCATTGTGGCGCTTGTTACAGAATGAATCTTAGTTGCAGGAGTCATACATTTTTACATTTTGTACAGAGGAGGAAAACACACAGTACTCAGCCAGTAACAAAAAACATGAAAACGTGAGAAGTACATATAGTACAGTGCATGTACAATGCAGTTGTATAGAGGGAGAGGAAGAAGGGAGGGAGGTGAAACAGAGGGGGCCTGGCAGGAGGGTTAGTTGAAGAGAGAGGTTTTCCGTTTTTTTTCGGAAAGCCAGGAGGGAGTCCTATGCTCTGAGAGCTGTGGGGAGCGAGTTCCAGAGTTTGGTAGCTATGTACGGGAAGCCGATCCCGCCTGCCTTGGCCCAGTTGATGTGGGGAGTGCACAACAAGTTGGAATAGCATGTTCTAGTGGGGCGTGTGGATGTAGGCAATGGTCTCAGATAGGTATGACGGGGCTGTGAGGGTGAGGCATTTATGTGTAAGGGTGAGAATTATGAAGGTAATGCGTTCTTTCACAGGGAGCCAGTGCGCTGCCTGCCTGGCGTCAGAGATATGGTCCCTTTTAGGAATACTTAACGCTGCTCTTAGGGCATTGTTTTGAGTGATTTGGAGTCTGTTTAGGTTTTTAGCGGACGTTCCGGCTAAGAGGGTGTTACAGTAATCTAGTCTGGCCCGGTTTGTTGCTCTAGCTGTAGAGAGACAGTTAAGCTTGGAGAGGTAAGGTTTTATAGCATTGATGAGCTTGGTGGTATGGGCAGAGGATGAGGCAATAGCACTGACCTGCCTTGTCATGGATATAGTCGAGTCTAAGTACACCCCTATGGTCTTCACTGAGGAGGAGACAGGTATGATAGAGTTGTCAATGTTGAAGTTGCAGTAGAGGTTGTCGAGTTTGGCGAGTGTGGCTTTTTGGCCAAGAATAATGATCTCGGTCTTGTCCCCATTGAGGCAGAGGCCGATGGCCGCCATCCAAGCCTGGATAGTGGCACAGATTAGATGAAGTGCCTTAACATCTTGCCTATACGAGCTCCTGAGTGGTAGGGGTACTTGAGTGTCGTCAGCGTAATTAGTATACGCAATACCAAGAGTATCAAGCTTGTCGAAGAGGAGCTTTGTGAACAAGTTGTATAATGATGGGGCAGTGCAGGAGCCCTGGGGGACTCCACAGTGGATGGTAGTGGGGGCTGCACTAGCTATATTCGAGAATACCTTCATTGCTCTGCCCTCGAGGAAGGCGGTGATCCATGAAACTGTTTCTTTGGAGAATTTGGCTGCGTGGGTGAGGTGTGAGGTGAGTGCCTTGTGATCTACAAGATCGAAGGCAGCCAAGAGGTGGAGTGAGGGGGTAGCACATCAGCCACCCTCCACGGCAGTCATGCTGCAGGGCACCAAGGACACCCCTCTGAGTCACAGCGGTGGTAAGGGGTGGCAAGTGACGTATCCAAGTGCAACGCACACCACACCCACATTTATGCACCCTGTGCCAGCGGGATTGTGGTGCGTGAGCAATCACGACACCTTGCAGCAGTCACACCAGCATGTTGCGGGCCCAGTTGTCCTGCCCCATGTTGGCATGGCAGACATGGCAAATGGATGTACATGTCCACCTAAACTGACTTGGGCTCAGCTAGCCAATCACTGTACACCAACGCGCAACCCTGCTGACTGCAAAGCAGTGCCCCATGGATCCATGCCAGTGCCATGAAGAAGCCAGCACCACCACCCCCAAAAGCTGAGTGCCACCCAGGGAGCAGATGTGGGAGCATACAAGCAAACATCAGCTGCCCCAGCATGGACACCCTGTCCTCCCCATACACAGGGCAAACACCAACTGGTAATGTGTCACCCACTCATTGCCGCAACCATCTGCATCATGCTGGGCCCACATGCATTCTCCCTTGACCTTCCATGCCCATCTGCCTAAATGTGTGGTGTCCCACTCTGTGCCATAGTAAATGTGTCTTGCATGCCAGCACATGTGGGGGAACCATACCTGATGACATTTCCTATGTCCCCTACAGGCACTGGAGGCATTGGAGGAGGACGAGGGTACAGACCCCTTTGGGAGTGGCGAAGGGGTGTTGCTAGGTCTGGAAAAGACCAGGGGCTACGCTAATGTTGGAACTGTCAGGACTGGGGGCTAGAGAGCCTTTTGGTTGTAGCTCCTGAGATTCTATCCGGGGCTACAACCAAAAGACCAGGGGCTATAGCCCCCTTAGCCCCCCCTAGCAACGCCTCTGGAGTGGCGCATCCAGGCACTCAAGATCCACATCACCACCACCACCACCCTGCAAAGGCGCAGAAAGGCAACGCCAAAGCATATGTCCATTGTGAGACACTGCAACCCAGCAGGACCAGGTCGACATCCACTCTACAGGCCACAAGCACCACTGCAAGGGCCACTACATCCACTCCTGCAACTGGAAGCTCTCACACAGAGGCCACACCTCCGGGCAGGCTGACTATGGAAACACAGGGGACACCAGCCGGTGTCAACACACACAGAAAAGCAACAAAGCCCTGGGCACAGTCACGCACCAGCGGTCACCAACTCCCGAAATCCCTCACTGCCACCAGTGGTCACCAACACAAGAGAGCCCTTGCCCTTGCCGCCTGAGCTGGACATAGACACACCATCATATGGCTTACCTGACAACAGCCCAGGGCCACTGTACTGCCCCCTCCCACACAGTACACACCAATAAACAGCACAGTGCTGCAGTGGCTGGAGGAGGAGAAGGAGATGGAGCGGAGACAGAGGGTGATGGAGGCAATAGGTCACACACACTCGGAACACCTGCAGGCCATAAGCGACAGCATTCTTGGGGCTACCCGCAAGATTGTGCGGGCCATCGCAAGGAACCAGGCTGCAACATCTTCCAATGCGGCCGTCCTGACACTATACGCCCAGAGGGTCAGGGAGACGACAGATGGTGTCTATGCACTGGCAGAGGCCATCCGCCAGAGAAATGAATTGACACGCCAGCATATCCAGTATGCAGGATCTATCCTTTCCGGTTCTACGATTCCCACAGAGGAGTCTCAGCAGAGAACACTGAAGCATCAGTCCCAGCGCCATCTGTGCCCATGGACACTGGGTGGTGGCACGGTGGGAAAATACCACGGTTGTAGACAACATTGTGACACTTATTGCCCTGAGTGTCCATGCTGGGGAGTTGGTGGTGGGAGGAGGGAGGGGAGATTGATGCAAAAGTTCATTTCATCAAAACTGTTATACTTCATCAATGCAAGGACATTCCTGTCCATGTCAGTGTGGATTTTATTTACAGAGGTGACTGTCACACAGTGGTGCACTGCTTGTGCCAGGGAAATGTCTTTTGTTTTTAATTGTCAATCAGTGCCTGGCGAGCCAGTCTCCCATCCCTCATGTCATCTCTGTTGCTGCCTGCTGTGTCCCCTGCCTCAGGCACTTCATCATCATCTGTGGGTGGGATGTCCACGTTAGGGGGTAAGGGTACATTCTTCCTTATACAGATGTTGTGTAGCATAGCACACACAAGCACTATTTTCCCTACTTTCTCTGCAGGGCTCTGCCTGTATGATCTATGCAGCAGAAACATGCCTTCATCAGTCTAAGGGTGTGCTCAATGCACACACAGGTCCTGCTGTGTGTGTGGTTGTAGGCTATGTCATGCGGTATACATGGGTCATTAGCCAAGGCAGCTGACGGTATCTAGCGTCACCTGCATGGAGAGAGGCACAGACATTAGTCACTGTGACATGTGTGGGAGTGGACAAAATGTGCATGCGTATGGGCCTTCCTCCCATGGCACGTACCTGTACAATGTCTGTGCCTCCTGTGTCACTGGTATCAGACATTGTTTTGGCTTCCCTTGCACCCTTTTATGTTGCAGCAGATGTTTTGTGATGTGTCTGTCAGTGGCATGTGTTCATGGTGGCTGTCTTGTGGCTGTGTATTGCTCTCACACATGCTTGGTTTCCTACTGCCCTTCCCTACGCCTCTAGGACCAGTGTGTCAACAGTGTGGGGTGGGTGTACATGGGTACACGGCAGTGGCACTGACAGGGCATGCAATGTGTTGAAAAGTGGCACTTCATTTGTTATTGCTTTAGATCATGCATAATGCACTGTGGTACTTGTAGTCATGTGTGTTGTTTCAATTGCTGCTGTATGTGTTCGTCAGCATGTCCGTCCAGGTGTGTCCAACATGTGTATGCTCCCTGGGCTGTACTTTGTCGTTGCTGCAGAGGCTGGTGGGGTACTGCTTTTGCTTTTACTTGTCATGCTATGTTTTCTGTCATTATTCACACACCACCCCCCTATTTACGTGCAGGCGGTTTTACTCACCCAGTATCCACATCCAGTGTCCTCTGTGCACCTCCATGTATCCTGGCAGTGTGCTGTTCTGTAGGACCATGGAGTTTTGGGTGGAACCTGGGTAGCAGGCACAGTAGTGGGTGATGACGTTGGGGTCGCAGGTCACCTGCACATTGAGGGAGTGGTAGTGCTTGTGATTTCGGTACACTGCCTTGTGAGCCTGGAGGCCACCAACGCAACATGGGTGCAGTCCAGGGCTGCAATCACATTAGGCAATTGGGCAATGGCATGAAACTTTGCCTTCATGACATTGACCTAGGCTGGGGTGGCAGTGTAAACTGGTGTTGCACATGCCGCAGGAGGTCATCCAGCACCTGGCCAAGGACAGCACAGAATGTGGGCTGTGCCATGCCGTGCATCATGGCCACAGAGTGCTGGATGGTGCCAGTACCTAGGAATTGTAATACTGACAGTAGCTTGAGCAGTGGGGGGACAGCTGGCTGAATGTTTATCCTGCTCCCTATGTCCTCCTGTATTGTGCTGAGCAGCTCACTAATGGTTTTGCTGTTGAGACGGTACAGGGTTACCAACTTGGTGTCAGTGAGTGTCAACATTGAGGGCCTGGCCATAGGTATGGGTGCATGCCTTGCTTGGGGTTTTCTCCTCCTCCTCCTCTTCTTTGGCGCTAATACCGCCGAACATGGACTTGTGATGCGGCTGTGTTTGCGCCTCGTGTGGCGGCTGTAATTACGCCAACTGTAACAGCGCCGGCTGTAATGGCGCCAGCTGATTTTTACGTCAGCAGTATTTGCGCTGACTCATGATCCGGCAGAGCACTATTGGCAGCACTAATTCCATTACCGCCACTTTTAAGGGTTACTGCCAAACTTGTGATGAGGCCCATAGTTAAGTGAGGCCAACAGCTTTACGTTTGGGAGGAGGGACACACAATTCACAGCTGAGTAAAACAACCTTACATATACTTTTCAGAATGGCACAACAGACATTCAAGGTACGTAAGAACTTTCTTAACTCTTCTCTCTGAGAGTTACAGTTACCAACTAACTCCTTCAAAGGTAAGTACACTTTAAAACAATTGTTATATTTTCCAAGGCAGAATCCTTTTCTTATACAGGGACACTTCAGGATCTTCAGCCAAAAAACCTGGTTCATGGATTCCTTTGTCACGAAGATGGAAGACAGGACTTTGGAAGGGAATTTGCAGCAAGGATCAATGGGGAAGGCTGCAGACAACAGTTTTTTCATAGGTGGATGTGGCTCTGTAGTTTTGGTGCCCTATTCAGGAGCCAGAAGAAGACAGAAAATCGCTGATTTCATTTAAGTTGCTGATCTGGTCCAGCATTCTGGTGAGGAGACTTGAAGAACTGAATCATGTTTCTGCAGGTCAAGCAGGATGCCACCAAAGTTTCAGCTGATTCGGAATTCGGAAGACCGTGCACCACACAATGGCTCAGAGTCCAGGGTATTGCAGCCCCCAAGGTCGCAGCACGACGTGGGATGGCTCAAATGCAGGTCTCTTCAGTGTAGTGGATCTCATTAGGCTCTGTGTCAGGGTCATCGTTATCGGGATCCCCAGTTTGATTGGAAGGAAGGGTAACAGAAGGCTCTGGTTACACAGCAGGCTCAACCTTCGCTGGAAATGCCATTGGCCGTTGTTTCTTCATCTTCCTCTTTGGTTTTAGCTCTAGTGGTCGACTTGTCAGCTGCTTCCAGGTTCCGAGTGTTTATCAGGAACTACAGCACACCTTCTGCATTCTCTCCCTGCATTTTACAGCAAGGTGCAGTCTGACTGTCCAGTCAGGACAGCCAGCCCCTCACTGGGTGTTTGTTCCTTTCAGGCAAGGTAAAAGACAAAAGGCTCCTTCCTCGCTTCCTGCCTTTACTGACACTCTGGAGCCTGGTCGGGGAGTCCAGAGGCTTTCCGCTGAAGACAAAACCACCACTGTGGTTGTTCACACCTAGAATGGCAGGGGAAGAACTGAGAAACAGCATGCGCACAAGAAATGGTGAAAAATGAAGGAGCCCAACATTTTAGCAAAATGGTGGCTGTTCTCTATATTACCGAGACTGAATTAACAGCCTGCGAGTAATGAAGACTAAAGAGTAATAAAACCAGCCATTCAGGGAAACTTGCAATTGTAACAAATTATTACCAGGTAAGTAAGAAAGGGGATACATTGTATCCCCTAGAACTTCACATACGGTGGGGTATGCTGGCCCACTATAAAATGTAAAGGGGGATGAAAATCCCTCTTTACTACTTCGGAACTGTTGTTCACCAAACAACATAAAAGAGAAATTAACAGGAGAGCCCATAGGGGCACCACAGCCTAAGCCCAAAAGTTGTAGGAAACTATAACTTCAACCATACACTATCGAGAGACATAAAAAGGTCACCCATTAAAAGAGTAAAATACTAAATGAGAGGGGAAACATATTTCCCTTCACCAAGGGACAAGGTAAAATAGTTACCTAATCAAAGCAAAATGTTCTGGGTTTGACACAGGTCAAGAAGATGCATCATTGATATGAACATCTTACCTAACATCCCTACAGAGGGTTCTGTTTAGAGAGTTGCCACTAACATGCCAAGGCTGATCAGGAGACCTCTCATAAACTGCTCCTTGTATCAAAACATTTACTCATTAAAACCGAAACATTATGTTGCATGGTTGTTGTTAATACAGCAACATAATAATACATACACTTAGGCAATGGGTGCAGCATGCACCATACAAGTACAGTACCTTTAATCTGGTAATCCTGGTCAGTCAAATAATAAATGCAAACCATTCAGAATCTTGACTAATGTTACACTTGGAATTAACAGCTAACAATACAAGATATAATACACATATGTGTTAGTACAATAAATACATATGAAGAGCCACAATACATAGAAAATCGAGGCACATACAGGGAAACTCCAGTAAAGAAGAAAGAAACAACAGAATAAGAAAATGACAATAACATTAGAGTTCATCATCATGTACACAAATGAACTGTGTGTTTGAGGCCTGCTTATTGCCCGATATATGTGCACCATGAGCTGCGACTGAACCCTAAGGAAGGTACCTTACAATATATGACAAGGTTAACGTCTAGATATATAGCTCCTTTTGAATTTTAACATTCTTACACAGGGCAGCCCTTCTACCCTTTATACTTTATGTTTGCAACACTCCCTCATTGCCTGCTTTCAAACAGCCACCAATCACTTCCAAGAACTCTACATGTAACCCTATCAGCATATTAAACTTTCACACACCACTGCCCCTTAACAATGTTCTAGAAATCTTTTCTCTCTCCATTTCCCTTACTTATACAAACAAATTGTACACAGAGATGATATAAATGCACATATGCATTTTGCAATGAGAGAAGTGTTATTCTGCAGCCTGCAGCGTAACGCTCACTGTGTCCAGTGTCCTGATAACAGCAATCCTTGGAGCAACGAGCCTGCAGAGGGGAAAAAGAACATCATTAATAGAATCTTACCTGCGAACTCCATCCTGTCATCCGCCCGACATTCATTCCTGATTCTGCTTACTTGCGGGCTGTCTATCCAGCGAACTGCATCTTCTGGGCACTGCATACTTACCGGAACAAAGCAACCTGAAAAGGAGAGGGAGAAAGACAACATCAGTGAATGCATCCCCGGCCAAAGAAGGCAGAACGGAGAGCATGCCTTATACTGAAACAAGGTGAGGAGAGGGCCTAAGGGTCGAGTTCAAGGGAGGTGGGATTAGACCTTACCTGAGTCGACCAGTCTTGAACCCAGCCCTCCTGTAATTTCAGGTTAGACTTCCATCGAAGACACCACCCGGGATCGGGGAGAGGGTTCCAGGCGCATATCAACCAACCAGAGCTGAGTGGCGTCCCCTTGGATACCAGGTGAGCGTAACAGAATGCAAAGACTACAATAACATAATCCACCTGGGCACCATGGAAACATCAGAAATCAACCAATTGGCTCAGTTATTGGGACAGTTACGTGCCGAAGTTCATCCAGCTTGGCAAGAGACCAATGCTCTCCCGAGGGACCTAGTTGTAACCAAGGATCGCACCGAGGAAATCAGTAGGCAGTTACTACAATCACAGGCAGGACAGACTCCATTGCCTGGAAACAACCCACCGGCATAAGCGCCCACTCCATCAACTGCTCCAGTACAAATTACTCTTCCTGGAGCAGTTCCTTTAGCATCACCGGAACGATTCTCTGGCGACCCCAGGAAGTATGCTACGCTCATGAATCAATGTCGTCTTCATTTCCTTTGCAGACCTGATGCCTTCCCCAACGATCAAGCAAGGATAGCCTTCGTTTTGTCATACCTGAGTGGTAGTGCGGCGGATTGGTTGGTGCCGCTTGTAAGCCAAGATGATCCACTGTTACATGACTTTGGGAGGTTCCAAAGGGAAATGGAGAAGCTCTTTGCTCGTCATACCCAACAGCAAGCAGTAGACAATGAACTCTTGTCACTCCGACAGGGGAATCAAGACATATTAACGTTAATTGCAACCTTCAATGGATTATTTGTTGAAGCTGGGTGGTCTGAAAACAAAAGAAACACGTTGTTTCACCAAGGCCTACGAGGAGAACTG
Source organism: Ambystoma mexicanum (assembly GCA_002915635.3). NCBI lineage: Eukaryota > Metazoa > Chordata > Amphibia > Caudata > Ambystomatidae > Ambystoma > Ambystoma mexicanum. The sequence goes on from CM030323.1 coordinate 506,684,077, forward strand.
AAGGATGTTCTAGCCCAGGTGGTTGAACCACCCAGAGACTGTACCTGTAAAGGTAGAGGAAACACAGGTTAGCATATACAAGGCAAAGCAACGCCACGCATAGCGTATTACTTACCAGATTGCAGCACACATCCTGCGCCATCTATTACCGGCAGGTGCTCGATCCACTACCAGCACAACATGCCGAATCTCCCGCACGCCTAGGGAGAAAGAAAAAGACATTAACCACAAAAGGAAAGGAAGGCAAGAACAGTATTATGTACAAAGACTGCTAGGCAGCAAGATCTGTCTTAAAGACACTTGAACGGGGTTGCACCAGTGAAGTAACTTGGTCACCCACGCCCATTGGGGACTATGCACCCCTGCCAAAGAATGCAGGACGGAGAGCACGCCCTATACTGAAACAAGGTGAGGAGAGGGCCTAAGGGTCGAGTTCAAGGGAGGTGGGAACAGACCTTACCTGGGTCGACCAGTCTTGAACCCAGCCCTCCTGTAATTTCAGGTTAGACTTCCATCAAAGACACCAATCGGGATCGGGGAGAGGGTTCCAGTCGCATATCAACCAACCAGGGCTGAGTGGCGTCCCCGTGGATACCAGGTGAGCATAACAGAAGGCTCATGGAGAGCAGGCAGAGAGCAGGAGGGAAACAGGACACATGTGTCTCAATAAGAAGGATCTCCATCTTGCTGGTATTGAGACAAAGATCATTAGCCGCACACAATGCCTGGATGGTGGTCAGACAATCAGGATGAAAGACAGGGAGCAGACAGTAGTACAGGGAAGTTTCAAGGAAAGCTGTTTGTCATCTGCATAATACTGGCAATGAGGAGAGAAGGAAGAGATCATATAAGCCAGAGGGATGAGATAGATATTGCAAAGCCACAGCAATAGGATAGAACACTAGGGGATGCTCAAGGTAGAGAGTTAGGTGGTGGAGAAGAAACGGCCCAGTTGCAGCTGAGAAGGGCAGTTAGTGAGGAAACAGGGCAGCCAGACCAGTGCCCGGTCTGTGATGCCGAAGGTATCATGTAGCCGTTTAATAAGGATAGAATGGTTGACCATGTCAAAGCAGAGGAGATCGAGCAGCACTATACTCAATTTTACTATGATCAAAAACACCATATACACTTCAATCATATCACTCCACCATATTACACATATGATATACTCCCCCTGTAGTACGTATAATAACTATACACATATTACTATAGTGTACATGGCCAGTGCTCAGATTCTTGGGGGCACGGCCACCACAACAGAATTAAACCATATAACAAGTATGTAAAATACACCTTCAAATAACAAGACTCACCCAGATGCCCGCCCCGTACCCCTGGCACCCCACAATTCCAATAAAGTCAGTGGACAGAAAAATGACCAGCAGACACAACATCACCTGCAAAACTTTTTTTCACCTTTAAAAAGAGCTCTATGTCAACCTTTTTCCACTCTCCCACCCTTTATAAGGCCTCTTTCATCCACAAAATATCCCAAATATATTTGCCAGACTTTTGATTGATTTTGTGATTGATTTGTTATTCATTATGCGATAACAGGGTATAAAGGTATTGTGGGTGCTGTGGCTTAGTAATTGGATAAAAATGTACTGGAAGTGTGGTTGTTAGCTGCAGACTATGACACAGCTAGGCTAACCCCTTGGCATGCAGACATGGTTCGAGGACTATACCATAACCACCACATATTAATAGAATAATTTGAATTTATATTAACTGGCCACAATATACATATTTATCAACACTAATTATGGAGCTACTTTTTACATTAGGGGCTCTAATGGGTGATTCTCCAGAGGAGAACCTAGTTGCTAATACCTTTGCTCATACACATGGCATATCAAGGCTCGCTATGAGCTTTTTATTAGATTAGATCCCAATAACTTAGTCCAGCAACACTTTCCAAGCGGATGTGGTTTTCAGAGTACAAGGGCGTAGCTCACGCCGCACGGCACACAATATTCAAAAGGAGTATGAACGATGGCACCCGTGTTAGATTTTTTTTGCAGACACCGGACGATGGCAGGGTCGGCCAGAGTAGGGACCCAAAGGACATTTTCTACCACATTTAATCTGTAAATCCACCGCATCAGAACTGGTTAACTCACAGCTAGTAATTGTGATCTCATGTATGGTCAAAACCATTTCAAGATGTCCCGGGAGGATAGCTTAACGGCAACGTGCGTGCCTTGGAAGCAAGACGACACGAAGCAACACAGGTTCGATCCCCCGGGTCCGCGTTTAGAAACCTCTGGGTGTTTACGCGCGTTATAAATACGCAACTAAGACAAAAAAATAACAAACACGCAACTGAAAAAACAAACAATTCCTGCCTGTAACAGCGCCTCGATGCCCGCGGGCTATGTGAGCGCTTTAAAAAATGCAAAATAAAATAAAAGATGGTTTTAATATCCGTTGAAGGGTTCGCTTGTGATAAAATACGAGGGTGAGACAAGAGCAAGATTCTGCAACAGAATGCTATTTCAAGAAAATACTTCATATGTTAACCACCTAAATGATTCACAAATAACCATGAGTCCATGCCACGATCCATTTTATTTTTTATTTTTATTGCCGGGCATACACACCCACAATGAGTCTGCACGCATCTCCTACTGTATTGGTATACAGTTGCACAATCGTTTTGGAAGAGATTTTTTTTTTTACTATTTATATTTCTGAATTTAAATATCACAACACTCAATTGACAATAAAGAAACAGTAAGGAAGGATATCTGTCAACAAAGGTCAATAAATATAACACCAGTGAAAATATATACATACCAATTTCAAGTATCCCCCCGTCCCCACTTCCTCCCACCAAGCAAAACACAACGAAAAATCATGGAACTAGTACAAAATAAAAATGTTCCCCCACATTTTTTCAAAAATCATTGGCTTTTTCAATCTCCTGAAGATTGTTATTTCCATGTCCACAGGTTTATACATTTCATCAATCCAATCTGCAGGTGACGGTGCAACCCAAGATCTTCAACCATGCAGAATCATTTTCGTACTTTTTATTGCTCCTCTGAGAAGACATTTCCTCTGGGATATTGACAAATCCTCCATCAAATCATCACAAACAAGTAGCATCATCTTGAAATCAAGATCAATAGATTCTCCAAATACTTTCACACACATAGTACATACTTCTGACCAAAAGTCACGTACACAAACACAATTCCAAAGCATATGCTCCAAAGTACCAACCTCATTCGAGCAACCCCAACACTCTTCTGAATCAGACATACCCCTTTTTATCAAGCATTCGGGGCTCCAGTACACTCTATTTAGTATTTTGAATTGTTGTGATCGCTCACAGAGATTCACCGAGCACAGATTCACATTTGCACACATACCCTGCGACATCTCGGATGTAACAATGCATCCCAATCTTTTACCCCACTCTTCCCTCACTTTGACATTTTCCTTGGATTTAGCAACAATTCACTTGTTTATCCTACTAGCAATGGCTCCTTCCCCCGTCTCCCTCTTGGCAGTAAAAATATCTAAGTCTAAATCAACTTCCCCAAAGATTTTCTTCAGCCGCCTGTAGTCTGTGTCAGAAAAATCCGGAATATCCCACTTCGTTCTTAAATCCGCACCTGAAAGAAATTTCCCATCCTTCCCTAGATCACCAATCCAGTTCAATCCGCTCATGAACCATTCTGGCCATAGCAATGTCTTCCTTTGTCTGTAATTTTAGGATTACACCAAATCGAGGCATTCAGTGACTTCAAAGCATCCACACCCAGCAGCTCAGACAAGCTTCTCCAAGTATCTTACAGAAATTCTGTTGCCGGAACTTTCTTCCCAGCCAAGTTCGCTGTTGTCAAGACCACCCTGGGGCTTAGCGGGCCAGTAAATTGGGTACTCCAAGACCCCCTTTATGTAATGGAAGTTGAAGTTTCCACAGTTGAAGCCTGGGTGGTTTATAGTCCTAATTAAAGGCCTGAATCAATCTGTCCAGTTCCTTCCATTAATGTGCACAAATCCTTAATGGAAGCATGCTAAGAATGTAATTTATTTTGCGGGCCGAAGTCATCTTAAGGGCATTCACTTTACCCTAAAAGGACAAGTTCAACAACGCCCATCTTTCCAAAGTCACCCAAAAATCTCTGCAAATTTCACTCAAGTTCTCATCCACCATATGGCCAACCGTAGGTGTTAACCAAATACCTAAATACCATAGACCTTTCTCACACCATTGGAAACCCAATGCCATGATAGATGCTTTATCACAAGTATAGGATGGAGGCATGCATTCAGATTTCACCCAATTTATTTTGTATCCAGCCACTTCTTTAAATTTGCACAAGAGATCCATCAACACGGGCAAATAATTATAAGGTCTTGTAGAACCTGTAAAAGATCATCTGCATAAAACCAGATTTTCTGTTCCATCCCTCGATATCTAACACCCTTTAATCCTTGTTCACATCTAAGTGCAATCTCTAAGGGTTCGACCGCCAAAACAAATAGAAGTGGCGATAAAGGGCAGCCCTGTCTGGTGCCCCTCTCCAAATTAAAAGAGGCTGACCGTAATCCATTCGTTCTAACATCCGCTGTTGGGTTCGCATACAATAGAGTTATCCATGAGATATAACTTTCACCTAGATTCATCTCATGTAGCACTGAAAAAAGATACTCCCAATTTACCCTGTCGAAAGTTTTTCCAGCATCAAATGAGAAGACTGCCATATCCTTTATACAATCTTGGGCTTGAGACATTGTTAGAATCAATCTATGCACGTTGCTAGACATCTTTCTACCCTTCACAAAACCAGACTGATTATCATGAACTAATGCCGGTAATAAAGGTTCGAGTCTCATAGCCAGAATCTTTGCCAAAATGTTGTTATCCATATTAATCAGACTGATCGGACGGTAGCTAGAAGGTAAGCTCCTGTCTTTCACCTTCTTAAGGAACACTGAACTCGTGGCGTGATTGGTAGTTGGCGGTAGTAAGCCGTCCCTTTACAAAGCAATGAATATATCCTTCATTAATTCGAATGCAGACTCAGGGAGTATTCTGTAAAATTCCACAGGAAGCCCCATCCGGACCCAGTGATTTTCCAGTGATCAGCTTGTTAATCACACACTGCAACTCATCAGTTGAAATATCTCTTTCAAGAGATGTCTTGTCCGCAACAGATATCTTTTGGATTTCAAGGTCATGAAAAAAGGCACCCCCTATACCTGTTGAAACGGTTTCATTTCGATGTAAATCAATGTAATAATGTTTAAAAACATCATTAATCGCCCTAGGATCAAAAGTGGTTAAGCTGTGTGAATCTGTGATCAACGTAATTTCTCCATCAGAATTCATCTGTCTAAGCCTGTACGCTAACCATCGGTTGCATTTTTAACCCTTCTCAAAATATGAACATCTTATTCGATACAATTGTCTCTCCACCCTCTCCCTGCAAATTGCATTCATCTCTTTCTTCAGTTTTCGTAACTCTTTTTTCTTATCCACACTCCCCTGGCCTTTCATCATGTCTTTTGAAATTTCTTTGATTTGCCGATCTAAGTCTAGCCTAGTTTGGTCCATCTTTTTCCTCTTCCCGCTGGACAGGCCTAGAATTAAACCCCTCATTGTGCACTTAAAAGCTTCCCAGATTACTGTTGTACTTATCGGATTTGTGCGATTTTCCTCCACAAAGTGGGCAGCCTCCAATCTAATCTTATCAAGTATCTCCTCATCATCTAAAACTGAGGTGTTCATTTTCCATGTGAATGTTTTGTAGACTTCAAAATCTAATTTCAAATCCACAGGCACATGATCAGTTATCAGAATATTCTCAATATCACCTGTTATGTAATTTTCAGTCATCTTTCCACCCGTAAGTATCATATCCAGATGAGAGTATGTGACCCGGAATAAAAGCTGAATTCTTTGAAGCCCGGATGCTCGAGTCTCCCACAATCTTTCAAGTCGTGTTCTTCAACCAGTGCTAGAAGTGATAGATAATGATTATCTGCTCTCCTCGCCAACCTAGACCCGCTCTGATCCAAAAGGGGGTCCATTACCACATTGAAATCATCGTCCAAAATGATGTTTGGTGAGCCGAAATCTTGGATCATTTGAGACACTCTCCCAAAAATCAAACCATCATCAATAGATGCAGCATAAACATTACATAAAACTGCTCTTACCCCTTGAATTTCTACCAACTAAGCCACAATCCGCCGATCCATATCTGAATTCTCCTTTAGAACCTTTACCGGCGCCTTCTTATGAATGATAATTGCGACACCCCTGGAGCGTGACGAAACACTTGAACCAAAAGCATCCCCCACCCACTCCTTCTGTAGATTTCTAACCTTGTCCTTCAGTAAATGTGTCTCTGGTTGTTAATTCCATTCCAAATCGCATCCCTCAAACCATCACTTGAAACTCTAGACATCCTGAAATCAATATCTATATATAAATGAACATGTACCAGTTCCAATATCAACCAGGAAAAGAAAAAAAAACACCCCTTTTATAGAACCCCCAAAAAAGAGAAAATTAAGCCATTTTGTAATTGTGCTAGTCAATCCAACTGTGAAGCCACAGAAACCCAAACATGTCATAAATGAAATACGTTTCAACCATTATACTTCACCTCCAATTAAAGTAAATAACCTAGACGCCCATAAATAACACCAAAACGGTTGCTCCCCCACAGTCAAAAAACAGACCCCTGGATTCTCGTGCAACCCAAATCTCCTCCACAACCGGACTCAAAATCAATCCTGCATGTCAAATGCACAAAAAGTCGAGCCAACCCACATTGAATGCTAAAACTGTATATTGAGGAAATCTAAATATAAAATTAAGTATGATATACATAGCACGTGTCAATCTTAAAGGGCGAGCCCCAGCTCCCAGATATGAAAACCAAGGCAAATCCCAGTAGGATCAGAAGAAATGTGTAAATGATGCAAAATGTATGTGGGACTTGCAAAAAAATATGCACCAAAAATGTTGAGTCGGCCTGCAATCTATTCCGAAATCCCTGTTGAGATGGGAGCTACCTGCGAAAAACAGCAAACAATATCCTCACAGCTAGAATCAAACATACTTCAAACATATCAGTCACAAGAATTTAACATAATCTATTTCCCATACCATCAGTATATCCATAGATACATTCAACAGATAGCAATGGCCATCCGTTTTCACTGCCAATTATCATGAGCGAGCACACCAAAGATCAGAAAATGAAGATAACAGCACACTGTAGTCCATATCTATCATCTGGTGGTGTAACAAATGAACATTTGATTAAAATGAATCAGGTATGTATCTAAATAATTATTAGCCCATTTCTAATGTGTCCCAAGATGAGCATAAAAAAAAAGGAAAAAACTGTAGGTTCACCATAACCCATCCCTTCAAATCATACTCATCCCCGACTAAGGTAAATGCCATAAACTCCATGTCAAAGAAGGGAGGGGGTAACATATCAAAAACCACCCACCATAGATCTCCTCATTTATATCCCATCCAAAATTGGACCCACAAATTCATGAATGGCGGACAGTGTATCATGAAGGTTCCTTTGAATAAATAGTCCTGACTTCTATTAGTAGATACAATACAGCATCCGAATAGAACTTTCTCCACACGTTACTCCATTGGGGGCTCAAATGGGAATGGGGAATGGCCCTGGTGAATGGGGAATTACCGGTCCCGCCAACCTTGGAATGGACCGGTATTTGCTCCATTCACCGGGGCGGAGTCGGAACGAGTTTGGAGGCAGCCATGGCGCTAACAGCGCCATGGCTACCTCCAACCTCGTAATGAGGCCCAATATGTTGTTATTATTCGAGAGGGAACATTAAACCGTCCAGCTTTTCTGCCGCCATTTTAAGGTGACAAAAACACGCAAGACAAAAGTTAAACAATATAAAAAAAATATTTAAAAAAACAAACCATAAACTTGAAAAAGAACACATCTGATCATGAAATGCAAACAGTTTCATCACAAAGCTTTTCCAGCCAAAGTGTAGCTTCTTTTGGATCCGAGGTTACTCTATCTCCATCCGTTAGAGCAAGAGTCATCAGGTTACTTTTGTTAAGGTAAACCTTGATCTTTAGCAGTCTTGCCCAGTCTTTAGTGCTTTTAAAAGGTTTCCTCACTGCCAAAGTCTCCTTTGGATAGTCCGGGTATACAAAAATAGGTTTCCCTTTAAAGTTAGTGGAGCCTTTAAACCTAGCAGCTTTCAATATGTCCTCCCTTGTCCGGGAATACATAAAAGTAACTAGAATATGTCTTGGTCTGGAACCTGTATTCTTTCCCACCCTGTATATTTGGTCAATTACAGATACAGTGATAGAGTCAACACCAAAACAGTCTTTAAAAATGTGTTTAACCGGGGGATTAAGTTTTCATTACCAGGTTCAGCTGCTTCTTCAATCCCGATCATCCTGATATTTTTACTTCTTAGTTTCAAATCCATCATAAGATGCTTCTCCTTCTCCCGGTTTAGATGTGCCTTAAGGTCATTACATGCTCTGAAACTGCCTGAAGTCTCAGTGCCCATACAGATTGATGATTTCTCCAAGTCGGTGACTCTGACATCTAAGTGGGACACTTTAGAATTGAGATCTGCCTTGTTGATTTTGACTTCATTGACATCTTGTGCGACATGCATCAGAAGAGTATAGACATCTTGTGCGCTAGGAGTATCCCCCATTTCCAAAATCTGTTTCTGCTTCTTAGGAATTGGGGTTTCTGACTTTGCAATTTTCTTCTTAGAGTTCATAATCTTCAGTGAAATGTCTTCAGGGCGAGGGCCCAGGAGCTGCAGGATCAGGCTGCTGCTTCAGAGACCCACATTTTGGAATCCCTGTTTTGGAAAAGAATTGAATCTGTAAACTCCAGAAATGGTAGACACTCCCCAATATGCAACACTGCATCGAGGTCACCTTGCTTCGCAATGCATCCGACCTTACCGACACTCTAGCTGGTGAACTGACTGATTTTTGCAATATTGCGCATGTGTGCAAGACCCTCCATGCTCCATTCAAAGGAAATGTACATAATCTATTAACAAGGGGGTGCAAACTTTTAGGAGATAACAACCATTAACCCATACTAACATGATAAACACTGTACATGCACACACGGGAACCGTCGTTTTGGGTTCACCCGGCCGCTTTGCAGAGGAGGAATATATATGCTTTCACCAGACTCCAATGTAGAGAATGTTTGGCTCTTTTCAGTGCTCCACATATGAAAATATTCCAATTGGATACTCTGAAGCTGATCACCTCCCCGCCTACACTTGCAAGGGGCGCAGTCCCTCAGTGGGTAAGTAGTGGGGCTTTCATGTGACATAAGAATTCTTCAAAGATCTGGCATCAGGCTCCGGAGGGCACTTTAAGGTTCACACCCAGCGTTATTTCAAAGCCGCAATGCAGATGACAAACTTGGACTCCTAGTTATGACAGTCATAATGATTGGACAAATTCACTACCGTAAATATTTGAGAACTGTATAATCAAAACCCTGATCTATTCTTTGCTTCACCTTGAACATGGATTTCTTGTGACAACTAGAACCTGAGAATCGTAAGCCATGATTCAGGACAATTAAATGTGTTGTAACCTTTCACGTTATTAATGGAAATCCAGCACTTAACCACACTAATACTCGTCTTCCTTTTCTTGTTTCCTCCTATCCCATTCTCCGTCCCTCATCTTCTGTTGGTTTCATGCACTAATCATTTGTCATGTTTGGACATCGTACTCCAACTATCAATTTTATTACTGTTATGTCCCGTCCCCTTTCCTCCATACTGCATAGTCATCCCTCTGCAGGGACGGAAGATGCAACCCTTTCACCAGAAAAACCTTCTTACCCTTTAAATTTAGAGAAGCGTGCAGGGAGCGGCTCTGGGAGCATGCACTCGCCTGACTCTGCCCACCGGCGACACTCCTCAGTCCCCTTTTCCGCATCGACGGGAACAGGCCGATTTCACCAGCGTTCCAAGGTCTGGCTTCGGCCGTGAAATACTGCGTGCTCTTCCCTGGATACTTCTATCTTTTTGTTATTTAGGTACTAGGTCCTCTGGCGTCACGCTCCTCCCCAGTGCATGTCAACTTCAGTGGATTTCAGCAGGTGTCCAGCCTGCGAGGGGCTCTTTCCTACCTCCGACCCCCACGCTCTTTGCCTCTGCTGCCTTGGCCCTGACCACAGCTGGGAAGGTTGTACTGCGTGCATGCCCTGACTCCACGCACATTGAAGAACAGGCTAGCTAGGTGGAGGGAGCTCTTCGATAGGTCACCTCCAGAGGACTTGAAGGACTTCGTCAGACAGAGATCGAGACCTAAGCGAGGGCTGCTCTTTTCCATCACACCCCATAAGGGTGACTCCTTCCCCAGGAAACGCCCAAGTGGGAGGAACCCCTCGGGTTCTCACACCAGCAAACATAATGAGGCTAGTCCAGCTACCGGCCTCGCGGCCGAGGGGTCATCAGATCCTTCCAGAAGCAGTGCTGAGGGACCACAAGGTTCTTTTACTGGGTGTACACCCAAGGAGCAACGGCCTAGTCCTGACCTAATGTCCTAGGGGCCGCCTGCACACAGCACTACCAGCGACACTGCTGAGGGCAATACGCCTTTCAGGCCCCAGCCTGAGGGGCAGGGTGGGTCTCATGCTCCACCACCAAGAGCCTTGGAGGAGGCCGGGCCCAGGGAGCCAAGCACCACAATTTGGCACGTGGCCCGCAGCTCGACGAAATGGCCGTCGTGCCAGACAACATGGCAGCTCGTCCGATGCCACTCCTAGGAACGGAGCAGGCGGGAGAACGAGTTTACAGGTGGGACTGGTTTCAAACAGGTACATGGCCTACAGTTTATCCATCAGCAGCGCAGGGCAGGTTCCCTCTGTAACCTAGACAGAGTGCGCGCTGGCCCCAGCAGCCCGCACCCACTCCATCAATATCACCTGCCACCTTTTCAGCCTCCGAAGACGGTTTCTTCAAAAGGTTCCTGTTGATGATGGGAACCCCCCAGATGGGGGCCATCCTGTGGTATGCAGTCAGGGACTTGCTCCCTCCGGTCACTCCACCGGCGCCCATAGGCATTCCTCTCATGGCTATGGCACCACACACCCCATCGCAGCCCCTGCTGCCCCTGCCGGCTTCTTTGATTTTGGCTCCCCTGCCTCCCACACTACAGGCGGTTCCACACCAGCCTCCGCAGCAGCCTCCGACTCTGGTCTCCACACCGCAGCCCACGGCACCCAGCACTCCTTCACCCGCTCTGGACCAGCCAGACACTCTGGTGGGCAAAGACGAGGAGGAGAACCCTGACATGCCATCATCAGCAAAGGCCTTCCATGACCGGCTTGCACGTTTGGCTGAATATCTGGGCCTTCCTCAACCTGAGGTCGAGCAGCCCGAGGAAGCGGTCTTGGCAGAAGTCCTCACCCTACGACCCCCTACCAAAATGGGTATCCCGATGCAGAAGGACGATGTTGCCTTGGCCAAGAAGGGGTGGCTCAAGCCACACTCGGCCCAACCTGTTAATCGGTGCCTCAATGCCAAGTATGGACAGATGGAGGGGGATCCACTCTTGCTGTTGGCTTACCCTGAACCGCACTCTTCAGTGATCGCTGCAGCGTCACTTTACTCTGAGCCTCAGTCGTCCTCGGCCACCTCGTCCTCGGCACTGCTAGGCAAGGAGGAGAAGATCTTGGAGGCGTACGGGAAGAAGCTGTACTTCAATGCCTCACTGCACCTGTGTCAATCCAACACGGATGCCATGCTTGCAGCCGTTAACCAGAGGCTCTGGCGGGAAATAGCAGAACCTCCGGTGCAGAGCCGAGCACGCTTCAAGCTTCAAGGTGGGTCTGGGAGAAGCCAAGCTGGTAGTGCAGAACATCATGGAGTCCTCAGTGGCCCACATCGATACCTCTGGCCCGGCCATATGCATCGCCACGGACATGAGAAGGACGGCCTGGCTTCGGCTACTAGGTTTAACCCTGATGTCCAGGAACGCATATTAGACCTTCCGTTCAAGGGTAGTAACCTCTTATCCTCTACCACCAATGAGGAATTAGGTAAAAAGAAGAACAGCTCGCAAACTGTGAAGTATTTATCCTAATGAAGGCCATGCCCAAGGTGTACACCCAGTTGCATCAACGCTCCAACAGGTGGAGATCGTTCGGAGGGTTCTGGGGCTTCCAGGAACAGAGGTCGAGGCAGCCTGATGGCTTGCTGAGTCAGCACAGGTGCAAACAACAAAAGTGGGGGCAAGGGCATGGGCTTTTTCCAGTCCCCTTCCTCTGCAGCAGACTCAGAAGGAAAGAAAGCATGATGCGTCCCTTCGGGTCCACGTGTCTCCATTGGGGGGCAGGCTTGCATTTCAAGTGCAATTTTGGCAACAGAACTTTTTGGACCCCTCGATCCTCTCTGTAGTATCCTCGGGGTACCGCCTACTGGTCCCTCCCTCCCTCCTCCACTCCCACAGATTGGGACAGCAAATCTATTGGCAGAGATTCAGTTGTTCGTCGAGTGCCAGGCAGTGGAAGAAGTCCCAGCCTCCCAGAGAGGATTGGGCTTCTATTCCAGGATTTTCGCCATATGAAAGAAGAACCAGGCTGGCCTGAGAGTTGTGTTTGACCTCTCCACCCTCAAACTCTCCGTCCCTCTTCAGACATTCGAGATGGTTACGCCGGCACTCATTGTGGAGACAGTAGACAAGGGAGACTGGATGTGCTCCCTGGATCTGAAGGACGCTTATCTACACGTCACGATTTGGCAGTCACATCACTCCTCCCTGCACTTCAGGATCATGGACTGCCATTTACAATACATGGTGCTACCCTTTGGCCTCAATTCAGCCCCTAAGGTATTTACCAGACTCAGTGGCAGCCCTCCTTTGGGCCCAGGGCCATCACTTCTACCTGTAGCTGGACAACTGGCTCTTCAGAGTGAGATCTCCAGAGGGGGTTATCCAAACCTCCTCCACACTTATGAACGCACTCCATGTCCTGGGGTTTACTATCAAACTCAAGAAGGACCAGCTGCAGCCCACACAGAGCCTCACCTTCCTTGGCCTCATCTGGGATATGAGCTCCGAGAGGGTCTTTCCCTCAGAGGACAAGATCACGGCCATCAAGAGTGCCACTACTCACTTCCTTACCAGAGCAGTGACCTCGGCCTGGTGGTACCAACACTTATTGGGTATCATGGCAGCAGTGCTACTGGCCGTGCCTCTCACGAGACTCAGGGTAAAGTGGTTACAGCTGCACTTTACAGCCTCATGGAATCAGGAGCGGGGCTTCAAAGCGGAGCTGGTCAGCATACCTCCTCCTCTCTACTCAGACCTCACATGGTGGTCCAGGGACTGCAACCTGTGGATGGGCAAGCCCTTCCAGCAGTGTTTGGCAGAATCACATGCAGTACCCTTTGGAAACACCACACACAATTAAGACTACAAGTGACAGCACAAATTCACCTTTGGTACAAGCCTGTACTACACAGTAAAGTGGTAGCGATGGCTGAGCGGCCAGACTTATCTCAAGAGTAAGTGAGCAGTATCAAATAGTTACACAAAGGACAGCAATTACTATGATTCAAACAAACACTTACTCAAGGTTTCTGAGTAAAAGAATATACATTTATTTACACATCAGTTATAAAACATTTCACTATAATAAGCAGTCTAAAAATCACACTCTTAAATAGCTCCTTAAGCTATCGGGTGTTCCCCCGCCCTTCCAGTCTCAGTGACACTTTTGTTGTTTTGGGTTTCCGGAGGGAATGCGCTTATTAACGTGCCTCTAAGCAGCGCATATTATCTGGCCAACAGGATTAATTATCTTTTTCTGAACTCTGGTGTATCCTGCTTTGTAGATCTGGTTAATGGACTTAAGGACTATAGGATTATAGGTCTATTGCCATAACGTATACTTGTTTGCCTTTGCACACACAAGGATAATGGACAATGGACAATGGATTTTAAAGCCTTAGTTTTAATATTCGAGGAATCTATGTCTCAAAGTTTAATTGATTCATTATTATGTTGATTTAACTATGCTGTTGTTTTAATAGGTGGCCATTTTATTTGTTTTTAGCGTTTTACTCGCACTTTATCCATTTCTTTTTAGTACGGAGGCTGCGAGGGGGCTGCGAGACTTTTTCTCTCCCCCTCTCCTCCTAACCTGGTGTCATACCCCTCCTTAGAGTGTGCGAGGGTGTGAGTTTGTTTTCTTTTCCTCCCTCTTTTTATAACCATTGTGGATTAGGCAGTAAGCCGGGTATTTTTGGGGATTCCGGGGCACAACTTTAATTTTATCGAATGGGGAAGCGTAAAGCGGGAGATGCGGGGGGCTTCATGAAAAGGGGCAAAAAAAACAAAAATGTAGCGACAATTAAAACCAACAAACCCCTGAAATCTGTTAAGCCCTCTACGAAAATAGTTGTCAACCCATCCCAAAGATCCCTGGATTCTTACATGGATGTTATGGCCAATAAAATCGTAAATTGCATGAATGCAGTTGAGTGTGCCCCTAGATTGGCTATCCCACAGTGTAAAGGACTGGGCTCTGTGGGTCCAGAGGAGTTGAGAGAGGGGGACGTAGTTTTAGGCGTAAGATCTCGGATGATTGGGGTTACACCAAAGGTAGTTGAAGATGGTGCAGGGATACCCCAGTCGGTGCCGCAATTCCGTATCCTGGGGAGGGGGCGCTTAGACCTAATGGTAAGCCGTATGAGGATATGGATCCTGTGTCTTTGGACTGTTCTATAGCCAGTGAGGGAGATAAAGAATGGTTAGAGGCCCTACTGGACGAAAAACTCAAACCTCTACAGTTGCTGCAGAACTCTTTGAAGGGGCTCAAAGAGGGGGTGTTAAACACCCTGGCCATCATGGATGACTCCATCAGGGCAGTCTCCCTCAAAGTGTGTGACCTGGTTAGCACTGTGGAGGAAAGGGGCAAAGTGGATAGGCCCTGCCAATGCACACCAATAACACCTCCAAATGATGTAATAACCTGTAGTGGTGAAAGGGGTTCAGATCTACAGGGGAGGGCTTCTGATGTTATTGTCATAGTGGATCAGGAAGCAGCCCCTGAGGCTCAGAGGGGGGTGAGTGGGTTCGCAAAGGACAGGGCGAAAGGTAATTGTGATGATATGATAAAGGCTCAAGGGCAGAGGAGGGGGTCGGGGAATGCTATAAGTTTAAATCTTCCGCCGGAAGCGGTTCCTTTTGTGGGGATTATCACTGGACTACCCGGCCTCCCAATTGGAAACTATGAATCAACTCTTTCACTGATCAATAAGGCATCCCACTGGATTAACTCCAATCTGATAGGGCCCAAGATAGATCCCAAATTTATCCGCATGGCAAGGCGAGTGGGCTGGGTGGGGTATAGGCCCAAGAATCTGAGTGGGGATTGTGTGGTGATTACCTTGTCAGACTCCCATATAACAGAATATCTTCTGAATACCAACTTAGCTCAAGGCCTTAAGCCCAATGGTAATAAATTGTCTAGCAAACATCTTCCATTGGACTATTTTTCTGTACGCGATGGCGTAATCAACCCATGAGAAGTATGAGGTGGGGTGGGTTCGAAGGGAAAAATATTGCCCAGGGTGGGCAGCCACCCACTAATACATCGATGGGCGACTGGAGCACCATCCCAGCGAAAAAGAGTCAGCGTACGTCCCTGCTAGGAATGACTCAGCCCCCCTGCCCCTGGATAACCATTATGAGATTTTAACATCTTGTGAGGACGTAGATTGACAGGTGGCTGTTGCAGAGGGTAATGTAAATCAACTAACCTTGTCTGCACCTTAGGGGGATTCTGCAACTGAAAGGTCACAGCTGCGCCTGCTTTCTTGGAATATAGCAGGCTCATCAAGGAAATTGAAGCTGGGGCCGGTGATGGAGCTATTGCAAGCTAACTCAGTAGTTCTACTCCAGGAAACTTGGGCAATGGAACCCCCGGACCTTGATGGTTTTGTTTCTTTTGATATCCCTGCTAATAAGAAACCGAGAGGTAGACACTATGGTGGTTTGTGCATTTTAATAAAGACTTCCCACGAATGCAGGATTGAGCCGATCGAGACAGGGCTGGACTTCCTGCAGGTGGTGTTATTAACAACTCGCAAGGGAGCCGTTATATGTATTATCAATTTCTATAATAGCCCTCATATCTCTGACTTGGATAGGTTAACCAAGGTTAAAAAGTGTATGGAAGATTTATTGTCCAGGGGCAGGAATAAATCAATATCTTATATCTGGGGGGGGATTTTAATATCAAAATGGGGTGGGGTAGACACAGATATTCTTGACCCTGTGGAGGATCAGGTAGAGAATATCCCGCCCAGATGTATGAGAGATGGAGAGTCTGCCCAAAGGGTCTACAGTTAAGTCTCTGGTTGTTGGAATGGGGCTTTCGCATAGTTAACGGTCGCCTGGCACCGGATATACCGGTGAAGTGACCTTTAATAATCATCAAGGATGCTCCACAATTGATTATTTTTGCATCTCCATAAATCTATGGGAATCTGCTGTAAGTTTTGAAGTGATGGCTGATCTACATAGTGATCACCTACCCATTCGTTTGATGCTGAAGGGATTGGTGGGGAAGGGGTCTCGCAGGACACAGCCCTATCCCTCTATTGGGAGTGCCTGTCGGCACTAGAAGAATTAAATGGGGGAAGATTCAAGAGGAGGAGACACATTATAAAGCCATCAGTGAAAACGAATCTCTCGTGATGAACATCCTGGGGTTGTTTATCCCCGGGGTCAACTGTAGCGAAATTCGTGGAACTGATGGCTGCTTTCACAACTAAATTTACGACAGCCACTAGATCAAAGGGTAATGTAACAAAGAGAGGTTGGTTTGATGAGGCATGCAAAGGGGAAAAAAAAACTCTGCTACTAACACTAAAGGACTCGACTAGTAGCAGATCTGCGATTGCCCAAGTTAGGAAAATGTATCCACAGGAACTAAAGAGAAGGAAACATGAGATAGAAAGGGCAGCCTGGGAAGGTTTTTTGGATGTCGCCCAAAAAGGGGACCAGAAGGCCTTCTGGGCTTATGTAAAAAGCGAGCCGGAGGGATGCGGGACCAACGAGGGAAGTGGCACTCATGTGGAAGAAGAGGCTTGGCTATCCCATTTTGGGAACTTGTTTGGGTCAGAGTGTGCACAGGCTGACATAGATTATGCAGGTCCCTGCTTGAAGTTTGCGGTGGAGGAGACGGAAAAGGCTATAAAGCTTCAAGCGCATAACCAAGACCCGGGTCCGGATATGATCCCCTCAGACTTGTTTCAGGATCCTGTAGACTTGTGGGCACAGCTTTTAACAGTGGCATTTAATGCCTGCCTAAAATTGGGGAAGTATCCCCCGACCTGGAAAAAGGCAATAATTTTTCCAATCTTTAAAAAAGGGGATATATCCAGCCCAGGTGCATATAGGCCAATCTCCCTGTTGGACTCATCCTTTAAAATCTTTGGGAGAATTCTGTTGGCCCGAATTGAAACCTGGATCGGGGAACAGTCGATTCTCTCGGACATCCAATTTGGGTTTCACCCTGGAGTGGGTACAATAGAACAGAGTCTCAATCTCTACATTTTAGTGGCCAATTCAGTTTTTTGTCAGGGCGAGTCAGTTTATCTGGCTTTTATGAACCTAAGCACGGCCTTTGATAAAGTGGACAGAGCTAAGCTCTGGGTGGTGCTTGGGTCTTTAGGGTGCCCTGGGGAGATTCTGCAGGTATTGGTCGATCTTCACACTGACAATGAGGCTTGTGTATGTAGTGGGCCAGGTGGGCATTGCACGGCATGCTTTAGGGTGGGGTGTGGTGTAAGGCAGGGGTGTGTGTTGGCCTCCATTTGATTCTGCCTCTATATCAATGGTCTCTCACGGGACCTCATTGATGTAATGGCCGACTTTTTGGTATTGGGGGGAAGAGGCTTCCCAGTATTGGCCTATGCGGACGATACAGTCCTATTAGCAAGAACACCTAGGGCCTTACAGGTCTTGATCAATGCCTACTCAACTTTTATGAACAATTTGGGCCTAAAAATCAACACTAAGAAGTCAGCAGTAATGGCCTGCGTTGGAAGAAAACGTTCAGTACCCATGAAACCTATGCAATGTGCAGGGGAAATAATCCCTAGAGTCAAGGTGTTTGACTATCTTGGAATTCGTTTTTCAGAGGTCTTAAATGGCAGGGCCCATGTGGCAAAGCAATCCGTAAAGATGAGTCAACAGATAGGTGGTTTATTCAGCTCTATGTCAAAATGTAGGGCTCAGCCCCTTGATGTGATCATGAAAATCTATGGTGCACAAACCGTGGCTATCACCATGTATGCGGCTGAATTCCAGGGTAAAGAGAGTAAATTCTTTAAAAATTTGCTGGGGCTCCCGACCAGTGCCTCTGGAATAGCTATCCACAGAGAACTGGGGGCACAGTTTTGGGAGGACTAGTGGGCGATGGCACCTCTTTTCTTCTGGGTTCGACTGTGGGCCAATGAATACGCCACTCTTTGCCACTTTATTATACGCACAGTGTTGGGTAGACCTGGCTGGAAAAAAATTCCTTGGCTAGCATATGTTTCAGGCTAATTTGGGGGAGGTTAATTTAAGTGCCCTCTTCCCGCCTGCTTCTCTAATAACCAAGCAAGAGGGGGTAGCTCACAAAGTTACAATGGGAGAAACTGTAGTAAGGAAAATAATTCTCCTTGAGTATGTTCAGAAACGTGGCCCATTTCACTCTAGTATCAGTAGACTCACTGGAATTCAACCTTATTTGACATGGAGTCCTCTTAAAAAAGACAGATGGCTGATTACGAGGGCACGTTTTGATTCTCTTCGGTTGCAAGGAAACACGTATAACTGGAAAGGTTTTCCTAGTCTTGCGGGTTGCCCGGTTTGCGGCTATCAGCGCAAGGACATGCCGCATCTGCTGTTTTTCTGTACAGGGTATGCTGGTATACGCAGAATGACTCTGGTCCCTGCCCTTAAGAAAACTGAGATCCGCTCATACAGGGTTGCAGTGGTGTTTCTTTTGAGTGCCGAGACAGTCTTTACATCTTGGGCTCTGTTGACCTTTTTAAAAAGAGCAATGTATTTTAGAAAGAGCTTACTAAAACTGCAAGGCGGTGGAAGCTGGTGCGATGAATCATACAAAACTCTGTATATTGGGTTAATTGGTTGAGTTCTGTCTTCTGCTTGATTTTATCTCTCAATTTTAATTTGGCCACCTAACATGTAATCAAGTGATAGTTAATTTTTCATTATTGTACTTTGTCTAATGTTATATCCATTGATTCTTTTTTTTTTGTCTTTTATATAATTGCAATTTTGATATGTGAACAATTGTATTTTTGTTGTTTAATGGAAATGTTTATATTTCCGAATAAACTTGTTTGACTGACTGACTGAACATACACCACAGAACTCCCAATAAGTTCCAGACAAGTTAAGCTCACAAAATGAAGTGGTAGCAAAATGGCACTCCAGCAATTTCAAAGGGAGGGAAAGACAAAGTATAGCAGAAATTGAAGCACACTAACAGGTAAGTACTCAGGGCAACAGAGCAAGATGAACTACAGTGATAGAATCAGGTAGAAAAGGCCTAGGGCCAAAGTCAATAGGACAAAAGTCTTTTGCTCAAGATAAGACAGTTCAGGGTAGTTTGCGGTAAAGTTCGTGCCACGGGTTCCGGACGAAGTTGGTCGACAGAAAAGTTAGTGTTAAAAGAAGAGATGGACAAGCCCTTGGTTAGGCGAAAGATTTCACACACTTTCAAAGCGGCTGAACGAAACGAGCAACTGAGTTTGCACAGTACCTTAAAACAGAGCGGGAGCTGTAGCTGAGGTGGACGTTCTGGTAGATTCTGCAGGCTCATGGTTCCTGAAGCGATTGTCGGATGGACAAGAAGTAGGAAGACTGGAGAGTCCTGCACTATCCTGGGAAGAAACCAGCAGCAGAGCAAAGAAAACGAATAAAAGGTGCACTCCTTAAAACCAAAGCAGGGTCCGACCTTCCTGGCTATCCGGCCCACTGTAGCTCTGTACAGTGAATTCGACCAGAGGAGGGGTCCTGTCTTGAAGTTTGGGTGAACTGGTTGGTCCCACCAGCTCAAGGGAAGACGATTTCTGGAGGATCTTCTCTGTCATTGGATTCTGAAGATTCAGACCTGCAGCAGGGCTTCATGGGGCGGTCTGGTCGTTGTAGGGGTCATCTTCCATAAGCTCCTCATTGGTTCTTTCGTTCCAGTGGCGACTATGCCTTTCCAGTCCCAGAGACCTGCTTTTTATGCAGTTTTCACCCATTCACACAGCCTGGCTGTCAATCACAGAGCAGGCTGGCTGTCCTAGCAAGGACAGTCACCCAGCCAATCAAACAGGAGTGCGACTTGGGTTTCCAAGGGAACCCATGGCAGGGGTCCTAAGACCCCTCCCTCACATCCTGCCTACCCAGACTTTCAGTCGCCTTAAGGAGGGCTTCTGTGCAGGATCCTGCGAAAAGACAGCAAACAAAGGAACCAAACCTGGTTTGGCGTGCAGAGAAAAACACGAGAAAGACTTTTGTAACAAGAAATGGCGAATAAACCCAGCCTGAGTAATATTAAAATCAATATGGTCCAGCGGGTTTAAGTTTGAGGCTTCTAAGATAGCCTAAAACATTACCAGGGTTATTTAAGATAACCGTGGTAGAAAAAATCGGGTAGTTACCACTGCCACCAGCCAAGTCTTGATGAAAAGGGAGCAAAACAATGCTCCAAGAGAAACAGACAAAAATGGATAAGAATTAACCCTTTCCAATACTCCATGGAAGATGGGGTGTACTGGGTCTGTGATTAAAGAGACTAAATAAAGTTAATGACAACTATACCTTTTCTGGGGGACAGTAGTCAGTCCCAGAGAAGGTATTTAAACCTGGGGGAGTCTAAAAGACAACCCTGTGTCACTGCACTGAAGGTTCTGTGTAACACAAAGAAAAATGAGGCCCATGCAGTAGGTGAGGCTCCATAGCCCAAGATCACACAAATGGTAAAAACACACACAGCAAAACACTTGTAAGAGTGGGAAAAGGCTCACACTCTTACCAGGTGAAAAAAATAAATCCCAGAAATCCAGCAAAGCTGCTGGGGCACTCATTAGGTAAGGGAAATCAGCCATTCATGAGAATGATATGATATGATACGATAGTTTATTTATATAGCGCCTGTATACAATGGGCCTCATTAGGACCCTGGCGGAGTGGGTTTCCGCCAGCGCTAATCGCGGTGGACCCGTCCGCCGTACTACGAGTTCCCTTAGCGCCATGGAGGTTTTCTCCGCCTGGTTTTACCGGGCGGAGAAAACCATGGCGCTAAGGGACCTCGTTGTTAATTACGCCGCCGTACTTTACGGCGGCGTAATTAACTCCTTCCCACTCCCATTATACCCTATGGGGCAAGAATGGGAATGGGAAGGGTAAAATGGGGATTGGGGATTTACCGCTCCGCCAAGGTCGGCATGGGGTGGTAAATCCGCCAACCCCCATGGCGCTATCGGCGGCTTTCCGCCATGCTCCGCGGTGCATTTAGCACCGCGGATTCCGCCAGGGTCGTAATGAGGGCCAATGTGTTTCAAAGCGCTTAATGCTCCCTAACAAGCAGCCAGCCCCGCAGGTCACCATCACTACACACTCCTCCCTAGAAGGCTGGGGTGCCACTCTGGATAGCCACAGCGTCCATGGAGTTTGGACCCGGCAGGAGCAGGAGTCACATATCAACTGGCTGGAGCTCAGGTCCATCTGGCGGGCTCCCAGAGCTTTCTTTCCGCTCATTGGGGGCAAGAGCATCCTTATCCAGACTGACAACTCCACCAGCATGTACTAAACTCCACCAGCATTTACTATGTCAACAAGCAGAGGGGTACCAGGTCCCCTCCGCTGTTCAGCCTGGTGGTCAGCATGTGGGAATGGGCCCTGGAGAACAACGTCTACCTCACGGCCGTCCACCTCTCAGGGGAGGCCAACTTGGAAGCAGACAGGCTCAGCAGACTGGGAGCTGACAATAACTTATGGCAATTGAATGCCCAGGTGCTGCTGGAGGTCTTCAGCAGATGGGGCCATCCCCAGGTGGATCTGTTTGTCTCCTGGAAGAATAGGAAGTGCCATCAGTTCACATGCTGGCAGGGGCAGGGCCCCGGCTCCCTGGGTGACTCATTACAGAATCAGTGGGAAGGCATGACAGCCTATGATTTTCCTCCCACACGCCTGGTCCACAGGGTAATCCGCAAGATAAAGGAATCCTGTCACCTCAGCATCATTCTGATAGCTCTATGGTGGGCGGCGAGACTGTGGTTCTCCGAGCTGCTCAACCTCACGGACAGACCACCCATTCACCTTCCGATGGGGTCAGCCCACCTCCTGTCCCAGCAGGGTCATCCACCCCGCCCCACAGAAGTTAGTCCTCACAGCGTGGTTCCTGAGCAGGTCACCCTCAGGCACCTGAGCCTATCACAGGCCAACCTGGAGATCATTCAGGGCGCCAGGAGCAGGGCTACTAGGAGACAATACAAGAGTGAAAGGACTAGGTTCTGTCATTGGGTGGTCTCTAAGGAGATCAACTCCCTTACGTGCATGCTGGATGATGTGCTCTCCTTCTCGGCACACCTTGTACACTCAGGCATGCAGGTGAACACATGCCATACCTATCTGGCAGCCATAGGAACCTACTGAAATTTGGAGGAGGAGGTTTTCTCCTCTTCCAACCCGATAGTCAAGAAACATTTGGCGGGCCTCTCCAGGCTCTAACCACCCATCAGGAGGCCACACCCTGTGTGGGACCTCAATGTGGTGTTGGGCACCTTGTCGCACAAATCATTCAAGCCAGGGGCATCCGCGGACATCAGGCTGGTCACCATCAAGACAGCTCTGCTATAGGGTCTCACCTCTGCTCACAGTGTTAGCGAGATCCAGGCTCTGGTGGCCTCAGAACCCTATACTACTTTCTACAGGGATAAGGTGGTCCTACAGACTCACCCTGGGTTCCTGCCAAAGGTACCCTCTGCTTTCCATCTGAATGAGGAAATAGTCTTAACTATGTTCTTCACTGACGACAAAGACGAGGCTCAGAGAGTCCTGCACTATCTGGATGTCAGATGCACTCTGAATTTCTATCTGGATAGGACCAAGGGCTTCTGCAAGTTGGACACACTTTTTGTCACCTTTGGGGGCTCCAGACCCAGGTATCAGGCCTTCAAGGACTGTATTGCACGGTGGATGGTTGCAGCCATCAATGAGGCCTACGAGGGGCAGCTGCCAGCTAACATGCATTCTCGTGCTGTCAGAGCCAAGGCCATGGCCATCGCGTCCCAACGGCATGTACCGTGGCAGGTCATCACCAGGGTGGCCACCTGGGCCACCCCTTTGGCTTTCTGTAAGCATTACTGTTTGGACGCCGGCTCTAAGTCAGACGCGGCCTTTGCCCATGCAGTATGGAGGAAAGGGGACGGAATGTAAGAGCAATTACAAGTTACCGTCCTTATTCCCCTTTCCTCCATACGTCCCACCATCCTCCCCCCCTAATAATACTGGTGTCATTAGGCAATGTTATATATTGTTGACGCGTCAATGGGGACTGGGGTGTGGCACCAGTGGGCAGAGTCAGGGTAGCGCATGCTCCCAGGGCCTCACCCCAGCGCACCTCTATATTTTAAGGGGAAGAAGGTTTTTCTGTTGAAAAAGGTTCTGTCTCCCATCCCTAGGAAGGGACGCCCATATAGTATGGAGGAAAGAGTCTGGCCCGTTGTTAGCTCCCTGGTCCCCTCGCAGGACCCGGTAATGACGCCTGGTTTTACCAGGCATCCTTACCGGGTCCCGCGAGGGGCCCTCGTAATTTTGCAGAATGGGGTTAACAGGTCCGCCTCCATTAGCGGAGCCCGTTAACCCATTCCGCTAAAGTCGTAATGAGGCCCATGGAGTTAACTAATCTGCCTTGACAAAGACCGCACAGGCCAAAACACGTGTCGGCACAAAAATCAGCAAAACTGAAAATAAATTACCACTTATCTTATACAATTGAAATATCCATTGTTTACAACTATATTGGTCCGAAACTATTCATTTTTGGATCAGCACATTGATTTTGGCTTACCGTTATTTATTATGCACCTATACACAAGTGTTTCAAGGCGCAACTAGGCATGGGAGGGGGAGGGATTGAAGGGAGGACAAATCTTACTAGGCCTAGTGTCATTTAGATCAGGCAAGTGCACAAGAAGTGCAGGGGAGAGGGTAAAAGGAGACGTGCACCCAGAGCAGCAGGGCCCTGAGTGAAGTACAGGGAAGGCAGGGGCTGCAGGGGCCAATCTCAGCCTGGTAGTGCAAGGAAACCATGCGGCAGTGCAAGGTGGGCCAGGCGGCAAGTGCAGGGGGGCCCTGGTGCCCTGTAAGACTCAGAGGACACTGAGCAGCCAGTCAGCGAAGGAGCAGCAGAAAGGGTGGTTTTGCAGGGGAGAGGAAGCGAGAAAGAATAGGAGAAAATGAATGTCTTGAGAAGCTTCCAGAATTTAAGGAGATCCGGCTCAGGGCGGCGAGAGGCAGGGAGGCCATTAGAGAGAGTGGCACCTGCAGAGGAGAGCGATCTACCCCACCATTGTCAGCGTGGAGAAGCTACTCACCCGCAAAGAATTAGAGGTGGACAAGTGGAGGGCTCTCAGAGGAAGGTACTTAGGAAGAGAGAGTTGAAGGTAGTGAGGGCCACAGCCCCAGCCCCAGAAAGACTTCTGGACGATGCAGAGGGTTTTAACCTGATCCTTTCAGCCACTGTGATCTATTGGAGGGATTTAAGGGCCAGAGAGATGTGGTCCCTGGGCTTGAGGACAAGGATAATTCTTGCGGTCCTGTTCTGGATGAGTTGAAGGGGGCGAAAAGTAGAATTTGGCAGATTGAGAAAGAGGCTGTTACAGTATTCCAGCCTAGAGATAACTGGTCTCTGGAGACAATGAGCTTCTGGGAGAAGGTGAGAAAAGGGAGAAGACCTCTGAGGAGGTGCAGCTGGAAATGGCCTCTTGACAATGTCCGATATGTCTGGAGAGAAGGAGAGAGTGAGTGAAGATGACCCAAGGTTTTTTGCCTCACAAGAGGGTGAGGAGAGGGCCAAGGAGGGCAGCCAGAGTGAGAGAGGAAAGCGGAGCAGGGGTCCAATGAGAAGGATCTCAGTCTTACTGGCATTAAGGCAGAAATTATTAGAGGCACACCATGCCTGAATAGCAGATAGACAGTCCGGTATGAGCAAGGAGGATGAGGAGACTGAGGGTAGCCTGAAAGAGAGCTGTATGTCCTCCGCATAACACTGCAAGTTAGAGGAAAACGTAGAGATCAGGATGGCCAAAGAGTCCAGATAGACATTGAAGAGCCAGGGGGAGAGGATAGAGCCATGGGAAACACCACATGTGGAGAGAGAGGTGTTGGAGAGGAAGGACCCAATCTGAACCTGAGAAGGTCGGGCCAAGGATGAAGGAGGTCAGCCACGCCAGAGCCTGATCCGTGATGCACAGGGTCTTGCAGAGACGAGTGATCACGATGTTGTGGTTGACTGTGTGAAATGCAGAGGAATGGTCAGGGAAAGTGAGTACAGAGTGAGATTTAGAGTCAAGATTAGAGAGCAGATCTTCACAGGTGCTCAGGAGTTCAATTTATGTGCCTCTGACTGCTCTGAAGCCAGGCTGATGGTCATGGAGACAACCAACAGATTAAGTGTGGATGGTTTGCTGGGAGATAGCCAACTTCTCCATGAGTTTGCCCAGGAATGGAGTGATAGAGATTGGGTGATAGTTTGCTGGAACGGAGGGATCAACAGAAGGCTTTATTAGTAGGGGGTGCTCAAGGGAGTGCTTGAGAAGAGAGGGGAACGATCCAGTGGCGAAGGAGTGATTACAGAAATCGCCAAGGCTGAAGTGAGTGAACCGATGTTTCCCTTAATGGTTTTGGAAGAGCATGGGGTCACATGTTTGGATGAGACTTTCATAGACCAGACTTGTCTAGTGACATCATCAGGTGTTACAGGTTAGAGGGGGGAGAGAAGGAGAGGTAGGGGCAGCCAGGGAGGGCCTGAGCGAGGTAGAGGGAGAGAGAAGAGAGGGTGAAAAGAGTGTTGCCAGGATGTCCTGGGTTTTAGTGGTGAAATGAGAAGCCAGAGTCATGCAGAGGGCCTGGAAGGTGCAGATGAGTTAGGTACTGCAGTAGGATTGGCCAGCTCCTTGTAGATTTTGAAACATTTTGCCATGTAGTTAGAGACCGCAGCGATGCAGGCTTGAATTTTGGACCCTCTTCTTTGAGAAGATGGAGAGTCTGTATTGCCTTTGGTGCAGGCGGCACCCTACTTCTCCAACTCGGCGGGGTCAACGGACACCTCCCGCCTTGGACGCCCCAGACGTCATCATGTCACCGCACCTGTGCGGCATGATGGCATGTCCACAGACAGTGTCCATCACTGCGTACAGTTTCAAACTGCATTTTCGGCCAATCAAGTGTGTTTCAAGTTAAAGGTTTACCCTCTTGGAGCTCCTAGGCCCATTCTTTGTTGATCCGTCAACTTTGTACAACTTTACAAGGCCTATTCTTGGCACGGTAGGCCGTGGACAGTCATGCGGTCCACAGACAGTCCCCCTGAATGGACCCAACCATTGCTTTTAGTCATTCTCAATCTGGAACACTAGGAGAGAGCTTATTTTGACAGCAACTTCCAGGCGTTTAAGAATGGCATCTGTCATGGCCATCCCACCTTCCCAGTGGCCACCACCATAACCACATGAAGGGTCTGGACAGGGGAAAAGGGCCCATGATGCAGAGGAGGATGACGAGGAACAGGAAGATGAGGTACACGAAGTTCCTACATCAAGCACCTAGAGAGAGTCATGGGTGTGGCCATTCTTTAAAACTATTAAGAGTGTACCAAAAGTTTGGGCTGCAAAGGTTGAATGCACTGAGTGCAGGGTCGAACTCAGTCATGGACAACCTGGGCAGTACTCGTTTGAGACCACCTCCATGTGACACCACACTTAGGGCCTCATCACGACTTTGGCGGTAACCCTTAAATCTGGTAGTAGCGCTATTACCGCCAGATTTAAGGGTCTGCCAAATCAGGAATTCGGCGGATTTCACCCCAGCTCTTAGCTGGGGTGAAATCCGCCGAAAAAATGTGCGCTCATACTGCCGGCAGGAAATCCGCCGCCGGTATTAGCGTGAAATTTCACCATTGAGCCCAATGGGGAATGGGGCATTCCTGAATGGGCTCAATGGGGAATGGGGATTAACATTACCGCCAAACTCGTGATCCGGCGCTATAAGCGCCGGGGAGTTCGGCGGTAGGGCAGATAGCGCCGGCGCTAATAGCGCCGGCGTTACCGCCCTAGTCGTGATGAGGCCCTTAGTCTAAACAACCGGGTGCTCTCAGAAAGACTGTTACTTTCTCTACACACCACTCTGCAGGGGGGATCAGTTTCAGAGTGCTTTTGAGGCTGCAGTCAAGGAGCATGAGAAACATGCCCCGATGTTAGATCTAAGGCACGCGCAACATCTTCCCCTGTCCAACTACCCCTCTGTATCTGTGGTTGGTGTCCCTTCCCTACCTTCTCTCCACACCTTACCTCCTTGCCACTCCTACAGAAAAACGAAATCCAAAAAGAACATAACAGCCAGAAGACAAAAATAAAGGTTCCTTTAGGACCCACATTTCACAGTAAAAAAATAGAACTAAAAATAAAAATCACAGGACGTTGGCAGTCTGCATATTTCACAGACAGTACGAAAGTCCCCGGACATCTGGAAAATTCCAGGAGTGGGGTGAGGGAATTAAAATCAATGAAGTTGTTTTTCATTCAATAATGGTGGCTCTTAAAAGAACCTTTTAAAATATATTTTCTGTTTTCATTTTTTATTTACTACAACTACTAAAAAATTACTTCACAACATATTTCACAAGTTCACAAAAATTGTTTCAGTGCATTTGGAAATTCAAAAGAAAAATCTGATTTCTTATATTCTTTTATTTATTTATTTATTTATTTATTGGACACTTGTATGGCACCGATACACAAGTGTCTCCAGGCACCACAAGACAAGTTGGTGGGGAGACATGGGAAAACAACAAAAATGGTTATATTGGCCTTGTGACAACCCTACCGTGCAAGTACAAGACAAGGTGGGAAGTGCAGGGGGGTTGAGGGAGAAGTGCAGGAGTGGGGTGCCCAAAAGGAGGGGGGTGGGCAAGTGCTGAGTGGGCCAAAGCAGCACGTGCCAGGGGAAAGAGAGGGAGAAGGGAGGACAAGTGCAGTGGACGGGAGGACCAGGTTAGGGCTAATCTCGAGGGAAAGTGATGGCAAGGGATGCTAAAGGGTCAGGTAGATGGGTGGTCTGGCCCCTGTATGACTCTGAAGGTACTAGACCCCAGTCATAGCAGCAGAGGGAACATTAGCATGGGAGGTAGAGAGGGAAGGAAAAGGAAAAGTCTTGAAATGTTTCTGCAACTTAAGAAGATCCGGCTCAAGTCTGAGGGGGGCAGGGAGACTGTTCCTGAGGGAGGAACCAGCTGAGGAAAGGGATACACTTCTCACTCTCTGCTTGGAGAAACATTTGACATGCAGAGAACTGGAGCCAGATGACCAAAGGGAGGGAAAGCTGAACGTAGACATGTCCCAGACCTCAAATAGCCTTGTGGATGATGTGACAGGTCTTAAATTTGGTCCTTGCAGTCAACGGGAGCCAGTGGAAAGATATTAGGACTTGAGGCCAAGGATAGGTCTTGCAGTCCTATTCTGGATTAGTTGAAGTGGGTAAAGGGAGTACAAAGGCAGATTGAGGAAGAGGCTGTTGCAGTAATCCTGCCTAGAGAGATCCAGGGCTCTGGAAATGTTGAGCTTCTGGGGAAAGTGAGGAAAGGTAAAATGCCCCTCTGGAGGTGCAGCTGAAAGTTGGACCTCTTGGCAAGATCCAAGATGTGTGGAGAGAATGAGAGATAGGAGTCAATGGTGATCCCAAGGTGTTTTGCCACACACATTTGGGTGAGGAGAGGGGACCCAAGAAGTCTGACCAGAGAGAGTGGGGGAACCAAGGAGCAAATGTCCCAATGAGTAGGATCTCTGTCTTACTGGCATTAAGGCACCATGCCTGAATAGCAGACAGGCAGTCGGGTATGAGGGGGGAGGGGAGGAGGTAGAGGATGGTAGCTAGAAGGAGAGCTGTGTGTCATCAGCATAACACTGGAAAGGAGGGTATAAGGTGGAGATCAAGTGGGCCAGAGGGGACAGGTAGATGTTGAAGAGCCATGACGATAGGATAGAGCCCTGAGGGATACCACAGGTAGAGAGTGAGGTGAGGGTGAGAATAGGACCCATTTGCACTTGCGAGGGTGAGTTTGAAAGGAAGGAGGTCAGCCCCACCATCGCCCAGTCCATGATGCCTAGGGTATCATGGAGACGTTTTATGAGGATGGAGTGGATGACTGTGTCAAGGGTAGAAGAAAGATCGAGGAGGATCAGAACAAAAGGTGTGTTAGAGTCCAGATTAGAGAGCAGGTCTTTACGGGTGTTCAGGGGAGCAGTTTCCATGCCTCTGGATGCCCTGAAACTGGACTGGTGGTCATGGAGGCAGCCAGCAAATGGTGTGTGGAGGATCAGTTGGGGGATGACCAGCTTCTCCATGAGTTTGCCCAAAACAGAGGTGATAGAGACGGGCGATAGTTAGCCTGGTAAGAAGGGTCAGCAGACAACTTTATTAGGAGAGGGAGCACAAGAGAGTGCTTAAGGGGTTGTGAGAAGGAGCCAGTGGCAAAGGAGTGGTTGCAGAGGTCAGACAAGGCAGAGGCAAGAGAGACGATGTTGTCCTTGATGGTTCCAGAGGAGCTGGGGAGCACTTGTTTAGGGGAGACTTTCATAGAGCAGACAACGCTAGAGATCGCGTCTAGTGCAATGGGAGAGGAGGAAAGTAGGGGGGTCGAGAGGGAGGCCACAGGAGGCAAGAGAAAGGGGGTAAGGATGCAGCAAATGACAGAGAGAACAGGATGTCCAGAGTTTTGGAGGAGAAGTGGGTGGCCAGTGCAGCGCAGAGGACTTGGGAGGGAGAAGGAGAGGAGGAGACTGCAGTAGGATTGACAAGTTCCTTGCAGATTATAAAGAGTTCAGCCGTATTATTGGTGGCTCCAGAGATACAGGTTTGGACATGAGCTCTCTTATTGTTTTATCTTCTTGGACATCAGTCCAAAGCACTCCATCTCCTTGAAAAATATTTACGCCATCCAACTTGATGTTTTCGTTGTCAAAAGATGCCATTTCTAAAGCGTATTAAAAAGCACATACACCTTTATTGATATGCTGTCCAGCTTCTTCTAGTGTAGGAGAAGAAACGTTTGGACATCACCATATTTGTCATAATTTCAGAAAAAATAATCTTCGCAGGTGGAAACAGTTCCATTAGCCTTCTGAACATATCCTTCATGGCAAACTGCAAACATCCTGCAGTCACATAGCCCAAACTGTTGCCTTCACAATGCCCAACAATAACATCTGGATGTTTAAAGTTAGCTACCCTCTTACAGAATTGTAATAGTGATACTTGAAACACCTGTGCATAGGCGTGTTACGAATGCCATATCATATCATCTCATACCCAGTTTAACCCACAATCTGCATACCACAAAACTTCCAATAGTAGCAGAGATGCCACGAGATTCAGTGTAAATCTTTCATGAATGGATCCAAGAATCTCCCACCACCCACACACTGTGCTTCTTCATAGATATAGCCATAGACATCTTCTCTACACACAACAAACAAAACACTTCCTACCGTTTACTCCGGGACACTTCAACTCCTTCACCAGATGCACAAAACCTGATTGGCTAGTCCCCCAATTTCCTCTTTCAATGCCAAACATCCTTAAAAGACCCGGATGGCACGTGCCAGTCTTTGGACTACTGTGTTATCTGGGGACTCGGCGACACCTGCAACGCCTATATAAATAGCTCCATATAAACTTGAATCTACTCCTCCACCCTTGCAGGCCCTCTTTCTGCAACCAAAGAACCCCAAATGTGTTTTCCAGACCTTTTCCTCACTGCGCTGTCTGTGGACTACGTCTGATGTCCGTGGATTATTCATGGCGACCGTTTAAAAAAATCTGACGTGGCTGACATTTTTAATTGAACAATCAGCATGAGCTTATGATGTCTGCAAATGTCACACTGCTCTTTAACACTGCTCTCTGATTGGTCCAGAGGTGTCTAAGGATCCCGAATCACGAAATGAGTCACCGTACTGGACCCAGATATCACTAATTTACTTTGACCAAATTTTTGGCCATTTAAAAAAAAAGACTTGACAGCTCTACACCAAATTTTCAAAAGCACACTTTCAGGACCAAGTTGCTGCTCCTGGCACAACTTTGGTTAAAATAGGTCCAGCGGTTTGGGCTGTAGGCACGAGTAACATTTTTTTCATTATGTGAGGATTTCAAAAATGTTGGGACCCCCTATAACTTTGCTCCCCCCTTGACAAAACCACAACAAACTTCACAAAATCATTCTCGGGGACCATATACTTTTTTGCAAAGTTAGGTGAGGATTCATCCAGTAGGGGCAAAGTTATGAGCCACCCAAAAAGTGCTCTTTCTATGAGTCGAGCAACTTAACCATAACTACAGGGCCGCTACTGCAGGCCCTTTAATATATACATATCTATATATATTCAGTGAAAAAACGTTGTTAAAGGGATGTTATGGTTACAAGTAAAACCAAAAAATACAGAAATTCCCCTTTCATGATAAGCTAAGCAACCATAACCCTGTGTATGTGCATCATGAGCTGAGGCCAAAGGAAAGCAATTTAAAAACATACAAAAAGGTTAAGTCCAGATATATAGCACTTGTTGAATTTCCATATTCTGACTGTCAGTGAATAGAAACTCCTGGACTAGATATGTCAGTGAAAAGAAACAGGTGGCCTAGATATGTGATGTCATCAGTGATGTCATCAATGACATTTGTGATGTCATCTTTGATGTTCTGGGTGTTAGTCTTAGCAATGCACTGTGGTGGCGCGAGTTATGGTTGCTTAGCTTATCATAACTAGCACATTTCTGGGGGTTTTCCGTTTTACTTGTAACCATACGTTTTATCACTGAATTTCATCGGTTTTATTAGTGCAACTTAACCATAACATCTCTTTAACAAAGTATTTTCAGTGAATTTCATGAGGGAAAATGTTTCATGATGTTACATCACTGTATATAAGTTATTAATAATTCCTCTTTTAACATATATGAAAGAACTGTAAACCTCCTTTAACAAACATATTTTTTGCAATGCATACTGATGTGTGTCGTTATCAGCAGCACATGCTGGGTTTGCAAGTCATGGTTGAATTTCCTAGGGCATGAGGCTCGACCATGACCCCAGCCCCATCAAACCACCCCTGTTATCCACTGTACTTACCCTGCATCCTAGTTCATTGTCCACTATACCCTCATAATGTGACCAATGGCAAGTGCTCATGGCTTGCCACCATGGCCAGTCTCCTCAATCAATGGGGCATGGGCTTCAGCCATGCTGCATTCCCCAGTAGGTAAATCAGAGTAGACATTTGTCCTTGCTGAGGGCCAGGCCCACTGTCCATGCACCAAAGTTATATCACTATTTTTTGTACTTACATTTTGATATTTTGGAAAAATAAAACACAGGACAGATTTGCAAAAGCATGCTTTCAGGTCTGAAGAGAGGGTCCCTGGAATGTCCCTCCTCACCCCCAGGAACATGACAGCCCGAACAGTTAAGAAGGCACAAAGCAACTCACTATTCAGACAGTCCCCAGGAGGGCTAGTGACATCCTCATATGAGGAGAAGATACCATGACATAGCCACGTTAGTCATGAAGCAAACCTGCAGCCATGCACGAAGATACACAAACATATACATGTAAACGCCAAGAACATGCTTACACAGTTCTGTAGATAGAGGACAGATACATATACAACAGCTTTTATTATTTTCCTCAGCCAAGTGCACAAACACTGGACGCAAGGCAAACAAAGAGATACAGAGCAAGCCTGCAGATGCTTATCGCAGCTAACCCTATGCAACTACGGAATCATATAAGGAGCCTGGAAGGAATAAAAGATAACTAACCTATAGGAAACGTAGCATGGTATAGATACAAAGAAATCATAGTACAACTATAATGAGGTTACATGAGGTCGCAGGCCACAGAACGAGAAACAAAGAAAAGCAGAACTAGGCTGCAGAGAACTGCAGATCAGGGCTTGCAGCCAAGGTCAGAGACAAGCTGCACATTCCAAAGCTAAAACGACAAGGAGCCATCTACAGAAGAACAGGATTAATTTTCATAAATTGTAGACCCGGGAGCTTGATTTCGCTGTCCTCAACCACGTGGTGCAGCCGAACCAGAAAATGGTCATTCACCCATGGTGGGAAGACGGACGGTTCTCAGTAACACAGACATGAAGTGAAACATTGAATCTTTAACAATGTTGGAATGCTGAGGGTACTCTCACAGGCAGAAGCGGTAGTGCTAACAGTTACATTGGGAACACATAGGGCCTCATTATGACCCAGGCGCTAA
This sequence comes from Ambystoma mexicanum, assembly GCA_002915635.3. NCBI lineage: Eukaryota > Metazoa > Chordata > Amphibia > Caudata > Ambystomatidae > Ambystoma > Ambystoma mexicanum. The sequence continues at coordinate 506,717,682 of CM030323.1, forward strand.
GTGTTTAACGGCGCTGTAAAAGGCTGCGGCGCCGTTAAACACTTAGCGCCTAATTACAAGGTCCCTTTGCGGGACCCGACATTAACGGCTGGTTTCACAAAGAGGACCTAAGGTGCTAATTACGGTACCGCAATTTGCGGTACCGTAATTAGCGCCTTCCACATTCCCATTGAGCCCTATGGGGCAAAAATGGAATGGGGAAGGGCCATGGCGGCATGGGGAATTACCGCCCCACCAACCTCGGAATGGGTGGTAAT
>CM030323.1:506717958-506896879 GCA_002915635.3 Ambystoma mexicanum
ATAATGTAGCTGGTGTGCATGCGCTGAGCATTTATAATGTAGCTGGTGTGCATGCGTTGAGCATTTTATAATGAGCTGGTGTGCATGCGCTGAGCATTTATAATGTAGCTGGTGTGCATGCGCTGAGCATTTATAATGTAGCTGGTGTGCATGCGTTGAGCATTTATAATGTAGCTGGTGTGCATGCGTTGAGCATTTTAATGTAGCTGGTGTGCATGCGTTGAGCATTTATAATGTAGCTGGTGTGCATGCGTTGAGCATTTATAATGTAGCTGGTGTGCATGCGTTGAGCATTTATAATGTAGCTGGTGTGCATGCGTTGAGCATTTATAATGTAGCTGGTGTGCATGCGCTGAGCATTTATAATGTAGCTGGTGTGCATGCGCTGAGCATTTATAATGTAGCTGGTGTGCATGCGCTGAGCATTTATAATGTAGCTGGTGTGCATGCGCTGAGCATTTATAATGTAGCTGGTGTGCATGCGCTGAGCATTTATAATGTAGCTGGTGTGCATGCGCTGAGCATTTATAATGTAGCTGGTGTGCATGCGTTGAGCATTTATAATGTAGCTGGTGTGCATGCCTTGAGCATTTATAATGTAGCTGGTGTGCATGCGTTGAGCATTTATAATGTAGCTGGTGTGCATGCGCTGAGCATTTATAATTTAGCTGGTGTGCATGCGCTGAGCATTTATAATGTAGCTGGTGTGCATGCGCTGAGCATTTATAATGTAGCTGGTGTGCATGCGCTGAGCATTTATAATGTAGCTGGTGTGCATGCGCTGAGCATTTATAATGTAGCTGGTGTGCATGCGCTGAGCATTTATAATGTAGCTGGTGTGCATGCGCTGAGCATTTATAATGTAGCTGGTGTGCATGCGTTGAGCATTTATAATGTAGCTGGTGTGCATGCGCTGAGCATTTATAATGTAGCTGGTGTGCATGCGCTGAGCATTTATAATGTAGCTGGTGTGCATGCGCTGAGCATTTATAATGTAGCTGGTGTGCATGCGCTGAGCATTTATAATGTAGCTGGTGTGCATGCGCTGAGCATTTATAATGTAGCTGGTGTGCATGCGTTGAGCATTTATAATGTAGCTGGTGTGCATGCGTTGAGCATTTATAATGTAGCTGGTGTGCATGCGCTGAGCATTTATAATGTAGCTGGTGTGCATGCGCTGAGCATTTATAATGTAGCTGGTGTGCATGCGTTGAGCATTTATAATGTAGCTGGTGTGCATGCGCTGAGCATTTATAATGTAGCTGGTGTGCATGCGTTGAGCATTTATAATGTAGCTGGTGTGCATGCGTTGAGCATTTATAATGTAGCTGGTGTGCATGCGTTGAGCATTTATAATGTAGCTGGTGTGCATGCGTTGAGCATTTATAATGTAGCTGGTGTGCATGCGCTGAGCATTTATAATGTAGCTGGTGTGCATGCGCTGAGCATTTATAATGTAGCTGGTGTGCATGCGCTGAGCATTTATAATGTAGCTGGTGTGCATGCGCTGAGCATTTATAATGTAGCTGGTGTGCATGCGCTGAGCATTTATAATGTAGCTGGTGTGCATGCGCTGAGCATTTATAATGTAGCTGGTGTGCATGCGTTGAGCATTTATAATGTAGCTGGTGTGCATGCGTTGAGCATTTATAATGTAGCTGGTGTGCATGCGCTGAGCATTTATAATGTAGCTGGTGTGCATGCGCTGAGCATTTATAATGTAGCTGGTGTGCATGCGCTGAGCATTTATAATGTAGCTGGTGTGCATGCGCTGAGCATTTATAATGTAGCTGGTGTGCATGCGCTGAGCATTTATAATGTAGCTGGTGTGCATGCGTTGAGCATTTATAATGTAGCTGGTGTGCATGCGTTGAGCATTTATAATGTAGCTGGTGTGCATGCGTTGAGCATTTATAATGTAGCTGGTGTGCATGCGCTGAGCATTTATAATGTAGCTGGTGTGCATGCGCTGAGCATTTATAATGTAGCTGGTGTGCATGCGTTGAGCATTTATAATGGCTGGTGTGCATGCGCTGAGCATTTTATAATGTAGCTGGTGTGCATGCGTTGAGCATTTATAATGTAGCTGGTGTGCATGCGCTGAGCATTTATAATGTAGCTGGTGTGCATGCGTTGAGCATTTATAATGTAGCTGGTGTGCATGCGCTGAGCATTTATAATGTAGCTGGTGTGCATGCGCTGAGCATTTATAATGTAGCTGGTGTGCATGCGCTGAGCATTATAATGTAGCTGGTGTGCATGCGCTGAGCATTTATAATGTAGCTGGTGTGCATGCGCTGAGCATTTATAATGTAGCTGGTGTGCATGCGCTGAGCATTTATAATGTAGCTGGTGTGCATGCGCTGAGCATTTATAATGTAGCTGGTGTGCATGCGCTGAGCATTTATAATGTAGCTGGTGTGCATGCGCTGAGCATTTATAATGTAGCTGGTGTGCATGCGTTGAGCATTTATAATGTAGCTGGTGTGCATGCGCTGAGCATTTATAATGTAGCTGGTGTGCATGCGTTGAGCATTTATAATGTAGCTGGTGTGCATGCATTGAGCATTTATAATGTAGCTGGTGTGCATGCGTTGAGCATTTATAATGTAGCTGGTGTGCATGCGTTGAGCATTTATAATGTAGCTGGTGTGCATGCGTTGAGCATTTATAATGTAGCTGGTGTGCATGCGCTGAGCATTTATAATGTAGCTGGTGTGCATGCTTGAGCATTTATAATGTAGCTGGTGTGTGCATGCGCTGAGCATTTATAATGTAGCTGGGTGTGCATGCAGCTGAGCATTTATAATGTAGCTGGTGTGCATGCGTGAGCATTTATAATGTAGCTGGTGTGCATGCGCTGAGCATTTATAATGTAGCTGGTGTGCATGCGTTGAGCATTTATAATGTAGCTGGTGTGCATGCGTTGAGCATTTATAATGTAGCTGGTGTGCATGCGTTGAGCATTTATAATGTAGCTGGTGTGCATGCGTTGAGCATTTATAATGTAGCTGGTGTGCATGCATTGAGCATTTATAATGTAGCTGGTGTGCATGCGTTGAGCATTTATAATGTAGCTGGTGCGCATGCGTTGAGCATTTATAATGTAGCTGGTGTGCATGCGTTGAGCGTAGCTCGGCTCCCTCAGAATCCGTCCTCCTGCTTAATTTGCCTCTCCTCTGCAACTGCCTCGGTTGTGACGATTAACGAGTCAAGTGGGGATGGAGAGGTGGGGAATTTGGCAAAGGGGCAACGGACTAAAAGTATAGTAGCAACTATGGTAACTTGCCTTTTGAGAACAGGGTTGGAAAAGCAAAGGGACAACTCCTCCAAGACATACAAGCTACAAGAGCAACAATCATCGTGACCCAAATATTGCTCAATGTACCATGAAGGAGAACACATGGCCTAGTGATGTCTTTAGAGGGCTTTACCTGTCTTTGTCTCCGGAATGATGGCAAAACCTAATCCTTTTATTGCAATACTGAGTTTCTACTAGACCATTTCCTTGCCTTCTGAAGCATAGCTATATTACCCTTAAAATGCCCCCGATAACCCATGGTCAGGTCTTCATTAACCACACAACTAAGTTTAGGGATTGAGGGCATGTACTTACCCCTGCCTGCTAACTCAACAGATTGGAGACTCTCTGAAGAAATCTCAGAGATACCCTTGCTAAAGCTACAAGGTCCAGGAAGTACATCTTTCTCAGACAGGTCAAGCCTATGAGAATGACAGGGCAATTTGTTGATCCCCTGAATTTTCTCAAGATCTTCAGTATTAGTGGAGCAGGAGGGATGGTGTAAGCTGTCATGTTGTCCCATTACAGGTTCATCAAGTTTACTAGCGCTTAGGGGACACAAGTGCGAGACGTGCATGAGGTCATAAAAAAAACACGCTCCTCTCAACCGCCGAAATCTGAGGAATATCCTGACCCCTCCACATCAGGCTCATTGGAGAAACGGAACGATGTTAGGCAGAATCGTATGCAGTACCCTCTGGGAACACCACCCACAATTAAGACTACATGTGCAAGTACAAATTCACCCTTGGTACAAGCCTGTACTACACAGTAAAGTGGTAGTGATGGCTGAGCAGCCCGACTTATCTCAAGAGTAAAGTGAGCAGTATCAGAAGTTACACAAAGGACAGCAATGACTATGGTTCACGCAAACACTGATTCAAGGTTTCTGAGTAAAAGAATATACATTTATTTACACCATGAGTTATAAATCAGTTCACTAATGTAAAGCAGCAGAAAATCACAATCTTAATAACACTACCACAACACCCAATAATTCTGGACAAGTTAAGCTCAAAATGAAGTGTGAGCAAAATGGCACTCCAGCAATTTAAAAGGGAGGGAAAGACAAGGTTATCAAAAATCAACAACACCAACAAGTGATAGGCAGGGCAATCTAGAAAAGGCTTACTACAACTAGGATTCAAATCAATAGGCATGGGCCAATGTTAATGGTTCAGAGTCTATGCACAGGATCACACAGTTCAGAGTAGTTTGCGGTTAAGTCTTTGTCAAGAGTTCAAAACGAAGTTGGTGGGAGGAAAAGTTATTTAAAAGAGTTGAGAACGACAAGCCTTCAGAGAGGCAAAAGATTTCAAACACTTTCACCGCGTCGGACAGAACGAACTACCGGATTTGAACAGTACCTTAGATGAAGAAGAATGCTGTAGCTGAGGCGGTAGTTCCTGCAGGCTCACGGTTCCTGAAGCGACTGTCGGACTGACAAGGAGGAAGACTGGAGGGTCCTGCACTGCCCAGGGAAGAAACCACAGCAGAGCAAAGCGTCGAATAAAAGGTGCGCTCCTTAAAAGCACAAATGGACTCTCTTCCTTATGTGGACTGTTAATGGCTGGGCTCCAGTATTAAACAAGAGGCTAGTCCTTCAATACCTGATAGGCACTCACCTGACATTGTTCTGCTCTACGAGACACACCTCATGGGCACAGACTGCAAGTTCTTTCATAGATTCAACTATGCAACCACCTTCCAAGTGGGTTTCTCTAGCGGGTCACAGGGAACGATGGTCTCATACATAAAAGAGTCCCATTCCGGATGGGAGGGGTCCAGACCAACCAAAGGGGCTGTTTTGTGATGGTAACGGGGGCCATAAGAGGCGACTCCTAGGGTATAATAGCTGCATATGCCCCCCCCCCACTCACACAGGACCTCCTTACGGATCTCCAAACACTAATGTTAGACAAACAGGCAGACCACTGGGTGTTGGGTGGGGATTTCAACAAGGTGATGGAAGACAGAACACATGTGGGCTTCCGGAAACCCAATCACCCAACCAAGCTTAACTCTCTTGCAAAGGCGATTGGTTGGACAGACGCTTGGTGAACACTACACCCCACAGACACTGGCTTCTCCTTCTTCTCGAGCGCACATAAGTCCCTCTCACGCACAGACTACTTCTTTGTCCCACGCAATATGACACACAAGCTCCTGCCGGCCACTTACCTGGCCTGGGGCATTTCGGACCATTCCCCACTAATCATATCCATCAAACATGGCCCGAAAACACCCACCACTGCCTGGCGGCTCAATTCATACAACCTTGGGATCCCAGAGGTTAGGAAGGGACTCATTCAAAAGACGGAGGAATACTTCTCCCTGAACGAGGGCTTGGTTGAGAGTTCTATCACACTGTGGGAAGGCTACAAGGCAGTACTTCGGGGGAGTCGCTCTCCCTGGTATCGGCATGACGGGCGACGCAAGTTTGGGACATCGTTACAGTGGAGGAAAATGCTGTCAGGGCAGAAGAGGAGTATCTTGTGACTGGGACGGATGCCGCAAAAGATGCACTTGCGACTGGCCAAGAGGCACTTAGGAACCTGGCCCTAGACAATGCCAGAACTGCCCACTGGGTTATGCGCAGCCAGATTTACGAATCAGGGATAAAGCCGCAAGACTGCTGAGCATGGTTGGGAGCATCGGAGCGTAACAAAGGGTATGTGCGCGCTATACCGGGGTACAAGGGAGAGTTGCTTTCTGAAGACGCTGAGGTAGCGGAGGCATTCACCACATTCTATGAACATCTCTACTCCCCCCATTAGCACCCCTGAGACCTGATGCCGCAAACTTCCTAGACTCTGTCACCCTCCCCAGACTATCTGGGCACCAGATAGACACTTTAGAAGAGGAAATCACAGAGGAGGAATTAGCGGGGCCCTGACCCAACTCCAAACTTGGAAATCCCGGGTCCCAATGGCTTCCCGGTGGAAACATGGAAAAGCTAGAAGGACCAATCATTGGCATATGCTCCGAATGCTTGGTGCGCCCCCGGGACGAGGGGAGGCTCCCCTGAGATCTTCAACAGGTGGCCATTGTGGTAATCCTCAAATCTGGGAAGCCGCCGGAACTCTGTCCCTCGTATATGCCGATCTTGCTTATCAATGGGGAGGCCAAGGTCCTCGCCCGTGTCATGGCTAATCGACTTCAAGGGGCCATACAATCCCTAGTCCACCCAGATCAATGTGGTTTCATGCCCCCCAGGTCCTCCCAGATGAACCTTAGAAGGGTGCATTTGCTATAGATCAAGCTCATAAGATTGGCGACCCACTAGCTTTGCTTGCAGTGGCCTTCGAAAAAGCTTTCCACACGGTGGGATGATACGCCCTATGGGCTATCATGGATAGGATGAGATTCAGAGCCAACTACGTGTCATGGGTCAGACTATTAAACGACTCCCCTGAAGCCGTGGTGAGGGTCAACGGGTCCACCTATACGACATTCCATTTGGGACTTGCACCAGGCAGGACTGTCCCTTTTCCCCCTTGCTGTTTATATTGGCCACTTGCAATTAAGCTCCGGTTGTCAATGGAATGGTCTGGTTTCGTTTGGCCATGGGGTGGGGAATATCGAATCTCACTCTATGCAGATGACCTGCTCATCTATATGAGCAAACCTAAGACCTTGTGCCCGGCAGTCACAAATATCCTCACCGAATATCAATCCTTCTGTAGCCTCAAGCTGAAACACACAAAAAACGGTCCTGTTCCTGCTCCAGGGCGGGATGACGTGATTCCCGCCCAATGTCCCTATCCGGTCTCCATCAAGAATTTTGTATACCTGGGTATTACCCTTAGCCATACTCCTGAGGACTACATACGCCTCAACCTACAGCCAGTAGTCGACAGATTTACAGCGGATGCCACCTACTGGCAATCGCTCCCACTCACACTATTGTGCAGAGCGGCCCTCTTTAAAATGCTCTCTCTCCCACGTTTTCTGTGTGTTCTTCAGAACGCCCCCCTCCACATCCCACACAAATCTTCGGGGCTGTAGAAGCAGCCCTCCAGGCTCTCATCTGGAGAGGCCCTGCATAGTGCTAAAAACCCTACAACGCTCGTTCGGGGAGGGTGGCATAGGCTTGCCATGCCTCTGGGCCTACTACTGGGCTGCACAACTAGGTGTGGTAAAAGACTAGCACCACGGGGACCAGGGGGCTTCCGCACATAGGGGGGGAAATCAAAAGTTGCGGTACGATCATGCTGCTCCGAGTGCTATATGGCACAGAAAAGGACATAACTGGCCTGTCTGGGATGAGGAGACAGATATGCCAAAGTCTGGTGGAAGCTACCACACATACGGGTTGGGGAGTCAGGCCCACGCTGGACAAAACCCTCTGGAATAACGCAGGCATCCCTGAAATACTTAAGATGGGATATTTTGTTAAGTGGGAGGAGCTGGGGATATGGACCATGGCAGAGGTCGTGAAAGAGGGGCACATAATACCATTCACTGACATGCAAGGCAAGTTCGCATTGCTCCCTGGGGAACGATTTAGACACATGCAAATCGCACAAGCCCTCCAGACCCAATTCCCAGCACTGGCAAATCCAAAATGCTCCCCTCCTAGAGGCCAATTTGCTACACACTAGAATCCCAGCCAAGGTCACAACTCTAGCAGGTGATCTCCTCCTCTTCGGGTCCCAAGAGCTCACTGGGCTCCGTAAGAAATGGGACTGGGAGGTGGGCAAGCTCGAATCTGAGGAATGGGTTGAGGCACTGATATTCCCGCGGGAGATAGGCATAGACTCCAAACTGCGTTTAATACAATTTAAAATACTGCATCAAGCGTATTATTCCAGGGCCTCAATGATGAAGTGGGTGCTGGCTGAAAACGGGAACTGCCTAAGGTGCCGCAGGGTGGAGGGTACCTTTTCCATATGCTCTGGGACTGAGCCGTGGTCCAGGATTTTTGGAGCCAATGCATCCGCAGAATCAACACGATCCTGGGATCCCCGGTCCCACTGGACTCTAAGCTGGTGATACTGGGAATCTGGGGGGATGTGGATTACACCAAATGTGAAAAAAACCTTTATTTTTGTGGCACTCGGACTTGGAAAAAGACTTATTACCTCCACATGGGGGGCAACGGGGGGACTGTGTCTAAATCAATGGCTTAACAAAATGGATCGGTGTACATCCTAAGAGAAGCAGATGTACACCGCTCAGGGGTTGGCCTAGGAAGCACTCGAAAGTCTGGGAGAAATGGATTGAGCATGCATAATGTCATAGACCAGTGGACCTCCAGGACATGGACACTGGTGATCCCCACCCAGACTGATGTTGCTGGCAAATGACCTCCTACTCCCCTTCGTTGTCCCCCTCCACACCCCCCCCCCGACCTGTTTTCAGACAGGGACGCATCCCTCCCACTCCCCAATATTGGAAGTTATCATTGCTGGTAATGTGAACACATGGCATGGAATGTTTATTGTTTGACTTGGTTTGTGCCTAGTATACATTCAATAAAAAGAAATATAAAAAAAGAAGCATAAAGCTCAAAATTTCTGCTGGGCTGGTTTGCAAAGACATCAAGCTGGGAATAGCTCCAGGTCTGCAAAGTGGGACGAAGGACCGGTTGAGACGATTCCTATTCATGCTTCTGATGACAGAGGCTGGTGAATCCATCCGCTTTAGCTTTGTTCCCTCCTGGGAGATCCATCAAAGGCAGGACTATTCCATGGAGGGCTGCCACGTCCCAAAATTATTCAATTACTAGCAAGCAGAGTTGTGGTGGCCTTGGTCCTCCTGCTTGTTTAAACAGAGCATTGTGAAAGAATTGTCTATGAGGATCATAAACCGCCTATTCCTGTCCAGGAGGAGGAAAGACTTCAAAGCCAGCAGGTTTGCTTTTAGCTCCCCTACACTCATATGCAGAAGCGAGTCTTGCACACTCGAGAGACGTGAATGTAAAAATCATTCATGGTGGAGGGGCGCACTTTCAGAGAAGTCTCACAAAGTAGCACCTGCAAGTGAAGCGGTTCTGATCCATTGCGCATCATGCCACTTCCTGTTTGCCCATCGCGCCATCTGCTTGCTTTGGTCTGAAAGGCTCATGATGGGAATCTGCGTACACTTTGGGGGAGACCTAAAAACATCAATTCTATTAATCGCTGAAACCACAAGGATGTGGTGGCTTCCTTGCAGAGAGTCCGGGCCACCCCCAGGTTGATGTCTTTGATCCTCTGCTGCGTTGGAAAAAACCTTAGCCTGTCTGGTATCCGAGGATTATCCAATGCCAGTCAATCTCTGAAAGGGCAGAATGTGATGTTTCCCAACTTCTCATATCACGCAAAAGACCAACAAAAGTCAGGGAGGCCGATATTGTCTCTAGAGGACTGCATTTTGAATACTGCCTGATGCTCCTGAGGGGGAATGCTTCAAAATGTGCCATTCTATTCCATAACCTTTGAGTATTGGCTGCCATAACCACATCAGCACTGTGTTGATGGGAATGTAAGAGTGCATTCTAATAAACCTTGCCAAAAAGGCCATAGAAGAGAGGTAGAATTCAACTTCCATTTTTGCAGACGTGTTCTAGTACATGGCTGCTTCTACCATCGACGACTGGGCCTGCTGTGGAGAGTTTAGGTATAGATTTTTGGAAGGTACCAGAGAGTACCGAATGTCAATCTTGTGGGTCATGGTTCATGGGCTGGCCCGAGTGAGGCTTCTCCCAGAAAAGCTGGCCTTTGTCTATCATATTCTTTTAAATGTGAACACCAGACTAAACATGAGCTAATCTGGGTTTATGTCCCCAAACCTCCCACAAATCTCTTTGGGCTTATTCACCGGATGAACCCACGGAGACCACAGAAGAATTGAGATGTCAAAATTTCTCTTGAGATCAGGAATCCCGCAAATAGATTTGGGCATTGCGCAATAATTCAGCAAAGAGTGTCATAGCGATGACGGATTCAGGTAATCTCGCGTGCATTTGAGTGTGTTCTTTGGCAGAAAACTAGTTTGGAAGCTGATATAAAGAACCATCAACTTCCTGTTTCTTTTGTCGGTGGAGATTGGCAGAAAGACAGCATGGCACGGCTGATTCACATCAGGATATGGAGAAAGAGAACATTTTTAAGGTATTGGACAACATTTTCTTTTCGGGGGCGACTGTGCGTTGTTTTTGAAATTTGATATTTCTTTGTTTTTAGCTCAAAAACGATTTGTTTTCTTATTGCAGGAGCAGGGCACTCAGGCAGTTTAGTTGGGAAGCCATTGCATTGGTTTTCTTACGGTGGGAGCCGGGCACTCGGGCAGTTTATTTGGGAAGCCATTGCATTGGTTTTCTTACGGTGGGAGCCGGGCACTCAGGCAGTTTAGTTGGGAAGCCATTGCATTTGTTTTCTTACTGTGGGAGCCGGGCACTCGGGCAGTTTATTTGGGAAGTCATTGCATTTGTTTTCTTACTGTGGGACCCGGGCACTCAGGCAGTTTATTTGGGAAGCCATTTTTTACCATTTCACATAAAATAAGTTTTCTACATGAAACGTGATGACGGCTTGTCTCGCTGTTTTTCGGTCCTTTGGTATCATTATTGGTATCATATTGGGCTCCGTTTAGATGAAGTCCCAGTCGTAACAGGTGTTGTTGCTATGGCTTCCTTCATCATCATTGTTCCTATGTAAATGTGTATCTATGTGCTATTATAATGCAGGATATATACTATTTGCGGGTTTTCATTCTTTTTTGCAATATTTAGGAAGACAAGCACTATTAGTACGATAGTCCCCTGTTTGTTAGTTTTTTCAATCACCATTTTCGAGTAAAATACGGTAGTTGTGCTAACCATGGGGCCGTGGTCCCTTTACTCCTTTTTTAGTGTTTAGGGACGTTAGTACCTCTAAAAAGAGGTAGTCCCTCACCTATGTTTAGCATTCAGCTATTCTGAAAGGGTTTGGAGTCAGACGTGGTTACCGTGCGGGTAAGTTTAGGAATACATGTGCCATGTTGAACACACGTTAAATTATGCGAGTCTTTTTGAATATGGGCCGAGTCATCGGTGAGCGGATAACTGATACATGATAATATGCGTGCCTTTAATCGTGGTTGTTGTTGTCTGACACTCCCTCATGTTGGGGGTGTTGCTTACCTGCGGCCCCAGACAGTTTGGTTGGCTTGCTCCCGTGGTGGGGTGGATCTTATGGACGAGCGCGGAGCACTGTTCTTTTCCTCTTTCACTGGTGTCAGTGGTGCATGGTCTCTGGAGAGGAGTTGCGCGATACTATCAGCGCTTTTGAAAGTGTTCCCTTCTGGTACATTTTCCATTTTCCGTGAGCTGATAATGCCAGGACTCGCATTGAGCTTCCCCATTAGTTTTGTCCAACGTGGGCTCTCACTTTCGTCACTTCTCGCAGGGCGTTTCACATAGTCATTTGGTATTATTTGAAAAGAGATGCACTCCCAGCACTGGTACATGGTTTTTTATTCCAATATTATGTTCAGGATCTGTAGATATCAACTTTAAGCACGTTCTGTCGTATCTATCTTCACCGTAGTCTGATGGTGCATGATGAACTAACGTATAAGGAATGCAATTGGTAGTGGAGTTATATATGGAATTTTACTCATATGGCATTCATGTTGTTTTTTGGCAGAAATACAGTAATTGGACATCAAGCGTGCAATTTTTATGCCGAAGGCCGCGGTAGAAACACCACGACTTTTGTCTCAAGCTGTACCACGGGCACAAGTAAGTGTGGCTTTTAGTGGACTCCGATGATTGACACAATCTGGTGATGAAATTAGATACCCCCATTTGTATAGTTTAAAGTATATGTTTTGTATTGGTTCCACAGGTCAGTAGTTGCACTGAGGCTAGTGGAGGATTAATTTCCGATATCCCGTTCATTTCCCTCGACTTGGAACTTGGGGTGAGTAGGGTTCGAATGTGTCAAGATTATCTGTAACACATTGTGACACTAATAGTCACCTTACAAAATAAAATGGATGACACTCTGTTTTTATGGTTGTTTTTAGATTGGTCACGGGCCCACCTGTATTAAGAAATCGGGGCGAAGAAACTTTGCTTTGCCTCACGTCCTGAGGAAGGTCTCCGACCGAAACACGTGTCGATGTTTCTGTGTGACAAATACCTGACCCAAAGAACTGGCGTTAGATACACCATGACACCTAATTTTAGGGACTGGGTCTATTAAGGCACTTAGGCAATGAAGTTGTATACTGAAAACCAAATGAAAGATGAAACATCATGGGTGTTGATATATTGTGTGTGAATGTAAGAATGAGCTGTGTATGTGGCTATGAATGTTGATATGAAAAAGTTTTTATGAATTTTTTTATACTGCGGAAAATGTTTTTTTCATATGCTAAATTTGACTAATAAAATGTGAATATGTACTAAAGAGTGTCATCTCTTCTCACTGATCCAGTTTAGTTGGGAAGCCATTGCATTTGTTTTCTTACTGTGGGAGCCGGGCACTTGGGCAGTTTATTTGGGAAGCCATTGCATTTGTTTTCGTACTCTGGGAACTGGGCACTCGGGCAGTTTATTTGGGAAGCCATTGCATTTGTTTTTTCACTGTGCGAGGCAGGCACTCGGGCATTTTATTTGGGAAGCCATTGCATTGGTTTTCTTACGGTGGGAGCCGGGCACTTGGGCAGTTTATTTGGGAAGCCATTGCATTTGTTTTCTTACTGTGGGAGCCGGGCACTTGGGCAGTTTATTTGGGAAGCCATTGCATTTGTTTTCTTACTGTGGAACCCGGCCACTCGGGCAGTTTATTTGGGAAGCCATTGCATTTGTTTTCTCACTGTGGGAGGCAGGCACTCAGGCAGTTTATTTGGGAAGCCATTGCATTTGTTTGCTTACTCTTGGAGCCGGGCACTAGGGAAGTTTATTTGGGAAGCCATTGCATTTGTGTTCTTACTGCGGGAGCCAAGCACTTGGGCAGTTTATTTGGGAAGCCATTGCATTTGTTTTCTCACTGTGGGAGGCAGGCACTCGGGCAGTTTATTTGGGAAGCCATTGCATTTGTTTGCTTACTGTGGGAGCCGGGCACTTGGGCAGTTTATTTGGGAAGCCATTGCATTGGTTTTCTTACGGTGGGAGTCGGGCACTTGGGCAGTTTATTGGGGAAGCCATTGCATTTGTGTTCTTACTGCGGGAGCCGAGCACTTGGGCAGTTTATTTGGGAAGCCATTGCATTTGTTTTCTCACTGTGGAGGCAGGCACTCGGGCAGTTTATTTGGGAAGCCATTGCATTTGTTTGCTTACTTTTGGAGCCGGGCACTCGGGCAGTTTATTTGGGAAGCCATTGCATTTGTTTTCTCACTGTGGGAGTCAGGCACTCGGGCAGTTTATTTGGGAAGCCATTGCATTTGTTTTCTTACTGTGGGAGCCGGGCACTCGGGCAGTTCAATTGGGAAGCCATTGCATTTGTTTCTTACTGTGGGAGCCGGGCACTCAGGCAGTTTATTTGGGAAGCCATTGCATTTGTTTTCTCACTGTGGGAGTCAGGCACTCGGGCAGTTTATTTGGGAAGCCATTGCATTTGTTTGCTTACTTTTGGAGCCGGGCACTCGGGCAGTTTATTTGGAAGCCATTGCATTTGTTTTCTTACTGCGGGAGCCGAGCACTCGGGCAGTTTATTTGGGAAGCCATTGCATTTGTTTTCTCACTGTGGGAGGCAGCCACTCGGGCAGTTTATTTGGGAAGCCATTGCATTTGTTTGCTTACTTTTGGAGCCGGGCACTCAGGCAGTTTATTTGGGAAGCCATTGCATTTGTTTTCTTACTGTGGGAGCCGGGCACTCGGGCAGTTTATTTGGGAAGCCATTGCATTTCTTTGCTTACTTTTGGAGCCGGGCACTCGGGCAGTTTATTTGGGAAGCCATTGCATTTGTTTTCTTACTGTGGGAGCCGGGCACTCGGGCAGTTTATTTGGGAAGCCATTGCATTTGTTTTTTCACTGTGGGAGGCAGGCACTTGGGCAGTTTATTTGGGAAGCCATTGCATTTGTTTTCTTACTGTCGGAGCCGGGCACTCGGGCAGTTTATTTGGGAAGCCATTGCATTTGTTTTCTTACTGTGGGAGCCGGGCACTTGGGCAGTTTATTTGGGAAGCCATTGCATTTGTTTTCTTACTGTGGGAGCCGGGCACTCGGACAGTTTATTTGGGAAGCCATTGCATTTGTTTTCTTACTTTTGGAGCCGGGCACTCACATTTGTTTTCTTACTGTGGGAGCCAGGCACTCAGGCAGTTTATTGGGAAGCCATTGCATTTGTTTTCTTACTGTGGGAGTCGGGCACTGGGCAGTTTATTTTGGAAGCCATTGCATTGGTTTTCTTACAGTGGGAGCCGGGCACTGGGGCAGTTTATTTGGGAAGCCATTGCATTTGTTTTCTTACTGTGGGAGCCGGGCACTCGGGCAGTTTATTTGGGAAGCCATTGCATTTGTTTTCTTACTGCGGGAGCTGGGCACTCGGGCAGTTTATTTGGGAAGCCATTGCATTTGTTTGCTTACTTTTGGAGCCGGGCACTCGGGCAGTTTATTTGGGAAGCCATTGCATTTGTTTTCTTACTGTGGGAGCCGGGCACTCGGGCAGTTTATTTGGGAAGCCATTGCATTTGTTTTCTCACTGTGGGAGGCAGGCACTCGGGCAGTTTATTTGGGAAGCCATTGCATTTGTTTGCTTACTTTTGGAGCCGGGCACTCGGGCAGTTTATTTGGAAGCCATTGCATTTGTTTCTTACTGTGGGAGCCGGGCACTCGGCAGTTTATTTGGGAAGCCATTGCATTTGTTTTCTCACTGTGGAGGCAGGCACTCGGCAGTTTATTTGGGAAGCCATTGCATTTGTTTGCTTACTCTTGGAGCCGGGCACTAGGGAAGTTTATTTGGGAAGCCATTGCATTGTTTTCTTACTGTGGGAGCCGGCACTCGGCAGTTTATTTGGAAGCCATTGCATTTGTTTCTTACTGTGGGAGCCAGGCACTGGCAGTTTATTTGGGAAGCCATTGCATTTGTTTCTTACTCTGGAGCCGGGCACTTGGGAAGTTTATTTGGGAAGCCATTGCATTTGTTTTCTTACTGGGGAGCCGGCACTCGGGCAGTTTATTTGGGAAGCCATTGCATTTGTTTTCTTACTGTGGAGCAGGCACTGGGCAGTTTATTTGGGAAGCCATTGCATTTGTTTTCTTACTTTGGAGCCGGGCACTCGGGCAGTTTATTTGGGAAGCCATTGCATTTGTTTTCTTACTGTGGGAGCCGGGCACTCGGGCAGTTTATTTGGGAAGCCATTGCATTTGTTTGCTTACTTTTGGAGCCGGGCACTCGGCAGTTATTTGGGAAGCATTGCATTTGTTTTTCTACTGTGGGAGCCGGGCACTCGGCAGTTTATTTGGGAAGCCATTGCATTTGTTTTCTTACTGTGGAGGCAGGCACTCGGCAGTTTATTTGGGAAGCCATTGCATTTGTTTTCTTACTGTGGGAGCCGGGCACTCAGGCAGTTTATTTGGGAAGCCATTGCATTTGTTTTCTTACTGTGGGAGCCGGCACTCGGGCAGTTTATTTGGGAAGCCATTGCATTTGTTTCTTACTGTTGGAGCCGGGCACTCGGGCAGTTTATTTGGGAAGCCATTGCATTTGTTTTCTTACTGTGGGAGCCGGGCACTCGGGCAGTTTATTTGGGAAGCCATTGCATTTGTTTTTTCACTGTGGGAGGCAGGCACTCGGGCAGTTTATTTGGGAAGCCATTGCATTTGTTTTCTTACTGTGGGGGCAGCGGGCACTCGGGGCAGTTTCATTTTGGAAGCCATTGCATTTGTTTTCTTACTGTGGAGCCGGCACTTGGGCAGTGTATTGGAAGCCATTGCATTGTTTCTTACTGTGGGAGCCGGGCACTCGGACAGTTTATTTGGGAAGCCATTGCATTTGTTTTCTTACTTTTGGAGCCGGCACTGCATTTGTTTCTTATGTGGGAGCCAGGCACTCAGGCAGTTTACTTGGGAAGCCATGCATTCGGCAGTTTATTTGGGAAGCCATTGCATTTGTTTTCTTACTGTGGAGCCGGCACTCGGGCAGTTTATTTGGAAGCCATTGCATTTGTTTTCTTACTGTGGGAGCCGGGCACTCGGCAGTTTATTTGGGAAGCCATTGCATTTGTTTTCTTACTGGGGAGCCGGGCACTGGCACATTTGTTTTCTATGTGGACGGCACTGCAGGCACTTT
The DNA here is from genome assembly GCA_002915635.3 of Ambystoma mexicanum. Classification (NCBI taxonomy): domain Eukaryota; kingdom Metazoa; phylum Chordata; class Amphibia; order Caudata; family Ambystomatidae; genus Ambystoma; species Ambystoma mexicanum. The sequence continues at coordinate 506,734,465 of CM030323.1, forward strand.
ATTTGGAAGCCATTGCATTTGTTTCTTACTTTGGAGCCGGGCATTGATTGTTTTTTTTCTACTGTGGGAGCCGGCACTCGGCAGTTTATTTGGGAACCATTGCATTTGTTTTCTTACTGTGGGAGCCGGGCACTCGGCAGTTTATTTGGAAGCCATTGCATTTTTTTCTTACTGTGGGAGCCGGCACTCGGCAGTTTATTTGGGAAGCCATTGCATTTGTTTTCTTACTGTGGAAGCTGGGCACTCGGGCAGTTTATTTGGGAAGCCATTGCATTTGTTTGCTTACTTTTGGAGCCGGGCACTCGGGCAGTTTATTTGGGAAGCCATTGCATTTGTTTTTTACTCTGGAGGCGGCACTCGGGCAGTTTATTTGGGAAGCCATTGCATTTGTTTTCTTACTGTGGAGCCGGGCACTCGGGCGGTTTATTTGGGAAGCCATTGCATTTGTTTTCTTACTGTGGGAGGCGGGGCACGGGCAGTTTATTTGGGAAGCCATTGCATTTGTTTTCTTACTGTGGGAGCCGGGCACTCGGACAGTTTATTTGGGAAGCCATTGCATTTGTTTTCTTACTGTGGGAGCCGGGCACTCAGGCAGTTTATTTGGGAAGCCATTGCATTTGTTTTCTTACTTTTGGAGCCGGGCACTCGCATTTGTTTTCTTACTGTGGGAGCCAGGCACTCAGGCACTTTATTGGGAAGCCATTGCATTTGTTTTCTTACTTTTGGAGCCGGGCACTCGCATTTGTTTTCTTACTGTAGGAACTGGGCACTCAGGCAGTTTAGTTGGGAAGCCATTGCATTTGTTTTCTTACTGTGGGAGCCGGGCACTTGGGCAGTTTATTTGGGAAGCCATTGCATTGGTTTTCTTACTGTGGGAGCCGGGCACTCGGGCAGTTTATTTGGGAAGCCATTGCATTTGTTTTCTTACTGTGGGAGCCGGGCACTTGGGCAGTTTATTTGGGAAGCCATTGCATTTGTTTTCTTACTGTGGGAGCGGGCACTCGGGCAGTTTATTTGGGAAGCCATTGCATTTGTTTGCTTACTTTTGGAGCCGGGCACTCGGGCAGTTTATTTGGGAAGCCATTGCATTTGTTTTCTTACTGTGGGAGCCGGGCACTCGGGCAGTTTATTTGGGAAGCCATTGCATTTGTTTTTTCACGTGGGAGGCAGGCACTCGGGCAGTTTATTTGGGAAGCCATTGCATTTGTTTTCTTACTGTGGGAGCCGGGCACGTGGGCAGTTTATTTGGGAAGCCATTGCATTTGTTTTCTTACTGTGGGAGCCGGGCACTCGGCAGTTTATTTGGGAAGCCATTGCATTTGTTTTCTTACTGTGGGAGCCGGGCACTCGGCAGTTTATTTGGGAAGCCATTGCATTTGTTTTCTTACTTTGGAGCCGGCATTTAAGCATTTGTTTTTCTTACTGTGGAGACGGGCACTCGGGCAGTTTATTTGGGAAGCCATTGCATTTGTTTTCTTACTGTGGGAGCCGGCACTCGGGCAGTTTATTTGGGAAGCCATTGCATTTGTTTTCTTACTGGCGGAGCCGGGCACTCGGGCATTTTATTTGGAAGCCATTGCATTTGTTTTCTTACTGTGGGAGCCGGGCACTCGGCAGTTTATTTGGGAAGCCATTGCATTTGTTTCTTACTGTGGGAGCCGGCACTCGGGCAGTTTATTTGGGAAGCCATTGCATTTGTTTTTCTTACTTGGAGAGCCGGGCACTCGGGCAGTTTATTTGGGAAGCCATTGCATTTGTTTCTTACTGTGGGAGCCGGGCACTCGGGCAGTTTATTTGGGAAGCCATTGCATTTGTTTTCTTCACTGTGGGAGGCAGGCACTCGGCAGTTTATTGGGAAGCCATTGCATTTGTTTTCTTACTGTGGGAGCCGGCACTCGGGCAGTTTTATTTGGGAAGCCATTGCATTTGTTTTCTTACTGTGGGAGCCGGCACTTGGCAGTTTATTTGGGAAGCCATTGCATTTGTTTTCTTACTGTGGGAGCCGGGCACTTGGGCAGTTTATTTGGGAAGCCATTGCATTTGTTTTCTTACTGTGGGAGCCGGCACTCGGCAGTTTATTTGGAAGCCATTGCATTTGTTTTCTTACTTTGGGAGCTGGGCACTCGCCATTTGTTTCTTACTGTGGGAGCCAGCATTCTTGCATTTATTTGGAAGCCATTGCATTTGTTTCTTATTTGGGAGCCGGCATTCGCATTTGTTTTCTTACTGTGGGAGCCGGGCACTCGGCAGTTTATTTGGGAAGCCATTGCATTTGTTTTCTTACTGTGGGAGCCGGCACTTGGGCAGTTTATTTGGGAAGCCATTGCATTTGTTTTCTTACTGTGGGAGCCGGGCACTCGGGCAGTTTATTTGGGAAGCCATTGCATTTGTTTTCTTACTGTGGGAGCCGGCACTCGGCAGTTTATTTGGGAAGCCATTGCATTTGTTTTCTTACTGTGGGAGCGGCACTCGGCAGTTTATTTGGAAGCCATTGCATTTGTTTGCTTACTTTGGAGCCGGCACTCGGCAGTTTATTTGGGAAGCCATTGCATTTGTTTTCTTACTGTGGGAGCCGGGCACTCGGCAGTTTATTTGGGAAGCCATTGCATTTGTTTTTTCAACTCGGGAGGCAGGCACTCGGGCAGTTTATTTGGGAAGCCATTGCATTTGTTTTCTTACTGTGGGAGCCGGGCACGCGGCAGTTTATTTGGGAAGCCATTGCATTTGTTTTCTACTGTGGGAGCCGGGCACTCGGCAGTTTATTTGGGAAGCCATTGCATTTGTTTCTTACTGTGGGAGCCAGGCACTCGGGCAGTTTATTTGGGAAGCCATTGCATTTGTTTCTTACTTTGGAGCCGGCACTCGGCAGTTTGTTTTCTTACTGTGGAACTGGGCACTCAGGCAGTTTATTTGGGAAGCCATTGCATTTGTTTTCTTACTGTGGGAGCCGGCACTCGGGCAGTTTATTTGGGAAGCCATTGCATTTGTTTTCTTACTGGGAGCCGGCACTCGGCAGTTTATTTGGGAAGCCATTGCATCGTCTGGTATTCTTCGACGAGGGCAAGGCAGCCCAGACCAAGAGCGAGACATAAACATTCGCACCAGGTCTAATCTCGGGAAGCATTGCATTCGCGTTTTTACTTTACCCCATGGTTTGCTGTGAGAACCGAGAGCAACATGATCACGCGCCACTTATTTTGACGCGTCTGGTCTATGAATTTTTTCTTACTCTGCGAGCCAGGGCACTCGACACATCAAAATTATTAGCTGTTATGGGAAGCCATCGCATGCTAGATTTTATTTGCTTACTTTTGGAGCCAGCGGAGCACCCTGGATTTTCAATTTGTGGAGGCGAAGCCATTTCCATTGATATTTGTTGGCGCGGGGGGAGCGGCACTTTCGACGCTACGTTATCACTTCGGGACGGGGCACCATTGAAGATCACTAGTTTTGTTCAAAAGTGTGATAGCCGGCTGTGCGGGCATCTCACGTCTGACTGGAAAAAGAACTGTTGTATATTATTATTTATACAGAAGCAATTGTTGGGGGGAACCATGGCATTTGGTTTCTTTATGCTGCGGCGAGTTGGCCAACACCCCCCCGGACGCAACAAGAAGAATTGTGGGTCCATTTCAGTCTGTGAATCTCAGTAGGAGATGCACAAGTTGTTATTAACACTGTGGGAGCAGCAGGTACGAACAGGTGTATACATCTTGTGGGAAGCCATTGTGATAAACATTTTGAGATACTTGGCTTACTGGTGGAGCTGCCCGCAATAAAGGAAGTATGATAGAAATTTAGAGAAGACGAAGCGTGGTCGTAGTTATGCCTTAGGGATTTCATTCACTTTTGGAGCTGAGGCATACTCGGAATCTGCTGTGAAGATAATCGCGTGTGAACCGATCGAAGTTTCTTACATGTGGGAAGCCAAGCACAGGGCAGTATAATTCTCGCGGGCGCAAGCCATTGTCATTGTATCTTACTTTTGGAGCCGGGCACTCGCATCGCTTGTTTCTTACTGTTCGGCACAAACTAGCACTCAGGCAGATATGTATCTACTGGGGAAGTACAGGAACCCATGTGTCGCGTTCTTAATCTACGTTTACCCTTTAATTGGTGGGTGAACCCCGGGGCACGGCCCATCTGGGCAGTTTAACATTTCTAGACTCATGCATTTGTTTTTCTGAGATCGGAAGCGGCCATCTCGGGCGCCACTTGGGCATCCTTTTATTTGGGAGCCATTCCAATTTGACATATTCGCTTGACACGTGTACGAGCCGCAGGACGGCCGTGGGCACGCTTTGGTCAGCCTACGTGTTGCTTCTCGGGACAAATGCCATCTACGTGGCAATGTTGGCTTATTTCTTCTGCGAGCTGGCAGGAAAACACCCGCCCGGGGGGCATTTAGCTTGGAACCATGCATTTGTTTTGCTTTTTTGATCGGCACGCGGGCAGTTTAAGTTTGGGAACACGGCCATTGCATTTGTTTTCTTTTCTATCATGGTGGGACCGGGCACGACGACTTTCGGACAGCCAAGTTGCTTAAATTGGAGGAGCCCATTTTCGAGTTTCCAGTTTTTATTCTAACGCATCGTACGTGAAGGTGGGCCATTGCACGACTTGTGCTCTCTGGACGCTGAGAGGTTTTACTCTTGGAGGCCATCTTCTTTGCATCGAATTTTTTTTGATTTTATTCCTACTTTTACTGTGGAGACCGGCACGTGGGCAGCAGATGTTTATTTGTGTCAAGCAGTTGCAAAATTCACTGCTGTTATAATACTGATGGCGTGAGCGGCCGGGGCAACGCGTTCTGCACACTTACAACTGAATGTTGGGAACACGCATTCATATTGTTTTCTTCTGTGGGAACCGCGTGCCCAGGCACTTGCCCCGGCACGTGTAACTGTATAGTGGAAAGTACCATTGCATGTTGTTTTCTACTTTTGGAGCGGGCAGTCGCATGCCTGTCCACTCTTACATGTAACTGCGCGTGAAGTGCATAACTGGGCACTCAAGGCAGGCTCCTTAGTCTGCGCAAGCATTGCCATTCGCTGATTTTCTGCTGATTTGCCTGCTGCCTTTCCTTACTTTACTGGTGGGATAGCACACGCCTTGCCGGACTCCGTTGGGCACTGGCTGCACGTTCAGCTTAACTTTGGGAAGCCACATGGCATTGTGTTGTTGCCTTACTGCTGAGCTGCCTCGGCACCCTCGGGATACCCCCTTGCCTACGGTAACTTTGGGAAGGCATACTGCATTTGTTTTCCTTACGGTGGGAGCGGGGCCACTCCGCGCGAGCAGCTGGGATTCCATTTCTCGGGGCGTCCACCATTGCATCAGCTGTCCTTTACTGTCTCCCACAGGAGCTCGGGAGCCAGGCACTCAGGCAGATTTATTGGGAGCCATTGCTTAAGTGTTGTCTCTTCACCTCTACACGGTGGTCCATAAGACATCCCGTGGCGTTCGCCGTCAGGTTTCTGGAGTCTACATGGGGAATCCATTACCTAGTCCTTTCTTACGGCTGAGGACGCGACCGGGCACTCGGGCAGTTAATCTGGGCAGAAGCCATTGCATTTCGTTTTCCCTCAATGTCGGGGCCGGCACAGATCAGGCAAGGGTTGTAGTGACTTGGGGACCAGATCATTGCAAGTCTTAGAACTTTTGTTAAGCCTGGATCATTTTTCTTGTAAGTTCCTTTGTGTCTGATGCGTGGGATGCTTGAGACGGCCTCTGTGGAGCGGGGAGATAACTAGTTTGTGATGCCCTCTTTCTGCTCTCGGATTTGAAGCCCATAGGATTGTAATATCTGCTGCTTTTATCAGAGCAAGACCGACCCTATTAAAAGTAGATAGGTACGGGTACGGGAGAGAGGGAAATCAAATTCTAGGTAGAAGAACAAAGACATTTATATATCGGTGTCTGGAAATAATGCAGATGGATTGGGCATTTTCGAAGCTTGCCGGGCGGATTACGACATGAGTCAGGGGTGTGGTAAATCCAAGTGGACATTCTGGATCACTTATGCTCCTACATGGAATCTGAAGAGAGGGAGGCAGAGTTTATGAGCATTCCTTGGCTGGACGCAGCCCAGTCCTGGTCCTCCCTACAGATGAAGCAGGACGGCAGAGATATTTCCACATGCAGTGTCGAAGGAAGCACTGGCAATGGACTTCAGGTCCAGGCCCTCAACAATAGTGGCGGTTTTGGACTAGCACAGGAATTGGTAGAGGAGGCTCTCCTGGTGGCAAACAGACATACCGTGGCCGCCGATTTGCAAGCAGCAAAGGGAAGGCAGTATAGTGCTGAGAGAGAGAGACGCCGGGCGCATACCACTGTCGGGCAGGGTTTCAGGAGAAGCATCAAGCCACTGAAGGGTCCAAGGAAGCCCAGGACTTCTGCAAAAATTACAGGTATGCCAGGAAATACAGGCTCCCATTTTCCATCCTCCCTTTATAGACCAGAGGTCACTAAAAGGCCTAATGGGGGTTTCAGCAGCATACGCGACAAAAGAATGAAGTCCTGTGGGTCCGTGCACTCCTGGCGAAGCTCTATGCCTCAATAACAGACGCACACATATTCTAGGGAGAGGGAAGTACCTACGTCGTGTGCCTTTTCCCCTATTTCACAGAGCCATACACAGGCCACACCCAGAAACCAGATCTTGTCGTAAGGAGCACTCGAAGCCGACGCGATAGCACATAGGTGTACATGCAATTACTGATTTTGAAAGCTGTTGCGTGTGGTGGTGTGCCAGTAGTGTGCAGGTTGCACATGTGGTTTTGTAGGGCCATGTATGGTGTGTAATGTACAAGGGCCGTTGAAAGGCCTGACACATTGCGAGTCTTTCATGTGGTTGAGACACATGGATTGGTGTTTTGTGTGGTAAGCATGCAGGGCCAAATGCAGGATGTGTGAGCCAACATGTTTGAATGACTTGTGTATGTCAGTTGTCAAGGGGTTGTTTTTTTTTGGCAGTCCCACACACAGCCTAGAGAATAGATATATAGGTTTACTCCAGCATGACAATAGATATAAGAACTTATAGCACTCGTGATCCAAAACAATAGATTGCATGTTTTGTATAATGACTGGGTTAATTTCAGTTTATTATGTTACAAGTGTGCGGGACTGTCCATAGCAACATGTATCTGGGCATTGTCTGATGGAACGTGATAAATGACATATTAAGGATGAGATAAAACTGAGTCTGCCTTTAAAATGAAAGGTTTGCACATTCAGGAAGGACAGGTGTACATAGTGGGAACTTCTTGGCCCATAGTATCTCGGAATGCACTCGGATGGGCATCCCTTGGAACTTTGGGTATAATCTTTTAGGATAGTCTGGTGGAACAATTCGGGCTTTTTTGCGGGGCGACTGGGGATGAGGTGGTAAGAGAATGATTGGATATCATGCGGGAGGTATGGAAAGTGTGGTGGGCGTGGTGCACTAGCAGAAATCAGTCTTAAACAGTAAGTGGCAATGCTTTGTGAGTTTACAATCCCTACGATAGTGCTCATGTGAGTTGTACTGCGCTCACGACATTTTGGCCATTTCGGCCTACAGGATTTTCGCAGCTAGTCCGCCTGACTGTAACTTTGGGAAGGGTACTTGCAGCATGGTGGGGTGCTCGGTCGGGTTAATGCGACTTCTTTTGGTCATAGATGTGTTTTTGCTCGTTTGTGAGTAGAGGGGGATCGAATTGTTAACAGGTGCGACTCTTGACTAGCCTCCTGGGCGGGAGGTGAGGAGGAGACTGAAGAGTTCGATTTGTTCGTGCATATAGACCGTGTCTTCCGTTAGCGGGTAGTATCGAACGAATTGAACATCTTGACTCTCGCGCTAGTTTCATCATTGGGGTGGTAACTGAAACATGTCGAGTGTATAACAATGGTATATGTCTGATCCATTGAAATTCCAGAGTGATTTAGATAATGACAGAGAGATGAACAAGTTACTTCTTACCTTGTAACGTTCTTTCGATGGGATGTTCCTCCGACGTATTCCTTATCTTAGATATCTCCTTCCAGCTTTGCTGGCCTGACGTCCTCCGAGTCGATGTCCCTCGACAGCCGCCGTATCGACGTCGACGTCATCCTGCCTATAAAGGCCGCGCGCAGCGTCCGTTGCTCAGTTCCGTTTTGTAGCCCACAATAATACTTTCTGGACTAACTAATCACCCTGAAGGAGCGTAAGCTGCAACAACAAGGGAAGTAGAACTGCGGGGATGGATGGGAGGGTCGATAAGGAATACGTCGGAGAACATCCCATCGAAAGAACGTTACAAGGTAAGAAGTAACTTGTTCTTCGAAGGGATTGTGTCCTCCGACGTATTCCTTATCTTAGATAGGCTCCCATAGCAGTATTCTGTTATTGGAGTGGGAGTACTGACTTCATGCTTCCTCTTATTGATGAATAGAGTGCAATACTGCCCTTCCAAACCTAGTTCCTGACTGGAGGAGGAATCCAAGTTGTAAAACCGTGTAAAGGTATGGACGGACGACCATGTGGCAGGCCGCACATATGTCTCTAACCGGCACTCCTCTTTGAGGGCCGATGAAGCTGCGAATACCTCTGGTCGAATGAGCCCTAAGATTTTGAGGGGGCTCTTTCCTGCCATTATAACATTCCAAAATGGCTAAAATAATCCATCTGGAAATGGTCTGCTTAGTTATCGGTAACCCAGCTTGTGACCTGCGTAGCCTACAAACAGCTGGTCTGCTTGTCTTATCCTAGCCAGTCTACTAATGTAAAAACTTAAAGCCCTTCTTGGGTCCAGCCTGTGTAACCTCTCTTCCTCTTTCCCCGGATGGGGAGGAGGATAGAAAGATGGAAGGGTAATCTTCTGTGTGATATGAAATTCAGAAACCACCTTTGGGAGGAAATTAGGCTTCACTTGCAGAACAACTTTGTCTTTGTGAAAGATTGTATGAGGGGGTTTACAAGAAAGAGCTTGTAACTCGCTCACCCTTCTAGCAGATGTAAGTGCTACTTAATAAAACAGTCTTAAGGTAAGAAATCTTAACGAACAAGAGTGGAGTGGTTCGAAAGGTGTGCCCATCAGGAAAGTTAGGACTAATTTAAATCCCATAGGGGAACCTGGAATGGTCTTGGGGATAAACATTGGTTAACCCTTTAGAAACTGTATTACCAAGGGTAATTTGAAATAGGATGGTTCTTCCGCAGTGCGCTTAAAGATGGATAGCGCTGCGAGATAGCCCTTAATGGTGCCAACTTGAAGGCCTGAATTTGCTAAATAAGTAGGAAGGACAAAACCATTGGTGTACCACATGAAAAGGATCGATATTCTTTTCCCTACACCAGCTGCAAAATCTGTTCCAACGGCAGCGGTATAAAGATTTTGTTGCTGGCCTTCTTGCCGAAAGCAACACCCCTCCATAACGTCATCAGGGAGGTCCCAATCCTTGTACCTCAGCCTTTCAGAAGCCAAGCGTGAAGGTTGAGGGTTTTGATGTCTGGATGGAAACACCTGACCTCCCTTCTGTGAGAGAGAGTTCTCTCTGAGTGGAAGTCGAATTGGAGGGCAGATGGACAAGTCTAGAAGGTCCGGGTACCACGTTCTCCTGGCCCAATCCGGGGCAATTAGGATCATGGTTCTCCGGAATCTTCTCAACCTCCTGATCATTTGAGGAATGACAGGGACGGTGGAAACGCGTACAGAAGTGGAAACTCCCAGTCCACTATGAACGCGTCTCCCAGAGCTCCTCTCGGGGGAAATTCCCTTGAACAGAACAGATCGCACTTCCTGTTGACACTGGTGGCGAACAGATCCACCTGAGGGGTTCCCCAAAGGGCGAAGATCTCTTGAAGGACTTCCTGAGCTAGTTCCCACTCGTGGGAGACTGTGCTCTGCCTGCTCAGAGCGTCCGCTGTCAAGTTCTTCTCTCCGGCTAGGTGAACTGCCGATAGAGAGATTCCTTCTTGGATTGCCCAAAACCAGAGCTGCATCGCCTCTCTGCACAGGGGTAGTGATCCTACGCCTCCTCTTTTGTTGAGGTAATGCATGGCCACCGTGTTGTCCGTCATTATCAGGACGTTCTTCCCTTGTACAGCTGGCAGGAAAGCCTTCAGCGCAAGTCTGATGGCCCTCAGCTCTAACAGGTTGATATGTAGTCTGGACTCCGATGGAGACCAACGACCGCTGATGGTCAAGTCGTTGGCGTGGGCTCCCCACCCCGTGAGTGAGGCATCCGTGACTACTGTTATCTCCGGCCAGGGTTGCCAAAACTGTTCTCCTTTCAGAATGTTCTCCTGACAGGCCCACCACTGAAGGTCTCGAGCCACCCTGTCGGGAACCTGAAGAAGATCTGTCATTCTCCCTGAGAATTGTGACCACTGAGTTCTCAGTGCCCACTGGAGAGATCTCATTCTCAGGCGAGCCTCTGGCACTAGGAAAATGCAGGATGCCATGAGGCCTAGCAACCTCAAAAAGTCGAAGGCTGGGAGACGTTGGGCATTTTGAAACTTGGTAACCATCTGTAGAATATCTTGAGCCCTCACCTCTGGTGGCGAGGCTTTTCCCAGGGAAGTGTCCAGGATCGCTCCTATGAACTGGAGTCTCTGCGATGGTATCATTTGTGACTTCTTTAAATTGAGGGAGAAGCCCAGTCTGTGAAGGGAGTGGCAAACATGATCTAGCTGGATCTGAGCTTGTTCCGAAGATACAGCTCTGATCAACCAAATCGTCCAGGTAGGGGTAGACGTGAATCCCTTCCCTCCTTAGACTTGCAGCCACTACCGACATTAACTTGGTGAAGACCCTCGGGGCGGAGGTCAGCCCAAATGGCAGACTCGAAATTGATAATGAGAGTTGCCAATTGCGAACCTCAGGTATTTCCTGTGTTTGAGATGGATTGGCACATGGAAATAAGCGTCCTGAGGTCCAGAGATACCAACCAGTCCTGGAACTGAAGGGCCTGAAGGATCTGAGAGAGAGTTACCATCTTGAATTTGTCCTTCCTGAGAATTTGTTCAATTCCCGCAAGTCCAAGATGGGTCTCAGTCCTCCGTCTTTCTTTGGTATGAGAAAGTAAGGGGAGTACCAGCCCTTGTTCCTCTCCCGCTACAGGTACCGTTCTATGGCACCTTTCTCTAGCAGGTCTAAAATTTCCTGCAAGAGGAGCGGATCTGGAGCTTTCTGAGAGCTGATCCCCGGTGGATGACTCTGAGGTATGCGTAGGAGAGGCAGGCAGTAACCTTGTGCAACTGTCTCCAATGCCCAAGCATCTGACGTGATAGCCTGCCATTCCGCCAGATGTTGAGTCAACCTGCCTCCTACAGGTGTCCTGTGAGGGAAGTCCTCAGAGTGGTTTTGGGGCGGCTGATGCAGATGCCGATGGTAAAGAGGCACCTGCTGTTGCTGCGGCTTTTGAATATCTACCCCGTCCACCTCGGGTAGTTCTTCTTTGTCCCCTTTGAGCCGGTCCGTCCTCTACCTCTTCCGAATGCGAGTAGAAGCGAAAAGACTTGCCTCTCGCAGAGGTTCCTGTGGGACGAAAAGGTGTCTGACGGATTGCAGCGCCTAGGGATTTTGCTGCTGCCTTTTGATGTTTGCAGTTTTCTAAACTGTCATCCGCCTTTTTCCCAAACAAAGAAGAGCCAATCAAAATGGCAATGTTCAAGAGCCTGGCTTGCACATTGGGGCAAAAACCAGAACTTTCTCAACCAAGCAAATCTCCTGGTGTTGTACTTGCGCCATGGCTCTGCTATACAGTTCAGCCGAGTCAATGCCCGTCTGGAGGGATTCGCATATAAGCGTCTTTACGTCCTGTATGATATTTAGGAACGCCTCCCTTTCTTCTCCTCCGGGATGCAGTCAGACCGCTGAAAGCACACTCCCAAAATGTATGGCTAAATCTAGCAAAGGGGCAAGTAGCATTAATAGATTTTAACGCCAATGCTACATGCCGAAAAAGACCTATCTTAGGCCGTAGCATCATATTTCTTATCGTCCCTGTCCTGTGGGACGGTAGTAAGCAGTCTTGATGACAGTAGAAGAGCTGCTGTACCACCAGAACTTTCTGGGGATGGGTGGTTGGACAAAAACTCAGGGTCTGCAGAAGATACCCTGTATTTAGCAGACAGTTTTTTATTTACTGCCGGGACGACATCTGGGGTTTCCCAGTTCGTCATTATTTTCATGAAAGACTTATGAAAAGCGTACTACAGGCATCCTCCTGTGCGACTTTACTCAAGAATATCCGCTGACGTCATCCTGTTGGGAAAGCCAGTGAAGGTGTTGACACACCCATAAATCTGTATATCCTGGCCATTTAAGCGCTCTATAAGGGGTTTCAGCATGCTACCCCCGGTCTGGCCTAGCGAATTCCCAACTCTGGGGAAGTGTCTAAACCACTTGCCTCATGTTAAGGAATCATGGAGTTCCTTTAATCTGCGTTCCTCTGAGGATAACTCCTCTTGAACTGGGGTTGCAAGTCCCTGCAACTCAAAATGTCTCTTCTTGATCAGACAGTTCGCCCTCTTTCATAATTGAAGACATTGTTCCAACTTGGTCTGAGCTCACAAAAGGGTGTGAAAACCCCTCTCCAAGCAGAGGGTGCCAAAACTTGTCGTAATCGCAGCCTCGAAAACGTCGATGTCGTCGACAGCCGGACGTCGAAGGCTTCGAAAGTGGCGGTCGAAAACAAAGCTGGAGGCCTCGAGAGTGTTCGATAGAATCGCGAATTCTGCTCGGGATATCGACAATATCGACGACACCGACATCGAAGACCTGGGAATAGCCACTGGGTGCGCCGCAACCGTGACCCTTTCCTTGGCGTAGACGCGCGGGGTAGAGGATGGCGTCGAGTCGACAGACCCGTGTGTCGAAGGTCCTTTCGACAGACGCCGTCGAAGACAAGTCACCAACGCGTCGAAGACACCGACCTCGAGCGACGACACCTTCGTCGACGGCGTCGACGGAACCTCGAAAAGGATTCGAGGTCTTGGCTTTACTCGAGGTTCGTGACGCAGCTCGAGAAGCTTCCTTCGCCGGTGCTGCGACTCGCAGCATTTTGGACCTTCGGGTCTTTCGACCAGAGCATCGCTCTCGGCAGTCTTCGAGGGGGTCGAGGCTGCTTTCTCGAAGACGCTCATCATATTTTTCGGAATTCCTCCCATTCAGCCCGGGAACTATGCTTCGTGGGGCAAGGGATTCTCTTAGGTGAAACAGGGAAGAGGAGGACGAAGAAGGGGATCTTCGGCGTCTCCTTTTCGAGTGCTTCGATCTCGAAGAATGATGGGACCCGCTTCGAGACCTGGAGCGCGAATGGTGACGAGGAGACGAATGTCTCGACTTCGTCGAGGAAGAATAAGCTTTAGAAGTCTTACCTTTTTCCAGCTTCCCCCTACGCTCCTTCAGGGCTTTAGCTGTCATGGACATACAGTCCTCACACTCCGAACAATATTGTTCAGCTCCCAAACACCACAGACAGACCCTGTGAGGGTCCGTTATCGACATCTTTTTTCCACAGTCTCAGCATTTTTTAAAGCCGGACCGAGGGGTCGTCGGTTCAGACGAGGAAGCCATCGAGTATGGATCGAATATCTCGAGGAAAATGGAATAATATATCTACGAAACTGAGCAACGATATTCCGAGGCACTGAGTAAGCGCCGAAAAACGGAACTGAGCAACGGACGCTGCGCGTGGCCTTTATATGCAGGATGACGTCGACGTCGATACGGCGGCTGTCAAGGGACATCGACTCGGCGGACGTCGACGCGCAGCACCCTCTAGAGAGAAAAAATTTCCGAGGCCAGCAAAGCTGGAAAGAGATATCTAAGATAAGGAATACGTCGGAGGACACAATCCCTTCGAAGTAACAATTCACTGTGTGCCTCCACCACTGTGAAATAGAAGAGACATACACATTCAGTGTGTTCCCCCACTCGCGCGAGGCAGGAGGAAAGATAGACAAAATGTAAAATGCCAAGGTGTGCTCCAACCCATCTGAGATAGGAGGGCCATACATATTCAGTGCTCCCACCTCTGTGGCACAGACGAGATGTAAAAATGTAGTGTGTGTGCGCTGTGACAAGGCCAATACTCTGGCCTTATAGGAGGGGATGGGTGGACCTGCCACAAAACCATACAGAACCAACCCTGGCCCTAAAAGGCAAGGCAGCTGAGAGGACACCCGATCCCTGACCCTGTCCCCTGTATCAGCATAGAGCTGTGCAGATGAAGACATGCTCACAGTATTCCTCAAACAGCAGCTTTGCAGCAGCTGGACAGTGTCTTCCTGTCACTATCAGAGTATTCCAGGGCAGAAGAGAGGCCTGCGTGACCGCCATTTTACCGGAAGGAACAAAGCCAGAGAGCTAGGAGACAGCTCAATGAAGCCTCCAGTAAACCAGATATGGAAAAACGCTATTCGTCAGTGTCAAGCAGGGAAAGGGAGAGCCCGCTTCTCCTCGAGGTGGTGACATGAACAGCGGTTGGTTCCCCGGCCACTCTGAGGCCCCCAAAGAGAACTGAGGACTAAGAGGGGAGGGGAAGTGGTTGGTCCAGATTAAAAGGAGGGTGTTTGTGTAGTTTGGAGGGTGTAGTGGTGGGAGGGAAGTAGTAGTAGTGGCAATAAGAGTGGTAGTAGCAAGACAGGTGCAGTAGTGGTAGAAGGAGAGTACTGTTGTGGGGGAGGACTGGTAAAATGCAGTGGGAGGAGAAACAACATCAAAGGGCTAGAGGTGAGATTTAGGATGAGTGAAACATAAAAGGGACATATGATTGGCAGGTGGAGTAAGTAGGAGGGGGAGATAGTAAGAGTAGAAAGGAAGAGGTGAGTGTATACATAAGAGAACCAGCTTGAATCCAACTGAGTAAGTGCAATGCAGTGCATTTAATCCCCTATAGATCATTGACACCTGGCTAGAGTAGGGACAGATTGGAGTTTAGACAGGAATCATATAAGGAGACCACCTATAGTTAAGCAAAGACCTAGACAGTAGGGTTGCCCATCAGTATCACTAACCTGGCATTACAGATGCCTAGGTTAGGGAGGGAACCCCAAGGGAGATAAGAGAAATGGATGGCCCTAGGGAAGGCCCTAGGAGCCACATATTATCAATAAAAACCTTTCGCCATCCTTGAGCCTCAGAGTGATTCTTGTGTCTTTTGTTACATTGCAAACCCCTGAGAGAGAGAGAGAAGTGACATGCACATATAGTGTATGCAGCTCTAGATCTACGAGAGAGAAGAGATATAAAGATTCAATATGAGTTCTCACCTCTGCAAGAGATGAGACATGCAAATGAAGGGTTTGTGCTCACCCCTAAAAGGGTGGAGAGATGTAAAAAATTAAGTGGGTGTCCCCACCCATGTGAGACAGGAGGGATCAGAAAAGTAAACATACCCCAAACTCTGCGAGACAGGAGACATATACAAATTCAGTCTGACCCCCACCCCTGTGAGAAAGGAGAGAAATAATTTAGTGTGTACACCCAACCCTACGAGAGGGGCGAGATATAAAAATGTAGCGTATTCCCCCACTTCTGTGGCAGTAGGAATGTAATAATTAAGCATTAACACCTGATTGGGTGGGCCGGATTGGGTGTCATCAGCCTGGGGCCTAGGTTAAAGGCCCGAGCAGAGCAAGGGTATCCTGGGGTGCTGAGAGCATTGTGTTTTGATTGAATGAATGGGGCACCCCACAGCATCCCATTCATTCAATACAAATACTGTACCAAGATGGCTGCCACAGAGATGGAAGACGGGCCTCCAGACAGTGCCCTTTTCCATTTCTATGGCAGACACAATGGAGCCGGAGTGAAGCAGCAGTGGGGATGAGGGGGCGATTGAAAAATAAGGGAAGGGAAGATGGGGGTAAGATGGCGGGCCGGAGAAGCAGCAATCAGCCAGGTCAGAACGCAGGCTTAGATTGGCTGTTTGGTTGCTGCCCCATGCCAGATGCTAATGTAGTGTATGCCCCCATGCCTACAAGCCACAGAGAGGCTCAAATTCAGTGTGTGCTCCACCCCGAAACAAGAGAGATGTATGATTTTAGTGTGTGGACCTATCTCTGTGAGACAGAAGAGATGCACAAATTCAGTGTGTGCTCCAATCCCTTTGAGATAGGAGAGAGAGACAAAAATATTGGCCTTCATTATGAGTGTGCCGATGTGATAATAGCGTGCTGGTATTACTGCATACTGGCAAGTTACCACACTGGCACACTCCAAGTACAACAGTAGCCCAGTGGTATACTCCACCCTATCAGCAAAAAACTGCTGGAATTATCGGTCCCAGTTATACCAGTGCCGGTAGTACCAGCAAATCCCCCGATCGAGTCCTGGAATGAGGATTTACTGGTGTTTCTGCCACTTGGAATCTTCTGGGAATTTTGGAAGACCAAGTGATGGAAACACTTTTACAGTTTGCCAGTAACCCATTGGTAATGCTGGCGGGATACCGGCAAACATGTAATGAGGCCCATTGAGTGTACTCCCCACCTCTGCAAGAAAGGAGAGGTGTAAATATGTAGTGTGTGCTCATGCCTATGAGAGAGGACACATTTAAACATTCAGTGTGTGCAGGACATGTTAAAATGTAGTATGTTTTTCCACCCCTCTAGGGAAGGAGAGGCATACATGTTTAGTGTGTGCCCCAACCCATGCAAGAGAGGAAAGAGAGGAAATATGTAAACATTCAATGTGTGGCTCCACCCCTAACAGACAGAACAATTCAATGTGTACCCCCACCTCGGTGAGACAAGATAGATGAAACAATTTAGTGCATGAAACCAACCCTGTGAGACAGAGGAAACGGTAAAAATTCAGTGTGTGTCCCCATTCCTGTGAGAGAGGAGAGACAGCGTGAGAATGACTTTGTTCAATCATTGGAACATCTAGGGTTAATTGATATAGCACACATGTGTAATGCTGTGATAGTAGACACAGAAAATGCAGTACGCTTACCTTGGCCGCCATGCATCACCACATTCATGCAATATAATCTTCACAGCCTGAGCAAGTAGTATCACTGGCAACCACAGTCACCACAACCCCCCTACCACTACCGAGTCTGCCCCCACAGTCACCACGACTCCCTACCACTACCGATTCTCCCCCCACAGTCACCACAACCCCCTTACCACTACCGAGTCTGCCCCCACAGTCACCACGACCCCCTACCACTACCGAGTCTGCCCTGTTCACTGGGACACAAGTCATCCTCTGACTCAACTACTATCTGCTGTTGAATTTGAGGATCGCGTTGCTGTGGTTGTGGAAGCAACAGTATTTTTCTATAGTTAACAGGGATATGGTGCTCATTCCTTTTAATGAATGCCAGTCGTTATGGACGCGCTGCAGAGAGGCCTCTCATGTTGTCAGAGACAATAGCTCCTGCAGCATAAAGATCGCATTCTGACTCTACACTAGCTGGAGGGCAGCTTAGATTGCCAATGGCTACATGGAGAAGTGCTCCTGGCCACACAGGCTGCTTGGCTTGGAGAACCAATAGGGAAGTGGATCATTATCCTTGCCAAGTTGCATGTGTTGCTAAAATGCACATCCACTATATCTGTAGCTGTTTGCAGACTACGTGCACCTGTTGTTCTCCCAGGCCCAGAGACAAAGAAGAATGCAGCATCATTCTCGGGAGGATAGCTCAGATGCAACGTGCTTGTCTTGGAAGCAAGACAACATGGAGTAACACGGGTTTGATTCCTGGGTCCGCACTTAGAAACCTCTGGGTATTAAGCACGTTATGAATAAGTATTATATCATATCATCATAGAGCATGTCCCACAAGGGTGTATGTTTCCTAATTGCACATCGTGTCATGGGTACCCCTGAATCTGATACAGTTGCAGTGGAGAGGGCACTACCAGATAAAGGCAGACTTATTGTGTATTGGGAATGCTCAGTTCTTGCTGTTGCCTGTCCTTCAAGCAAGTGATCTTGTTAACACCTCTCGGGTTCAGTTTTGCAAATTCCAACTGATCTCTTCTGCATGTGTTGTTGTAATACAGAAAATCAGGAATGCAGCCATTTTAACCTTAAAACAGGGGTAATGACGGAAAAACATACTTCATGTTCTGCTTCATGTGTTTGATACATAGGTCATTCAGACAGATTGCCAGCAGTTCTCTCACCAAGTGTGCAATGTCTGATTCACCCATGTCATCATGTTTCAGCTTTGGCTCACAAGCTGTGTGGCTTTCTCAAGGGGCTGAACCAAACACCAGACATTGTGCATAAGGTGCCAATGAGTTGGGGTGAAGAAGGCCCGATCCAATGTTCAACTGTATTAAATGTAATATTTGGGGCTAGGCTGGATTTGAGGTGCACTTAGGTTTAAACAAGTTTACATGCTACAATATGAGGTAATGATGGATAGCTGCAGACTTCGGGCTGCAGAGACTCTGCCCCTGTCTCCTAAAAGTAAACTGTGAAGAGGTTCCCCTCCCAGAGTAGTTCATCATTACGTCATTCAGAACATAATGTGCCATCAACTGTTCATGTTATCCTTAAATACCATCACAGAAGACGTATTATGTTTTTCATATTAAGTTTTCATCAATTCAGTGATACCCTGGTCGACATATATGCATTAATTCCAGCTGTGTGTTGTGGTTCTCATAACCTGAATTATGGTGTGAATATGTGATTAGTTCCAATGCACTCCCCCTGATTCTTCTTTATCTCTTATTCTTCAGACAATTAAACGCCATGATAGGTGTCGCTAATCAAATTAAAATGAAAAATCTCAATATATCCCTATTCATTATCATAGTGGTTTAGGTTTGCCCTATCATCCATGTGATATAGAATGTTTAAACCTTAGTTGGGGGTTTCAAACTTGCATGTGTAGACGGTCAGTGTTAGCACCTCAGATTTGGTGTAACTTCTTCAGTTGCTGCTCATCTGATTATTTACTTTCTGGCATTCACTCCAATACTTCCCTAGGCCTTCATAATATAGATCCAATTACACTTACTAATTCGTGTGTGGTTATGTTGCACTGATAATCCTTTCCTTCTTGGGATATCCTGTCAGGAATCAACCCTCTACGGGCGTGACGCCGGTTCAGTCCATGGGGTCGCCATTTTAATTACTATTTATATGTCGGCAGTGATGGTTATTGGTCGCTACAACTATAGAATATATCAGTAAATGCAGTTTGTTTTGCCCCATTGGGCTTAAACTTGCCAACAAATGTTGGATGGGTCAATCTTGTTATAACATCAGTTGCTCAATAGGCAATCATGCTTTGGCTGATGGGGAGTCCACTTGAAAATCTAATACAGTACTGCTGAAACTTGCTGATAAATGTTCAGTAGGTCAACATTATTATATTGTTCCACTGAACATCACCCATATCAGTGATCATATACTGTGTTAATTACTTTGTTCCACTACAGTAGTATTCCAGTCTAAATATATACATATCGTTTCTCCCTTATTTGGCTGTGATAGCCTTGATATTATAATGTCCTTATGTGGCTCACTAAAAAGATACTATCATCCTGCAATGTTAGAAATGACTAAAGATATTGCTCCTTACTATAATTCCTCCACCTACCATGCAATATACTGCTCCTAACAGTGGAAGTCCTATTATAAACTTTAAAGTCTACAATGCAATGAATGTTGGAGTATTCCAATGTTTAAAATAATCATCAGATTGCTCTTATTACACAATCATTTTTATGCTAATGGTGATTCAACTTTAAAAAGTCATGGTACATTATCCCAATATGCAAGCCTACATATGTGTCCCATGTATATCTAATGTATGTTAAGAGTAATTGTATTCCATTGTTTTAATCAACCCAGAAGTCTGAGTGTACAGCTACCCTATTTCAATAATTGGGGTATAGACTGGATAAATGCTCCCGTATATGAATACATAATTCATGTATTTTACTCCCCAAATACACACACATGATGGCAAATGATGGCATAAACTACAAATTGTGTTCGACAATTGATGAAATCTCTGATTTCTGTTACCATATTATCATCACACAAAAAAATAGAGCTTCCAAGATATGCATGACCACACTTAAAAAACATTATTAAGAGGTCTCATGCAATCACACCCACTGCTCACATTTTCATCTCTGGCTTTAAGGAAAGAATGACTTACAATGTTAGTAACTGTTGGTGCTCGTGTATATATGAATTTGGGTTTGTCCCCTATATATTTATTCAGATCCATATCCATCTGTAGCATGTGCCAATGTTTGTTAACTTTCTGCCCTTAGAATGTGCTCTACTGTAAATGAAGCTGTAGCTACCTACAGCATTACTTTGCTCACACAGCCAGTCAAGCATATGCAATACTGAATTCCAGCGGGACGCAACAAACATTTGTAGCTCTTGAAGTGGGAGTTTATGCTGCACCTGTGGTTACAGGTCGTTTGGTCAGAAAAAAAAGGTCGACAGGACAAATGGTCGACGCAATTTGGTCGAAAGACAAATGGTCGAATTTTTTTGTTTTTTTGTATTTTCACATTTTTTTTATTTTTTTGGGGGGGGGTCTCCCCCATCCCCCTTTTTTTGCTTAAAAACCGTTTTTTTTCCTAAATGAAAACCTGAAAAATATATATAAAAATAAAAATAAAAATTCGACCATTTGTCTTTCGACCAAATTGCGTCGACCATTTGTCTGTCGACCAAATGACCGGACAGCGCACCTGTAAGGCACTCAAAGCATTTTTATCACTGTTCTACTGGTTGAAATAAGACCAGATTAAGTGTGCTAGAGCAGGTACATCATTGACAAGGGAGCAATCACTGACACATTGTGCCACCACAAGGTGGAGGACATGTGCAAAGCATGGCAAATGCATTGTGTTCCCCAGCCTTAGTGTAGCAACAACATTGGAGCCATTGTCTGCTGCCACAAAGCCCAATGCTAGCTACTGGGGAATTAGCCATTCTGTGATCTTATGCTCCATTTTATCCCACATGTCTGTTTCTGTGCGGCTCCTAACATCACATCCTAGCATAAGCAAAGTTGCTTTAAGGTGGACAGCATGCATGTGCTCTGATGATTTCCATTCCCTGCCAGTGGAATGTGACCTAATGTGCTGTTACAGACATGTAATCTGTGATGTGGACTTGTCATGCCAAGGCCGTTCTCACTGCAAAAACCACTGTGGTGTACTTATGCATTGGAGGACCCGAATTAAAGATATATTGAATCAACAGCTGACTGAATGAAATGGAGGGCACCCTCCCACTTAAACCTAAGCAGAGAAATGTGTATGAACTAATTTGATGTTGTAATTATATGTAAATGATATTCATAATGTTAGTATATACTAGTATTAGAAAAGGCATCGTATTTATAAGGTCGAAAATGTCATTACCATGATGTAATAAGGTGGCAAGACACAGAATGGACAATAAGATTCTCTGTACACAGACAGAAAATCGTTCTGGATAAATTCCTTTAATGAAAATGCATGTAACCAAAAATGTGGCTAAAATGAGAAGAAACTAAGTAGTGGTCAAAGTGTGTAAAATGAGGTAATTTTAAAGTTGAGACATTCGAGGACACCATGCTTTCAGAAACTTGACGAATGGGCAGAACCTAGACTTTTAATTAGGCCTTGTCTGAAACCTTATCTGAAGAGTCCAGCTGCATCAACTATAAATTGAACGGAACACCGGAGGAAAAGTCGGACATGCATGCTAGAGCGTATTTCATTCTGAAGGGTCAGTTCAATTAAAAATAATTGCCCAATGAGCTAATGTTTAACGATGAAGTTGCTTAAGACTGTGCAGGAAAGGTGGGAGCAGATTGCCCCCTCACAGTTTGCTATAAAAATTAGCTCTGTGTGATGCTGGGGGTGGTTGATGCTGGGAGCTCGACCACGGCACTGGGGCTGCTCTGTGACAGCAGTGGCATGAAATAAACCTTTATGAACTTACCAGTCTCTTTGCCAAATCTTTGAGTTGTCCTTATTGAATTGTGTTGGAGTATGTGAATCCTGCACCCCAACCTCCTCGAGGTGCAGCTATCTTGTCTTACAGGTACTAGAGGGTGAGCACTGACCTATGGGCCCGTCAGTGGACATCTCACTCTCCTATACACTTACAGCCTTGTGTGAAAAGTAAGTCCAACTGGGAATTTGCCAACAAGCATCAGCACTTGCCATCAGCACTCAAAAACCTGTGCTTTCAGGAAATGCACATGGCAGAAGGTCTACTACCACCATTATTAACAAATTAGCATGGAGAAGCTGTACTCATGGATGGTTACAATAACAATTGATACCTGCATTCAAATGGCTCACTGAGGCTGGGCTGGTGCAAGGGCATTGTTCCCCTACCACTGCTTTGATTTGGATTCTGCTGATGGCAAACAGGAATCATAAAGAGACCATGGAAATGGCAGCAGTGTGTGATGTAAAACTAAATAACATAGGATAAAATGGCCAATCAGCCAATGGTAGTCCATTGTAGAGTGGAATCCAACCCCTTACCGACCAGAACTTTCCAAGGTGCCACCAACTATCAGAGATGGTAGCCGCCCTGAAACACAGCCCACCATACATAGTAGCTCATGAGGTATTTTATCACTAGAACTAAGCACTGGTGATAAAATACTATCAGAAAGCAGCTCCTCCCACTCCCAGAAACTATGTTTGGCAATCACTGCCCATGAGACACGACATTGGAAGTGCAGACACCATAGAATCACGTGGACTTACAGTTGGTATATATAGGCTTTCTGAAGGGCTTCCCTTTGGCGAACACAAAAGCTGCAATGATGATATTCCCCTCGTAAAGGGGAAATAATGTGGTGTTTTCGAAATTTTGAGAGAGTGATGCATTGATGCTTAGATTTGATGTCAGACAGGCACTGTTAAAAAATAAAATAAAGTTAGTTATTGAACGTTCAAGCAAAGGCACACATATTGTTAAGGTGAGGGAATGAAGAGATTTGGACAACAGCACTAAAACATGATGTGAAGCTTGCATTTGGGAGCTATAAAAGGTAAGCATAATACTCGCCCCATCCCTCAGGCTGTTCCGCCTGAAAACAAAAATATCCCAGAATAAAATGATCCACCCATTTGCAAAGCTCATTATTCCAACACTCAAGAGCAACTACATCAAGGCATTTCTCGACTTCACCTTCTCCAAAGTTTACGGCATGATATAATAAAAACAAGCAGGTCCCAATTCTAGGTCCAGCCAGCATTTCATCTCAGCCCTTCATCATAAAGAGTTGGAGAGGGAGGACAAGAAGATATAGTCAACAAGATACTGCAAAACATGGATGTCAATCTGAATCCATGCGCTTTGCAATGTACCCACCATTCACTGCAAGCATGTTTGCCTGTTTCTAGCCAGTGAACCAAGGGGAGTCATGCGAGGGATATTGCACTGAGGTCTTAGCCGCAGATGACACTAAAACTGGTGTAGAAACAGGAAACATCTTTACTTAACCTCCAGTCTCAAGTACAGGTTACAATGACATAAATTGGGACATCAAGTAAGTAACTAGGGGACAACATCCACCGGCCCCTTCTCACTCAGTCAACCCATCTTCCAACTGACACTCTCAAAACACACAGGAGGGAACATACACTCACTCAACACTCCTAACATTCCATGCACAGGTTGGAAGGGGAGGCAAGTTACAAAAAGGGACTTCCGGTGGGACCTCCAGGATGGAACCTAGGCATGGAAGAGACCATGTTGTGCACAAAGAGTTGGCCTCTGCAAAGTTGTGAGACTTAGCATTTGCAAACATCTTGAAGTCCATTGAAAAACTTTGCAAAATTACCAAAATTGTAATATTTTTTGCAGGTACAATTAAATACCTGAACATTTGATCTTGTTGGCAATTAAGTTTGCATATGCTATTATTAGTGTAATAAAAGGTGCTTTGAAGTTGCTGCATTTTCCCTTCCACAAACAGTAGTGACTGAAAAACAAATCCTGCAAACGTATGGCCGTCAAACTCAGGAAGTGTGTTCACGGGAATATTCCCACCAAACACTGCCAGGTCAGAGGTTTATAGAGATGGGATTGCCATGCACTGAAAACAGCAAGCAGGGGAGACGGTGTACCAATTCCTCCTCATGATGTTACTCCTGTGACATCCCCAGAGTGATGGTTGATTGCCTTCTCATAAGTGGAAGAATGCGGATTCACACTTCAGTCTGCTGTGTCATCCTGGAATTGTATTCATACTAAAATAAAGGTGCATTACATGGACCTAATTAATTAAGTACTGCTGAACATTCTTTAGTTTTGGCAATTAGATGGCGCCAAAGCACCACCTTTATGTCATAACTATTGCATTTGAGTGCAGATGACTGTGACATGGGATTTGAGGAAGGGTGCTGTTTGGCTTTTTACCCACCCACGACTGCCCATGATCATCTCTCTCCAGTAGCTGCCTTAATCACACATCCTACAGGGATATCTTTGAGCTAGCTTTATCAAGCAATGGGATACACTTTGTGCTGCGTTTGTCTGACAGTGTCATTTCAAAGCAGCCTTCAAAGAGTTCATGATTTTGTTGTAGAGATAAATGCGCTACTTGTGTGATAAAAGTCTCTTAACCAATTATGCCTTCAGTGGTTTGCAAGCGGTATGTATGTCCTTGCAGTGAAGTCATGTTAAACACAAATATTGCCTTTTAAATAGGAATTAAATATTTACCGGGCACAAGTTTCACATGCCCCATGGTGAAGGCATCATGATGTACGACACAAACAGATTCACGCTTTAAAACAAAATGATTAACTTAAATGTCAGGATGGGAGAAAAACTAACTTGCCCTATACTAAGGTGGGATTTCCCTACCTGAACTACAGTAAGGAAAGTCTGAGTCAAGGAGTTCAACTTAAAAGTCTGTGTCCAAAACCTATGATAGCCCTCACAACTCTGTATAAAATGTGTAGGGATGTCAGTATGTCAGAAATGGTGATCAAAACAAAGTTCTGAGCTTCTTCCAGCTCTTCGCTTCCTTTTCAGCTCCCCTTCCCCAAGTTCAAGAAAGTTCCATAAAAGTCTTAAGATTATCTTTCTCCAGTTGAAGGCATTACAGTTCCACACAATCCTCTGGGTTCCCTTCCCCAAGTTCCAAACCACAGTTAAAAAGAAACACGCTGGGGTTCACTTTCCTCAAGTTCAATGTAACCAGGTCTTGAAAATTCTTAAAAATGGCACTAGTCCTGCAGGTCGATCTCCTTAGTTTAAAACTCGACCTGACAGAAATGCACTAGCCCCATAATTGGTGACAAAAAATGTTCATATGCACATTCCCACGCCCCTTCACTGTCCCACTTCTATTGTTCAAAGGTGTGCCTGGAATTGATTGCAGGAAACTTTGGTTGGGAAGAGTTGTAGGGAAAAGTGTTCAGAAATGTATCTTCGGTCCTATGTCTCTTCCTCCCTCACTCTTCCACTCTCACTCACTCTTTAGTTCACTACCTAGATTACTCCCTTCGTCTCTTTTGCTCCATCGCTTTTTGTCTATCTCTCCCCCTGTCTCTTTCTCACCACCTACTTTTCTGTCCATTACTTTCTCCCGTCTCTTCTTTCTCTCTGTCTCTTTCCATCACAGTCTCTCTCTCTCACACACACACACACACACACACACACACACACGGAGAAAACTGTTGGTGAGGTGATTCCCAAAAGTAAATGTGTACTACATGGCCGGTCCCTGCACCCTTTCTCCTGCGTCTGTTCCCCCTACGGGAAACACAGCAGAAGATAAGGAGTGCGGCTTTCGTAAATCATAATAGCCCCAAATAGAAACATGCCTGCTAGGCAGGAGCATTTCAATTTATATTTTTGCGTTTCTACTTCCCAAATAGATGTGAGAGGTAAACATGTAATGTTCAGTGATGGCCTTTAAAGCTTAGTTCAACTGATAAATGTAAGTGGGTAGGGGCTGGCATGAGTGCACCAATAATAACTAGGTTTCTGGGACACACCAGCACTTGATCGCCTGCCTAAAGGGTCTGCAGTAGGTCCTTGCATCTGCAGCCAGAGCCTCCTACCACTAGTATTTCCCACATGTGAATCATTGGACATGTAAAGGGAGATCTGCAGTCCTGTGAGGAGCAAGTTGCTCAGAGTATTTGCTGCACAGTGACGCCCCCCGCACCCGTTACCAGACCCAAACTGCATACAATCTTGTGAACAGCAACACATTCTATGTTGGGCGTCAAATAGGTGAACCCTGGCCAGCAAGTCTGAGAGTTTTAACTTAGAAAAGCTCAGCGGTCTTACACCACTCCCAGAAGCTTCCAGCTCACCCTATGGTAAGATTTCTTAGTGGGCTAACGTGCCTACTGGAGAACCCTGCGCCTACAAGAGCAACCGCAGATTCCAGTCTTGATGCTCAAGAACTCACTCGTTCATCTCTATGAGATGGTTGAAAGGTGGATGCATGAGTGAGGGTAATAGCGGCACCTACTACGCACACCTTTACGGAACAGCAAGGCCGTAGCAAGCGCAGGATTATAATTATGCACCGGCTGCTAAGAATCACGGTCCAGTGACTGGAAGAGATCTAAGCACGTCTGCGGCAGGAGTTCAAATTTGGAATGAGAACTCTGTGGTGTGTGTTATTAGGAAAACCTATTGCACATGCATGAGTACAGGCATAGCCAATCACTGGATCCCATAGGGTGTGGGTGGGTTGATAGAGAGGGAAGTGGGCCCCTGAGGCCAGCAGCTTGTTTAAGGAAGGTGCCGGCCAGGACTGAGCTGCATTAGCAGAGATCTGTGTGGATACCTCGTGGAATAGCAGCGACCTTTGTAGGTTAGGATTTAGGTGCAAATGTGTCCCATGTGGATGCACTGGACTATCAGCGGGTCCTATAGTTAAGAATTGAATTGCATCGGCCAAGCTATATATGGGTCCCAGTGTGGCAATAGTTGGATATGACTGAGGTCAGGATTGAGATGCATCAGGAGAGGTGTGTTGGTAACAGTCCTGTAATGGCAGGGGATGCTGCAGGGTTGGATCGAGGTTCACTGGATGAGCTGTGTGGGGGTTGTACTGGAAAAGGAGGGGCAAGCGTAGGTCAGTTGTGAGGTGCATTGACAGAGCTGCATGCATGTGCTAATAATATCAGGGGTGCTACATGTCAGGATTGATCTACTTTGGCAGATCTATATATACATAGTTGAGTTTGCTCAAGGTCAGGATTGATGTGCATCAGGAGCTGTGTGCAGGTAATAGTAGGGGGTGGGGTCCAGTGGCAGTGCTGGGATAAAGGCCAGGACTGAAACAGCAGGATACGTGGCGGGTCATGTTTGAGGTTCAGGTCAGTGTGGAGATGAACTGCCAGAGCTGTGTGTGTCACGTTAGAAGTGGTATGGGGGATACTGCATTCCAAGAGTGTGGTGCATATGAAGTGGCTTAATTGAAGCTAAAGAGGTGGCCAGGGTGGGTGGCTTGTTAGGCCCCCAACTGTTTTGCAGATAAAAGTAAAGTTCTAAGGTGTTTTCTGAAGGTCCAGTAGGCATTTTCTTACCTGAGGTTCAGAGGTAGAGCGTTCCAGCTCTTAGCAGCAGTAACCGGGAAGCTTGCTCCACCGGATCTGGTTCTTCTGAATCTGGGAAGGGTCCGCTGGTGGGAGTAGGCCGAGCGGATGTGTCTTGTGGATTGGGATTTAGAGAATTTTTGCGAGAGGTACTTAGGCGCTGTATTGGAGAGACATTTGTGCGTGATGGCTAGAGATTTAAAGATAATGCGCTCCTGGATAGGTAGCCAATGCATCTCTCTTCTAGCTGTCAATATATGCTCCTACTTTGGGATGTTGAGTGCTGCTCATGAGTGCTGCTCCTGGTAACAGTTGCAAAATCATGTGCTTACTTGGGTATATTTCTTTTTTGCATCTGTGTGTGTGTTATCCTGCTGCTGCCAAAACTGAATGTGTGTTTTGTGCGCTTTAAATTGATATTGAAGTACTTTTGTAATTACTTGTGAGATTCCATCAGGTCATGCCTGGCTGCATGTGAGGTTAGTCTACTCACTTTAAAAGCAGCATTTTGCTTTGTGCACTCTGCTTAAGCTATTCGGCCAGGGAAACTACATTTCCCAGCAGCCCCAGGATCCTCAAATCAGTTGATCTGGCGCACATGAGACAAGCCCAGTCTTCCCCAGTCATCGCCGGAATTGACGTGTCAGCGTCTTCCTCCCATAAGCGTGTTTATTGTGTGCTTGGCCTCTGCTCCATATTAATAGCTGTACATTTCACTGTATGCCATCTTCTGACGGATGCTGCCGCATACCGCCAGCGCTTCAGTGACCAGCCGGTCTTCGCTGGTCCTCGCCGACCCACCGCTTCGGCTAACTACGTATCACACAAGCAGAATCCAACACTAAGGAGCTGTTTAAAATCCTTAAAGAATTGGAAGCCCCCTCCCCCATCCCTGATACCTGCACTAAATGGTGCAATAACATCCAAAACGCTCTCCTCAACAAAATCACCACCCTGCAATCAAAAATTAACGCCAAACAAACTACTCTACTCACCAACCCCCATTAACCCCCACTACGCCAACGGCCTCCTTTACTCATACCCCTTTCAGCTTCACCCCTCTCACCATTCTCGAGGTCGAAAACATCATTCGCAACCTAAAACCCTCGAACTGCCAAGGTGACTCCTGCCCAGCACCTATCATTAAGGAAGCGGCACAGGACCTTGCTCCTTTTATAACCACCTTCATCAACTCTTAATTCCTAACAGGAACGGTACCCAACAATTTAAAAGACGCTTGGGTTATCCCTCTCCTAAAAAAAACGAATCTGGACCCTGAAATACCAGCTAACTACAGACCTATTACCACTGTACCTTTCTTACTTAAAATACTTGACAGAGCAGCATACCTGCAGATTCAGAACTACCTAGAAACTAATAACCTCCTCGGCTCAAGACAATCTGGCTTCAGACCCAAACATGGGACGAAACAGCTCTTCTTGACCTCAAAACTCAAATTGAGGACCTTAAAGACAACGGTAAACTGGCCCTTCTTCTACTACTGGACTTATCCGCCGCTTTCGACTTGGTCAACCACCAAATACTATGTCGGCACCTAAAGTCCGCTGCTCACTTCTCTGACAATGCATCCAACTGGATCAGGTCATTCCTCGACAACAGGCTCATGAGAGTTTCTCACCTACCGCATCGGCCGACCCTACACCAGTCCCGTGTGGAGTCCCGCAAGGGTCCTGTGTCTCCCCTACTCTCTATAATGTCTTCACCAAACCACTATTTGATGTGCTTGACTATCTGGGCGTCACCTACACGAACTATGCCGATGACACCCAGATACTCATACCTATTACTGGTGACTACATTGTTGACTCCAAAGCCATCAATGACATTTACCTTGTCATTCAAGCTTGGATGGCCCAGCACGAGTTGTGCCTCAATGATGACAAGACTGAGCTTCTCATCCTAGGCACGCAACAGCGACTTAACAAACTAAGTCCCCTCTTCGGCTCCTTTAACATTGACGGCAATCTAATTAAAGTATCTAAAGACACCAAAACTTTGGGTATTTACCTGGATGCCTCCTTGAATCTCACCGACAACCAATGCAGTGGCTGCTGCATCTGCCTACACCTGCAAATTGATCTCAGCCTGTCGCCCATTCCTTACCGCCCAGAATTGCATCACCTTGGCCAGGACCTTGGTCATGTCCAAACTGGACTATTGTAAATGCATTGTACCAAGGCACTAACCAGAGTAACCTTAACAAATTACAGACTACCCAGAACAACGCCATTAGAGCGGCTCTCAATATCCCTGATCTGCCCACATCTCAGAAACCAGAAAGAACCTCAACTGGCACTCAGTCGCCCAAAGGATTTCACTGAAAGCACTCACCCTTACATACAAATGTGTTAACCACCAGGCCCCTCATATCTAGCCTCTCGATTCACTCAACATATTCCAACGCGAGTACTCAGATCCGCACAGTCCCACAGTCTCGAAATCCCCAGATTCAAGCTTCATACAGCTGGGGGTGCTAGCTTCCCTGTCCTGGCAGCCAAGCTTTGGAACACTGTACCACTCACCATCAGATCCTTACCATCATTTAACCTATTCAAACACAAAGCCAAGCTTTGGCTAGTTACTTCTCATTAACAACTGCCCTCTGACCCTGACGGGCTAGCTGCGACTTAGCTTTGCTTTGCCCCGGCACCTTTGTGCCGCTTTTGCACTGTTTTGTAACGTCAACTGTATTTGGTAACGTCAATTGTATAATCTGTATATCTTATATATTGTATATATTGTATATGTTGTTCGCAATCTGTTGATACCAATGTGATGATATGTTTTTACCTGTAACCTTCTGCCAAGATATGCGCCCGGTTGCCTCAGGGCCTGGTTTGCGCTATATAAATAAAATAAACAAACAAATAAACAAACAAACAAACTAGACTGCCCCTGATACATGCAAAATAAGTTCGTAATACACGGTTCACCTTATAAGAAAAACCTCCCCCCTGTGTGTTGACTCCACAGCCCCTTCCATCTCGACCGTTCAGATGGGGGTCTCAGCAGCACAAGACCTTTTCCTCACCTCTCAAAAACTAAAGAGGCTTGCATCCATCAACAAATATGCCTTAGAGAAATTAGACACCTCAGCTTTTCCCTCAGAGACAATAGATCCCCTATAACCGTCTCACCCCCCATCGAAAGCCATACAACTCCCCCTGGTGACACAACATTTGAGGCATCAGCGAAAGCCAAAACAATCAAGACAAGGAAGCACAGTCAATTTTAGATCCCCGAACAGGGTCAGGAACCCAACACATCAGTTCTAAAGACCAGGGAAACCACATAACCCATGTCCCGCTAATAAAGTTCTTCCTGTATGAAGCACCACAAACAAAACCTTAAAAATGTCCCTTTTTAACACAAGGTCCCTAAATAATCATGCACAGAACATCCATGATCTTATCATTCAAAGGGACTTGGATATGATGTGCATTACCGAGACTTGGGGCACTGAATACAGTGGCCTCTCATTTAGTATGGCCACTCCTGAAGGCTACTCCCTCTTTAGTAAAAACAGAGAGAACGGGAGGGGCGGTGGGGTGGCAAATGTAGCCAAAAACACCCTTAAACTGTCCCATCCCCCCTCCATGTGCTTGCTCTGGATGCGAAACAATTCACATTAAAATTACACCTTCTAATCAGTTTTGTGTTAAATTTATCTTAATATATCGGCCTCCAAATCCCATGCTGGACTTCCATGAGGAAATCATCCAATTGTTGAATACACTTTGTGGCCCTAACAAACCCAACCTATTCTTAGGTGACCTTGATCTTTGGCAGAGCAATCCCGCTGACCCAAAAGCCATTGATCTGGAGGACTCCTTTACAAACATTGAGTTCCATATTATGAATAATGAACCAACCAATGACAACAACAATCTACTTGACTGAATAGGGAAAGAAATCTATCAGTGAATAATTGTCAGACACCCCCTGCATTTGGTCTGATCACTATCTGATCAAATTTGCAATCGATTGTAAGACCTACCCTGACAAGCCTTCCAATCCTTGTAAGAGGGTCATGAGTCAGAATGTTTAAAAGATATACCCCATTGACATTGAGTAATGCCTAAACATGGTCACGCAGAGCTCCGCAGATGAGGATCACGTTGACATCATACTAGATATCTATACTAAATCCATGCAAAATATGCTCGACAACATCGCCCCTCCTAGATTAAGACATAATATTAGAGCTAATCCTAGACATCAGGACTGGTTTACTCCAGAGTTGCCCATTCTCAAGAAAAACAAACGTTCTCTTGAAGCCAAACAGCTGAAAGATCCATCCAAGGAAAATAAGGAAAGCTAGAAAGCCATGGATGCCTCTTACAGAGCCAAGATAGTCGAAACTAAAAATAACTTCTTTAATAAACATGTAGAAGAGGCCCTGAACAAACCAAGTAAACTTTTTCAAATGTTTAAATCACTAGAAAAACGTGCCTCCTCTGCCAATGCTCATACCCCCTCAGTGGAGCATTACAAATTGGTTCAGGCGGCTTTCAAGGCAAAGATGACCAAAGCAAGAGACCAAGTCCTCGCTGCAAAAAACAAGTGCAAAACCCCTAGTAACATCAAGACGATTCTAAGGGGACCTCTCCAACGCACCCAAATTCACTTCAAATCCTATCACGGAATCTGAAATGGAATAGATCCTCTCAACTATGAAACCCACCTCCTGTGTGGAAAATCTCTTACCCCCAAACGTATTGTAAAGCATAGCACCACCTCTGCCCCCTTTCTAACACCATGTCTTAATTCCTCTTTTCGAGATAAACAGATCCCTTCTCCCATAAAAGCAGTTACGGTTACATTACCAAACAAAATGTGCCATGATCCCAGAGATCCTGTGAACTTTAGGCCCATAATGAACTGCCATTTCCTTCTTAAGATACTGGACAAAATTGCCCCATCGCAGTTAACAAACCTCTGTGGAGTCCAACAATACCTTGCATGGTATCCAATCAGGTTTTAGGCCTGCCCACAGCACCAAAACTGCCTTATTAGACCTACAGACCCACATGCTAGGGATCACAGAGAGGGCCAAATCTGGTTTGCTTATCCTCCTGGATCTCTCAGCAGTGTTTGATTTGCTTGACCATCATCACCTCCTTCAAACATTATAGACCAGAGACCAGAGGTAATTGCTCTAGCGAAGCCATTGACTGGTTCACATCCTTTCTGACTAATCGTATATCCAGGATACATTGAGGAGACGCTCTTTCTCCTCTTACCAGCATCCTCTGCAGCGTGCCCCAGGGAGCCAGTTGATCACCTGTGTTGTCAATATGTACATCTGGCCACTCTGTGTCCTACTTAAGAGCTTGGGTATCTATTTCACCAACTACGCGGATGATACACAGCTGCTCATGGAACTTAGTAGGAACCACCCAGAAGACTCATCCACTCTTCTCTCGATTCATAATCTGATCGAATCATGGATGGTGGAGAATTGGATGAGTATCAATGGGGGAAAACAGAATTCATCATTTTCGGCTGCTCACAGGCCAGGATCAGGATTAGCACGCATTACGAAGCTTTCCCCATAAACGAATCCCTGATACCATTTCAGACTACGGTAAAAACCCACAGGGTCACTCTCGAAGCCTCCTTATTTCAGATGAACATGTCAAAATGATTAGCAAAAATTGAAACTACCTTCGCCTCATTAAGAAAATTTGACCTTTCCAAAGAGAGGCGAACGTGGCTACTTTCGCTCGTGCAGTCATCTTACCAAGGCTGGATTACTGTAACGCGCTGCTCCTTGGAGCTTGCATTATCTGTGTAAAGAGGTGTTTGCAGATACAGAATGACACCATGCGAATTGCTAAAAGGATCCAGTGGAAGGAGCATATCTCTTACCAGAGGAAAGACCTGCACTGGCTGTCCTTCCAGGACAGTATCAATTTAAAAGCATGCTCCATCGTTCACTGATGCCTGTATGGCAACGCCCATTTCCACCTCAAAACAGCCCCCGGTAGACGATTGCGCTCAGCGGACAAGGCCTTAGCCTTCTGCCCTGCTTTCAAACGCAGAATGGGATGGGCAGATCTTTTCCACTGCATGCCGCCCAGCTGTGGAACTCTCTCCCTGAGAACCTAAGGCAGGAAACAAACCTTTTATGTTTCAGGAAAATGATGAAAACAACACTTTTCAAATGAATCAATCTCTTCCTACCTGACATTACCTGCTGTCTTGTTTCTCTTCCTATGTTTTAGCTGTTATTCCTGTGTGTAGCTGTGCCCGATGCATGCAGGCTGCCGGCGCGTTAGAAATGTATAAATAAATATGACAGCAGACAAACAAATGCCTACTTAATACTTAGACACATGTCAAAATAGTTAGCTTTGCCAATGTTTATTTACATTTTTGTAAGGGATGGTTGGTGGGTGTCTAGGATGCTAAGCTACAAAAATAGTATTTAATTTGATCTGGTTTTGCCATGTATGATTGGCCTGTGGCTGCACTGTGCCTTAAGCACACAGCCCAACAGAAGAGGCATGGAAGTGGAAGATGGGGTGGAATGCTGAGGCCAGAGTTGGCAAGTAGAAGGAAGGGGCAGAGAATGTATTGATTGGATGTGCTGTGCTGGAAATTAAGCCACTTTCTTTGTACTCTGTGCTGTCAGTTGAGCCACGGACAGGCCCTTTGTTTTCCATTTGGGCAGGATGTGGAGTATTGAGTGGCTCAAAATCAAAGTAAAACAAATATTTAAAAATCATTACAAGATTTAGGACAATGAAAAATATAATATTTTTTGGTTTTAATATTTTCTTTAACTATAAAAAAGAAATAAAAAAATATACACTGTTATTTTAGAAGTTTTACATTGTCCAATGATCATTATTGCTTTAATGTAATCGAAATGTGTTTTTATTTTTGTTATAAAAAATCTTTTCAATATTAGTTTTGCTTCATATTCATATTTAATTCATCAATTCGTTATTTTTTATTTTTTTATTGTATTTATGAATCTTTATTTTTTCTGATCAATGTTAGTTTTATGTTTATTTCTATTGTATTTCTCATGAATGTCCCCTTTTTATTATTACTTACATTTTCTACATATTGTTTTATAATGGTTTTATTTATATTGGTTCTTCTGGTTCATTTGGATTTTAGCTTGCATTCATTTGCCTTTTTCATGAACGTGTACTATTGTATTATATTTGATTATGTCTGGTGAATATGAATTTTATTTTTATCAATATTATGTGTCTTATTACTTTTTTATTAATGACGATTTTATTTCTGAAAAATGTTAATTTCAAATTTTTATTGATATTGTATTTCTCATGAATGGTTACTTTTTTATTATCACTCATATTACTGCTGATAAATATTGTTTTTTAGTACTGTTGCATTTTTCAAGGATGGCAATTTTTTAAATTAATCTTGAGTATTAATTTTATAATATTATTTTGTGTTTTATTATTATTTTATTAGTATTTTGTGTCTTATAATTTTGTAGTAATCTTGATGATTACTGCAGTGTTTTATCATTTATTATTTTATATTATGTATTAATATGTTTATTTGTTTACGTTAATGATTACATTTTGTGGACAGGAGTGAATGAAGTAAACACAATCACAAATGAGGACAGAAGAGAATCACTAAATATTATGAAATGTTAAATCAAGAGTGAAAAGAAGAACAAATACTTTGTGCCAATTTCATAACTTTTAAATTAGTGCACACTTTTACAAAATTGGCTCAATCATTTCGATGTTTAGGCAATCCTAGATGCAACTATTCCTGTCACAAAGTTCACTGGTGCTGTGGTAATTACGGGTTTGGGTGCTGTCATTAAAATCAATCGATAAATAAATAAATAAAGCATACTGAGAGACAGACACCAAGGTAACAGTTACAAAACCTGTATTTAATAAAGTTCCCGGGCTGGTGTGATACCGAACCGCCCCAATCTCTAAAGGGATTGTTCCCTCAACTGATGTTTCTAAGGGCCGTTGATGTCTGAAAGTCCATAACCAAAACCATCTGTTTCTAAACCTAGGAAGTCTTCTTAAAGAAAAATAGTGGTTCAAGAAAAAGGAAATGTAACCCACAGCTGGTTTCAGGTAGTCTTACCAATAGGTGTAGTTCTGCCAGTTCAAAATATATTTTTTATTTTGGTTTAAGCATAAACCTTTATAGAATATTAGAAAACAGTTGACATCATTCCATTATATTTAAAATCCAACATCATTGAGAGACCTTGTTACTCATGTATACTTCTTTCCAATTAATCTCAAGCATTTAAGAAGAAGGAGAAATGCAATTTCCCCATTCCCATTTTAAGATTTCCTCTGTTATTCACATAACTGCTAGAATCAAGCTTACGTTAGTACCCATCACCATCATTTTCCACCAGTCCTCAGCTGATAGTGTAGTAGAATCCTTCAGATAATTACTCAAGTAATTGGTTCTTATTGCTGTTAATTTCTTGCATTCTTCAAGCAAATGGAATAGGGATTTTCACGTGGCTTTGGTATCAGAATATCTGCAAGATCCCTGATCCTTGCTCAGCTGCCTACGAAACAGCAAGACTTCCTCTGTGGGGAAAACATTTAAACGGTGTCTCAAGAACAGGTTGCGGTAATGTGAAGATGGAAATGTGGATAGATATGCAGGTAGATTGTTCCTTGCTCTTCTCTCATGCAGCCTAACCCTCGGCAAGGTGAGTGCTGGATTGCACCCGATCCCCCACCCAGGCCAAAACCATGTCCAAAATGCTTTAAAATGCACGTGGGATGAGCCCATAGCACGGTCTCCCCTGGGCTTTTCTCCGCTTCCTGGTCTCAGTGGACCCGCCTCCCAACAGCCGTGATTGGCCTCTCCCGCAACAGAAGAAACACAGAGATCTGCTGCTGCTCGCGAGGCATCTGCACCATTTGCAGCCTAACCCCCGGCAAGGTGAGTGCTGGATTGCCCCCGATCCCCCATCCAGGCCACAAACCATGTCCAAAGTGCTTCAAAAAGCATGTGGGTTGAGCCTGCAGTGCAGTCTCCCCTGGGCTTTTCTCCACTTCCTGGTCTCAGTGGACCCGCCTGCCAACAGCCGTGATTGGCCTCTCGCCCCAACCAAAGAAACCCGGCGACCTGCTGCTACTCGCAAGGCATCTGTGCCATTTGCAGCCTAACCCCCGGCAAGGTGTGTGCTGGATTGCCCCTTAGCCCCCATCCAGGCCACAAACCATGTCCAAAGTGCTTTAAAAAGCTATCGCAAGTTGGAGACGCTGCCATTCCCCATGCGCAACCCAGGAAAGCAAGGTAAGAGGAATTAAGACCCCAACCATCTCAGTCTCAGCAGAATATTTTAATCTAGTGGTTTAAATCACCCACAAAGTGCGCGCCTAGCGCGCGGTTTCACTCTCCCTCCCCGCTTCCTGATTCCTCCCCTGCCCGCCTCCAAACCCCTCCCAAGCAACCGGATTGGCTCCTGCTCCCTGATAAGACGATCCGAACAGGGAAGCCCCCTGCCTGGCAGCCTCCGTGGCTAAGGGCTCCAAGGCAAAGGGCGGCTTCAAGACTGGCAGCTCCAAGATGTGTCTGCAGGTGTCAGCAGGTGAAGTCAGTGAAGCCAACAGCTAACAGACAGCAACAAAAACTGTAAGTGTGGCATGGCTAGGGTGTAGAACAATTACTCTACTCCAGAAAGCCCCAGCCACTCTCCCTTACCTTTCCATAACATAGACTGCCATAGATTTACACCAGGTATAATTGGAAAGATTTGTGACCACCAGCCTGAACCTATTCAGGACAGGATTGTAGATGTTGCCTTGCACTATATACTAACATACTTGTCAAGGTCAACAGGCGCCACACTTAGATGAAATTGTGAACACTAGCCTGCGCCGCTTCCTGATAGAACTGTGAACATTAACATGTGCCACACTCAGATAATACTGTGAATGTTAGCAGACTACCAAGCACAACACTTTAAAGGAATTGAGAATGTTAGCATGTCCGAAACGAGGGTAGAATTGTGAACATTGGCCTGCGTTGCATCTGGATGGGATTTTGAATGTTAGCATCTGCCACACCCAGATGGAACTTGAATGTTAGCATCTGCCACACCTAGATGGACCTTGAATGTTAGCATGTGCCACACTTAGAATTGAGAACATTAGCCTGCACCGTATCTAGATAGTATTGTGAATGGTAGCAGGCGGTACACTTAAATGAAAGTATGAAAGCTAGCCACAACACACTAAAATGGAATTGTCAATGTTAGCCACACTTAGATCGAATTATGAAGATTACCATGCACAACACTTGAAAGGAATTGAGAATGTTAGCATGTCCCACACTTAGACAGCATTGTGAACATTAGCCTGCGCCGCATCTAGACAGGATTGTGAATGTTAGCATGTGCCACACCTAGCTGGAACTTGAATGTTAGCATGTGCCACACGTGGAATTGAGAACATTAGCCTGTCCCATATCTAGATAGGATTGTGAATGCTAGCATCTGCCACACCTAGGTGGAACTTGAATGTTAGCATATGCCACACTTAGAATTGAGAACATTAGCCTGCGCCATATCTAGATAAATTGTGAAGGTTAGCGAGTGCCACACTCAGACGGAATTATGTAGGTAAGCAAGTGCTACACTGTTAGGCAAAATTATATGCTGTACCCTTTGGGAACATTACACACTTAAGACTACACGTGACAGTACAATTTCACCTTTGGTACAAGCCTGTACTACACAGTTATAGTGGTAGCAGTAGCGGAGCAGCCAGGCTTATCTCAAGAGTAAATGAGCAGTACAAATAGTTACACAAAGGACTGCAATTACTATGATTCAGGCAAACACAGACTCAAGGTTTCTAAGTAAAAGAATGTATATTTATTCACTCAACAGTTGTATAACATTTCACTATTCTTAGCAAGTTAAAAATCACAATCATAAATACACCAAACCACTTCCCTTAAATTCCAGACAAGTTAAGCTCACAAATGAAGTGGGAGCAAAATGGCACTCCAGCAATTTAAAAGGGAGGGAAAGACAAAGTTATTATAAATTAGGCAAAACCAACAGGTAAGTAATCAGGGCAATAGAACAAGAGAGACTACAGTGAGGAGATCAGATAGAAAAGGCTTAGGGCCAAAGTCAATAGGACAAAAAGTCTTTTGCTCAAGATCACACAGTTCAGGGTAGTTTGCGGTAAAGTTTATGGCACAGATTCCGGACAAGGTTGGTTGATAGAAAAGTTAGTTCAAAGAGAAGAGAAGGACAAGCCCTCGGATTGGAGAAAGAGTTCAAACACTTTCACCGCAGCTGACCGAAACGGACAACCGGATTTGCACAGTACCTTAAAACAGAGAGGGAGCTGTAGCTGAGGCGGACGTTCCTGTTGGTTCCTGCAGGCTCACGGTTCCTGAAGCGACTGTCAGACAGACACGAAGTAGGAAGACTGGAGGGTCCTGCGCCACCCAGGGAAGAAACCAGCAGCAGAGAAAAACAACAAATAAAAGGTGCACTGCTTAAAGGCATACTCTAGTAAAAAAATGGATTTAAAAAATAGATAGGCCACATTAAAAAAAAAAAAAAATCGCATCCTCTGTTTTAAAACTTCCTATGTAAAATTTTGAGCTATTCAAGCTCAAAATTCGAAAAAGCAAGCACAGGGGGGCCGCCATTTTGTGAAATGGAGGCCCGCCTGTGCTGGCTTTTGCTTTTGCGGCACTAATGAAGGAAAAGCCAGCCAGCTGTAGTAATCAAAGTCTACCGCTGGGTGGCTTTCCCTTCATTAGTGCCGGGACTCGGAGGACGCAGACCGGAGACCAGAGCAGGAAAGCTGCAGCTGAATCTCGGTAAGTGCTATTTTTTTTACAAAAAATAAGCACTAGCTGCGTTTTTTTTTCTACGTTTTCCGGGCTGGAGGAGCCCGGAAAACTTAGAAATAAACCCGCAGCTTTAAAAACGTTGTATTTATGTTTGCGGTCGCTTTTGAAGCGACCGCAAACATAAATACAACGTTATTGTGTTGGAAAACGCTGCGGTTTTAAAAGCGCAGCGTTTTCCAACACAACCGTGTTGTGTCTGCCTGAATCTGCTTTTCATTTGGGGCTCCC
Organism: Ambystoma mexicanum; assembly: GCA_002915635.3. Classification (NCBI taxonomy): domain Eukaryota; kingdom Metazoa; phylum Chordata; class Amphibia; order Caudata; family Ambystomatidae; genus Ambystoma; species Ambystoma mexicanum. Next base: position 506,774,072 of record CM030323.1, read on the forward strand.
GGGCTCCCCGTGCGGAGCCCGAGAGCCCCAAAATGGAAAAGCAGATTCAGGCAGACACAACGCGGTTGTTTTCCGCCATGCCGTATTGTGTCTGCCTGAATCTGCTTTTCCATTTGGGGCTCCCAGGCTCCCCGTGGGAGCCCGAGAGCCCCAAATGGAAAAGCAGATTCAGGCAGACACAACACGGTTGTGTTGGAACACGCTGCGGTTTAAAACTGCAGCGTTTTCCAACACAATAACCTTGTATTTATGTTTGCGGTCGCTTCAAAAGCGACCGCAAACATAAATACAACGTTTTTAAAGCTGCGGGTTTATTTCTAAGTTTTCTGGGCTCCTCCAGCCCGGAAAACTTAGAAAAAAAAACCATAGCTAGTGCTTACTTTTTGTAAAAAAAATAGCACTTACCGAGATTCAGCTGCAGCTTTCCTGCTCTGGTCTCCGGTCCGCGTCCTCCGAGTCCCGGCACTAATGAAGGGAAAGCCACCCAGCGGTAGACTTTGTTTACTACAGCTGCCTGGCTTTTCCTTCATTAGTGCCGCAAAAGCAAAAGCCAGCACAGGAGGGCCTCCTTTTCACAAAATGGCGGCCCCCCTGTGCTTGCTTTTTCGAATTTTGAGCTTGAATAGCTCAAAATTTTACATAGGAAGTTTTAAAACGGAGGATGCGATTTTTTTTTTTTTAGTGTGGCCTATCTATTTTTGAAATACATTTTTTTACTAGAGTATCCCTTTAAAAACCAAGCAGAGTCCGACCTTCCTGGCTATCCGGCCCACAGTATCTCTGTACAGCGAATTCGACCAGAGGAGGGGTCCTGGTTTGTAGTTTGGGGAAACTGGTTGGTCCCACCAGCTCAAGGGAAGAGGTTTCCTGGAGGATCTTCTCTGTCATCGGATTTGGAGATTCGGACCTGCAGCAGGGCTTCACCGGGCGGTTCAGTTGTGGTAGGGGTCCTCTTCTTCCAGTTCCTCGTTGGTTCTTTCGTTCCAGTGGCGATTCTGCTCTTCCAGTCCCAGAGACCTGCTTTTTATGCAGTTTTTCCCCATTCATACAGCCTGGCTGTCAATTACACAGCAGGGTGGTTTGCCTGGCAAGGCCAGTCCCCTTAGCCAATCAGACAAGAGTGCAACTTGGGTTACTAAGGCAACCCCTGGCAGGGGTCCGAAGATCCCTCCCTCACATCCTGCCACTCTAGACTATCAGGCGCCTTAAGGAGGGCTTCTATGCAGAAGCCTGCGAAAAAAGACAGCGAACAAAGGAATCATCCCCGGTTTGGCGCGCAGAGAAAAACACGAGAAAGACTTTAAGAAAAAGAAATGGCGAATAAACCCAGCCGGAACCAAAATAACATGTATTTGGTCAAGCGGGTTTATGTTCGAGGCTACTATAATAGCCTGGAACAATACCACGTTTATATAAGATAATCGCAGTAGGAAAGTTAGGTTAGTTACCACTGCCACCAGCCAAGTCTTAATGTTAAGAGAGCGAAACAAGGCTCCAAGAGGCACAGACAAAAAGGGATAAGAGTTAACCCTTTCCAATAATCCATGTAAGATGGGGGTGTACTGGGTCTGTGGTTTAAAGTTACTATATACAGTTAATGGCAACTTTACATGTTTCTGGGGGACAACCCTGTGTCACTGCACTGAAGGTGCTGTGTAACACACACACAAAAAGTGGTGCACATGGAGAATGTAGGTCAGCAAGTGCTACACTTAGACAGAACTGTGAATGTTAGCATGTTAAATGTCATATAACCCACTAGCCAATATAAGCTCAAACTCTCTGCATACTTATCTTAATCAAGAAACTCACACAACCATCTCTCGCACAACAAGCTGCAGGCACTTCACCACACAGCAACAACACATAAGCCGCACCAACAGCACACGCGGACTGACACCGATCCAATACTCGCACCAAAGCTCAGCACCGGTGTCTACCGAGTTGAAGCTGCCAATAGTACACCACTCCTCGCACTATCCTACTCCCTCTCCACCTTACTAACCCATCCCACTTTCTCGTTTACAGATCCGCAAGAGCGCCTGGGGACCAATTCCGTTGGTGACGGTGCGCGGTTACAAATACCTTTAACATAACATAACATGAACTAAATTTAGAGCAGGCTTGTACTTCGATCTTGGATCTTGCTTATCGATCCAATCCTGGATTTGCAGCTTTGATTTAATTTTGTCAGGGTTGGTTATAAGTGTCTCAATTGAAGCTCCCAGAGCCTTTAACCAGCCCTAACATCTTTTTTTCCACTCTTCCAATGCCCATTCGATATTCCTACCATTTGGCTTCCTTACAACTTCAAATGGAGGGAGACAGTCTGACATTTCACATTTCCTGTATAGTTGCAGAGATTTCCAAAATACTACTGAGCCTAGTACGTATCTCTTCATACCAACTGATAGACTTAGAAGAAGTCCCAAGACCTCTTTCCAAAATAAACCTTCCAATCACTCAATATTGTCCAAGACAGATTTAGAAGGGATTCTGCGTCATAGGTTAACACAGGGATTACCTTCTGTTTGTAAAATGTGATCAGGGGAATTAATGCAAATTCTCTGTATCTCTTATGGAGGATCTCAGCTGCGCCCTCAGGTTAACCATTTTCTTTCTTAGTATATCAATCCATGGATTCTCATTTATGCTCCTGTTTATTAATACCCCTAGGTATCTCATCATGTTGACTTTATCGGTTATTCCTTCCTATATGCCATTTAAATTATTTTTTGGTTTCTTTTTGAGAAGCACTAAACATTAGGATTTTCTAACATTGATACGCAGGTTGTTTTCTTGTGTATAGACACAGAATCCATTCAGACTTCTCTGTAACCCTATTGGGGTCTAATCTATGATAACCAAATCGTTTGCGTATATCATCCATGGGATCTGGACTCCCTGAATTCTTGGGGGGAAAGCTTCTACCGCAGATTGGGATTCTTTCAAGTCTGACAAATACAAATTTAATAGCACCAAGGCCAGTGGGCATCGTTGTTCTAAGCCCCTAAACACATATATTTCCCTTGAGTAAATTCCCTGGTCTGCTAAGCGGATCCTCACTGATTTTCCAGAGTATAGCACTATTATCACCTCTAGAAGATCCTGGGGGCAATTCTGGTTCTCAAGTTTCTCCCAAAGGCATTCTCTACTTACACTATCGAACGCCTCTTCCAGATCATTAAAGGACATATAAATGTGTGTTTCGCTTTCACTTTCAGCAAATTCAGCAGGAAAATGTTCAAACTGTTTCCCACACCCTTCACAAAACCTGTCTCTCTGCGACCCATGCACCCTACCTCCTTGTCCCAGGTTTGGAATTACCCTAACAGCTTTGCAAAGATCTTTCCCAGAATGCCAAGAAGGACGAAAGGGCAGTATTTTTCAGGTTTCTCCCTATCGACCCTCTTGTAGATCGGCACAATCAGTGCAGATCTCCAAGAGAGTGGGACATCGCTTGCCCTTACTATTTGCTTAAACATGATGTCTGTAAAATCTGCCTAACATTATAGCGCCTCCTTCAAGATGTAATTTGTGAGTCCATCTGGACCGGGGGCCAGAGAGGATGTTAGTTTATTTATTTTGCAGATTAAATCCTCCTTGTCCAATTTTAATCGCCAAATATCAGAACCACTCTTGCTATCTACCACTCGTTCTGGCTTCACCGCGGCAAACAAAGCTGAATAATGGGCAATCTATGACATTTCAGAGACCTGATTGGTCATGACTGCTGATTGACAATTCTCGTTATTATCTAACAGGTCCCACAGGCGAGTATTTCTTTGACATACCATTTTTGACATAGTCTACGCATCATGTTGGGCTTTGAAGGACCCCGAGGCCTTCAACCAATTTATATACCTTTGTTTCTGTTTGTTTATTTTATCTCTGTTAGCTTCTCTGCCCTCCTTTTTTAAGCTTCTCAAATGCGCCCTTATAGCTTTCCTTGCCTCGATCACCTTCAGATTGCATTTCTGTCTGACTTTAAACCTTCCTTTCTCATGCCTTGATTCAATTTGCTCAAAGGCAATCAGCCCATTTATGGCCAGATTCAAGTGACAATTAAAATTCCCTATGACCCCAGGCACATCCCATGGTTTGATTCTCAAATGGTTTGTTCCCTGGGATAGCTGAAGTTCATCCACCACCTTCCGCATCTTAGGAGCCAATCTGCTTATCCATTTGATTTCCAATAAGTCATGATCACCAGAGCTCATCGCAACCACTTCAAAAGCAACCACTTGTTGCCAGTTATTCGGAGAGACAAAACAGTAGTCCAATGTTGCTTTTTGTGCACCCCTTCCCCATGTTGGGCGAGCCGGTACATTGCCCCTCATCTGCCCATTCAACATCCTTATATTACTATCTTCCACATCTCTCATCCATACAGCAGCACACTTTTGCAGTACCAAATTGGATATGTAAGTCCCTAAGGCACCCAAGACAGTGATATTTAAAATCTCCACAGATGATTATGTTTGGGTTATCGATTCTCGTATGTATCTCATCAGTCATCTCCATCACCTCTTTGGCAAATCACCACTCCCCACACTTCAAAGGTTGCCAGTATAGATTAAATATAATGATTACTTATTTCCTCTCAGTTTCTGTTGTCAACATCTGTATATAGGCATGGGGGTTTTGTACTGCCATCACTTTCAACCCTTTCCCCAACTTTATTAACCTTAGTAAACCTAAGTATGGATGCCCTGTTGATCCTTTCATGGCAGGGTTCAAATGACACATGTAGCCCTCACACTGGGGTTCTGATCTTATTCATGTCTCCTCGAGACACAAGATACTGTAGGCCTTCAGCCCCATGTTTTTTAAGATTAAATAGATGGGAGAACCATCTAGTATTTCAGGAGCCTATTAGTAGATGGGCTCCAGTAGCAGTGGCTTGGCATTAGTTCTTTACGGGGGCTGCCAGGACACCTGCTAACCATGACCAATCTTCACTCAGAGTCGATCCAGTTCTGCCTTGCTTTAACTTCATAAACACACCCTGTTGGGGAGTGGGGTAAACAATCACGACTCTCAAATGCTCGAAGATTCCCCGCCCCTGCTCTGATGTATCTGTCTTCCAACACATTTGACCTCATTGAGACTGATGGGCTCTTCTGTAACTTTAACATCTCCTCTTTGCTTCTACAAAATCTTCTCTCCAGAAGAACCCTCCCTCAATTCAAACCCCAAGGACAGGAAATCGTCTGCAGCCTCTAACAATGGAGTTTTGACCAGGTCTGATCTTAAATGTAAGATAACCCAGTCCATCCGTTGTTTGTTGACGAATTGGACCACTTGAATGTCCTCTGAGTTTATATACCTTAACTTGGGTGAGTGATGGAATAGTTTAATCACATTTCTTCTATTCAAAATCAAATTATCGTTAGCCTGTAGGAGTCTTTCCATGGTGACTACAATGTTTTTCTTCGGCGTACTCTGATCCTCTCGCCAATTGGTTTTGCACAATTGGATCACCTTGGGCTTTTCGTTTTTGGCCTTGGATTTGTCCCATCCTTGCACCTTTCGTTCCCCCTTTGTTTTGTTTTTGCCCCAAGGTCTGGAATGAGCACTCAGAGGTTGCGTCTGGTATATTTATTGCCCTTGGGCTCTCCTGTCTCTGTATTTGGGTTGTGCTGACCTCTATATCCGGGGGTAGGTAGTCGTTCATTTAGCCCTCTGTCACGGAGGCCTCTTCCTCTCCTGGTAAACATTCCAACAGATCAGTGAGGTTGAGGTCTCCTTCCATATCTTTCCAGTAGTTTCTTGAATCTCTGATCTCTTTCTGCCTTTGGATACAGGTGGTTTTTCCAAGATCATCTTTTTTGCAGGTTGGTTCTTTTTGGGATTTGCGTCGACATTTTTAATTCTCAGAGGAGTAGTTTGATGTCACTGAAAGGTTCTTGAGCAGCTAGATTAGATTTTTGGGGCCAATTGAGTATTCTTAGACTTTTTTGCTGCTCCATTGGTTTGAGGGCTCTTGTTGTAATTCTGACCAATAGCTGGACATTTTCGGTGGTAAATATGGGAAAGGTTTTGAGGGGTGCCATTGTGTCCACTGGCTCCCTGAGCTCCCTTCCCCTGTTGGACGTCGTTCCGACAGGACTAGCACTCATCTTTCCACTGTGCCCTTCAGTCTCTTCTTGAACTTGGGGGTCTTGTTGGACAGTCACCATATTTCCCCCACTCAGAGGGTCGATTCAAGGGACCAGGCCTGGGGTATTTTCTTGTTCTCCTTCCTCTGACAAATCTACAATTACTTGGAGTGTTGTTCTTCTGTCCTTGCTGGTTTCTTGAAGGTTTCCCCTAGTTTTCAAACGAGCTTCAACAGACATAAACTCTTTAAAGTGCTTCTGCATCCACTTACAATCAGCCAAAAGCACTTCCATCATTGTGCTTTTGTCAGTGATCTCTCCTCTGGCCAAATCACTTAATCTGCTCTGCCATTGCGCTGACAGTTCTGCCTCCTTATTCAGTCTAGGTTGAACCGAGGTTGTAAAAGCCCCTAGAAAAATAATTTTCCAGTGTAGCATTGCTCTTAAGGTGGAATGGTTGCGTACCATTTTGGGCTTCGTACAATTCGATGAACGGTGCTACGGAGATTGATAAAGCCACCATTATGTTATTCTGAACAGTAGTAATTGCTTCGGTTGATAATACTGGCCTTCAAGGACTGTCCTGTAGGGTTAGACACAGCCTCCTGTGTGGTTAAATCTTCTATGGACTGGGTAGATTGTGCAGATGTTGACGAGTCTGTCACAACCCTTTCTGTTTGTTTATATATTTATATGGCGCACCGGACCAGAAGGTATGAGGGCGCAGGCATTACAAGTATATTCTCAGTTTAGTTACAGTGTTGTACAATATTTACATTATTTACATTGTTATACAAGGGCGCAGTAAGGAAATGCAGTTACTAGGAGACAGTAGAGTACAATTATGAAAGAGTTACAGGTTGACGAAAATTTGCAGTATTTGCAAAGTCGAATATTGGTCTTTGTTCTTTAGCCACTGGATGTAGTTACACCTAAATTGGTGGTAGTTTTGTGGTGCTCTAACGGATGGTGGTAGTGTGTTCCAGTGTTGGGCTGCTTTCACCTGGAAGCTTTTGCCGCCCATTTTTGTTCGCTTGAATCTGGGAACAGTGAGCAGGTTAGCATCGCTATTTCTAGTGTGTCTGTTGGGCGTGTATCTGGTTATTCTGTCAGCTAGATAGCAGGGGGTTGCATTGTTAAAGCATTTGTGGGTGAGGGAGGCTACCTTAAGCAGGATTTTGTCCGAGGTGGTGAGCCAGTTGTGAGTTCTCCTAATATTCGAGATGTGTTCTCTTTTAGGGAAGCTAAGCGCTGCTCTAAGACCATTGTACTGTAGGATCTGGATTTTATTGGTAACCTGTTTGTTAGCACCTACATAGAGGGAGTTACAATAGTCCAGTTTTGATAGTATGAGGGCTCTGGCTAGAGTAATGCAGCTTTGGGTAGAGAGGAAGGGTTTGGCTGAGCGTATAAGCTTACATGTGTAGGCTGAGGTGGAGGCCAGGGAGCTGACCTGTTGTTGGAAGGAGAGGGTGGAATCGAGGTAGATGCCGAGGGTTTTCACTTCCTTAGCTACCTTTATAGAGTTGCCGTCTATGGTAAAGCTAGAGTAGTTGAGGTCCAATTTGTTTAGGTTCGTGGCTGATCCCAGGATGATGAGTTCGGTCTTTTCATCATTCAGGCATAGACTATGGGAGGCCATCATGCCTGGATGATGAGGTGCAGCTTGTTCACCAAGGCCAAATCCGTGTTGTAATCTCCCGTCAGCGGGATGAGGATCTGGGTATCATCAGCATAGTTAATGTAGGTGATACCCAGACTGTCAAGATCATCAAACAGGGGCTTAGTGAACACGTTGTACAGTGTGGGGGAGACACAAGACCCCTGAGGGACCCCACATGTGATGGGGATGGGGTCAGCGGAGGCCGTGGTGGAAAAGATGCGCATGGGTCTATTGCTCAGGAAGGATTTGATCCTGCCAATAGCTTCTTGGGAAAAGTGGGCAGCCGAGTCTAGGTGGTTTCATAGGATTTTATGATCAACAAGATCAAAAGCTGCCGAGAGGTCTAGGAGGAGCAATCAGGCAGTTTTTCCATTATCTCTGAGAGTGTCGATTTGGGCCTTGAGGTCAATGAGTGCGGTTTCTGTGCCGTGTTGGGGTCTAAATCCTGATTGCCGGACTCCTAGGAGGTGATTTTGTCCAAGGAATTTTTGAATTTGTAGATAGGCTGTCTTGTCGAGGATTTTTAGTAGAAAGGGGATGGTGGTGATGGGTCTGTAGTTGGTGGGTACGGCTGGGTCGAGTGAGGGTTTTTTTAGTAGGGGGAGGACCCAGGATTCTTTGAGGTAGTTGGGGATAGTACCTGAAGAGAAGGAGGCGTTGATGAGTTTGGTAATGAATGGAGATAGGTCTCTGGCTGCGTCTTTGATGATTTGAGGTGGGCATAGGTCGCCTTGGCAGTTAGATGGTTTGAGGGCAAGTATGATTTTTTCCACTTCTAGCGTGGAAACTTTGGAGAAGCTAAAGCGAGTGAGTGGGCTGGGGGGAGGGTGTTGAAGGCCGGTGCGTGTGGGGGTGTTGTTAGGTTTGGAGTTAGATAAAGTCTCTTTCTTGTTGTTAATTCTGATTTGGAGGCCTGCAACTTTATTGGATAGGGCATTTTGGATGCTGGTGCACCATTGTTTGTCTTTCTTACAGGTGTCTGGGGCCGGGATGGGTGTCTCTAGCTCTTTAAGTATGGTGAACAATTCTTTGGTGCTGGAATTAGCATGCAGTATTCTCAGGTTGTAAGATTCTTGTTTGGAGAGGAGGATTTCTTTTTTGTAGGTGGAAACTCGTTTGTTGAGGATCAGCTTGTTACACTCTGTTGGATTTTGTCTCCAAATGTGTTCATTTTTGCATTTCTCTAATCTGAGGGCTTTTAGGTGGGCCGTGAACCAGGTATTCAAATGTTTTATCGGCTTGGGTTTTCTCAGAATTAGAGGTGCGATGGCATCTAGGGCTAGGCGCATGCTGTTGTTGTAGCTTTCAACAAGGAGGTGGGGGTTAGAGTTGGCAGGGAGTTCGTTCAATGTAGGTAGAATGCGAGGGATGAGTTTTTCAGCAGTTATATTTTTCTTGCTTCTAGTCGGGATGGCTGTGGCTAGGGGGTGGTTAGCGATTGGGCTGGACGCTTCAAGTGTGAAGGAGAGGAGGAGATGGTCTGACCAAGGTTGCGGGGTGATGGCGGTGATGGAGATCGCGCAGTTGTGGTCTGCTATCCAGTCAAGGGGTCTCCCTTTGTTATGAGTGGGGGTAGACACTCTTTGGGTGAAGCCCAGTTCTGATAGTGAGATATTAATGGCGGATGCTTGGGTGTCTTTAGGGTAATTGTAGCCGAGGTTAAAGTCTCCTAAGAGAAGGCATTGGGAAGGATTTTTTAGGTTGTAAGAGAGGATGGAGTTGAGGTCTTCCTCCTTCTAGAGTCTGATCTGTGTGCTCGGAGGATGGAGAATTTCTCGGGATGGCTAGCGCAAGGGCTGGGTCGGCTGCTGCATGGAGGCAGGTCTCAGAGATGGCTAAGAAGTCGAGTTCTTCCGTTAGTATGAGGTCTGCTATGTCTGTTGCATGGGCTACTACAGATCTCGCATTGATTAAGGCACCTCTTATAGGTTGTGGCAGGTTTACTAGTAGTAGGTGTAGAGGTTGATGATTGAGTCTTGTGTTTGGTCGTATTATTGGTTTGGGTGGGCTGTACATTTGTTGGAGGGGGTAGCCATGGTGTGAGGCTGGGGCCAATTAGGTGGATTGGTATGGGTAGTCTCTCTAGCTCTGGGCTCATATATTTTGGGGAGTCTGGCACGTAGTTTGGAGTTTCTAGCAGAGAGGTTGCATGGTGTAGAGAGGTACATGGTGAGGGGAGAGGTGGTAGCCATGCTCGTTGGGCCCGGGGGATGGGGGCTGAGATGGCTAGATGCATGGATAAGGTGGAGGATGACTCTCAGCAGTACTGCGTATATACCCGGTAGGTACATTTTGGTGGAAGGAGGTGATAACAGTGGGCATGTGTCTAGTGTCAGCTGGTTCCTGAGTTGTTAGGGGCTTAGGGCAGTTGGGCTGGGCAGTAGACTTCCAAATTATAGGGCATTAGGAATCGCCTTGGATTGCATATATTAGGTGTGGCGGGCTTCAAATAAGTGTGAGAGTCATGGAGTATCTGATGTCACACTGGGTTGTATTGACTAAGTAGGGCAGGGACACATCTAAATTCGAAAATCAGGTAGATAGCTGAAACACACTAAATTGCATTGACTAATTAGGGCAGGGAAACACCTAAATTCGAAAATCAGGTAGATAGCTGAAACACACTAAATTGCATTGAATAAGTAGGGCAGGGATACACCTAAATTTGAAAATCAGGTAGATAGCTGAAACACACTAAATTGCATTGACTAATTAGGGCAGGGATACACCTAAATTCGAAAATCAGGTAGATAGCTGAGACATTTTCACATTAAAATTGCATTGACTATCGAGTTGTCAAAGTATAGCAGCGACTAACATGGACACAGCAGAGAGCCTGTAGATTTGGCAAGCCGAATCTGGGATACTCTGAGTGCAGGTTGCTATTGTGCTTGCTGGTGTGGCCAAGTGGCAGTCCAAGTGAAGTTACTTGGTAGGCACTCTAGGTGCAATAGTAAAAGCAGTCAGGCAGAATCAAGGGTACTTTGAACACAAAGCACTGATGTGACCATTAATCATGACAGTTTCAAACAGGCTGAACGCAGTTTACTCGGTAGGCAATCTAATGGCAGCTTTTTAAATAAACAGTCCAACAGTGAGCCAAGATTGTGCACTCTCTATGCTGGTTTCTGCCCAACCACAGGCAAGCGTGGTAGTGGAGGACAGTGAGGGCATGAAGCTAGGCGTTGCGCCGCAGTTTTAGTGCATTGAGAGTTCGAAAGTTACCTGGTGTGTGACAGGCAGGGGGTTAGGCAGACGGCAGACCCAGGCACAAACAGGTATCAAACAGTTGCTGGCCTTGTAGCAGTGGGCTGTGATGGATGTGGGCCGGCTTCGCCTGCGCCGGCGATCAGGGATTGGTTAAGGCTCTAGGCCAGCCAATCTGGGTGCAAGCAAGGTTCCTGGTAGGTGAAGGCAGTTAGGTAGAAGCAAGGGCGGCCATCTTAGCCTGTATTCCTCCTGGTGTGCATTAATGGAGGAGATGCAGAGGGCAGGCAGAGATGGAGCACTGATTCAGTATTCAGTGCGTGGGAGGAATCGAGCAGCTTATTTCAAATTAAGGGCAATGCTCGCCTTAAATAACGCGGCTTTCTATGGAAAGTAAAAGAGCACGTGGAACCCAGCAAGGTTGCCTGGGCTTACCTAGGGGTCCTCCGGTGCTTCCTGAAATGAGGCACTGCTCTAGCAGTGCCTCTCCTGATCCGCCAACGAGCTTCAGGAACTGGGCTCGGGACGGGGCTTGACTTGTGTAGTGAGCCGATACATGTGGGCCGGCTTTGCCTGCGCCGGCGATCAGGGATTGGTTAAGGCTCTAGGCCAGCCAATCCGGGTGCAGACAAGGTTCCTGGTAGGTGAAGGCAGTTAGGTAGAAGCAAGGGTGGCCATCTTAGCCTGTATTCCTCATCGTGGGCGTCAAAGGAGGAGATGCAGAGGGCAGGCAGAGATGGGGCACTGATTCAGTATTCATTGCGTTGGAGGAATCGAGCAGCTTATATCAAATTAAGGGCAATGCTCGCCTTAAAGGCATGGTCTAGTAAAAAATGTTATTGTCCCTATGGGTCGGCCATGTTTTTTTAAGCCTAAGTGGCTCGATTTTAGAAAACTTTCCTATGGACCTTACCTGAGTTTTCGTCCATTAAATGCACGTGAAAACAAGCACCAGGGAGCCGCCATTTTCTGATAATCCTACCTTTTCCCCGATCGCCCTGGCTGACCTGCTTTTGCGGCACTAAATCAATTCCCCGCCCCTGAGCCTGTCATCAGCAGACTCGTACCGCCCATTTCCCAACGCCAAAGCACGTCTCGTGTCAAAACATTCGCTGCGCTTCAGCTAATGACGTCCGCAGGAAAGGCAGGAACCCTCTCTCCCAATAAGTAAAAAGACGTCACAAACACAGCACCGATTTCGATCCATTCCTCTCTCTGTGTTACTTTGGTAACTCTGACTCGTTCAGTGACCTGGTCAGCTACCCCCAACTGTAGCCCGTTGAACAGATACCATACACCGCATAAATAATTTAGTGTTAACACACAATGGCTACAATAATGCCCACATGTACGAGCCGAGATACCGAGGAGAACTATGAAAGGAAGCACGCGAAAAACGATGGGATTCGGACAGGCAGTTGCAGACGAATCAACAGATGAAGACCTGCCCTAGTCCAAATGGAGGCGCTCCACCTGGGCAACAGAATCGGCGCGAGCTAAGCCACTGAGGACGAGAATGGCTGCCAGAGAAAAACGGGAGTGGCCTACATTCGAAGGAGCCACGACGCAAAGCACAGCTGCCAGACTTCAGGCAGCCTCTCAACGGCCGTGTTGAAATAATGAGGTGCTTATCACGAACTCGAGCAACTGGTGTAATCCGATACGAGTAAGTAATCGCTGTCATCCACTCCATCATGGTCTACTATTCAAAATTACATCTACATATCATTGTAGCATGTAATCGCTGATAGTGTGCATTGTCTAGATAGCATTTGTCCGTGTAAAATGCATAATTACAAGAATGTCATGACCAACGTATTAAACTTATCTTGGTAAATTAAAAAACGTTTGTTCATTCCTTCAACAGGTGGTACAGAGGTGCCTATTGTTCCTTTACATGGTGGCTTCACGGGAGGCTTGACACCGCGTTCGAAGATGATACCCGCCTGTGCCGTTCGGCCATAAGAAAACGTTCCGAGTACAGCGGTCAGTACAGGGGATTTCTCTCGCTGTCTGCACCTGACCTTAAATCTTAAAGTCTGTATTTTGTGTCATGAAATAGAAAGCAAAATAAAACCCACATATATTTAACAACGTTGTCTCGATTTTAAATAATCAATTCTACCATTCAGGATGGACGCAAAATCTGGCTCTGAATGGTGAAGGTCTGGTGCAGGAGGCACGGTGATCACTATCTATCTAAGCTAACATAACATATCCTCGATAAGCATGCACTAAAAACACACTTGTTCAATCCCTTCATAAGTTATGTCCTATAAAAGTCACACATATATCTATACTAACATTTACCAGAATATACAGTCTGACCACGAAATACACCGTTGAAGTGGGGTCTGTCACACAGAATCCCCGTATTGCAATTGTTATTGATAAGCAAGATATACTATCATTGATATAAAGGCGATATACTTATATTGATTAAAGGCGGCGCGCCGTGATGCGCCTGGCATGGGGCTGCAAGGCGCAAAGCCAAGGTCCAAACTACATGTACACTTCAAAAGGTCCCACGCCAAGGGGCCATCGGTCACATGGCCCCCAAACCACGTGTCTCAGCCAGCCTCCCCTTGAAAGCAGGCCGCCCCCCTGCTATCCACATAAGTGTCTCCATTCAGCAAGCTTCCTGTCCTATCTGCACGCCCACAGAGCCAACCATCCCACCGCCCCCCTGTAATCAAAGGCGTTCGCGCCGTGGAGCGCGCTGCAATGGGGGGCTGACGGGGCAAACGGCCAAGGGCCAACTACATGTACACTCAAAAGGTCAGCCAAAGGCCATCGGTCACATGCCTCCTCAACCACCCGTGTCTCCAGCAGGCCTCCCCTAAAGCAGGCCGCCCCCCGCTATCACAGAACCGTGTCTCCATTCACATCTTCCTGTGCCTTATCTGCACGCCCCAGGGCCAACCATCACCCCCCTTTATCAAAAGCGTTCATACCTGGGGATAAGCGCTGCATGGGGGCTGTCAGGGCGGAAAGCCAAGGGCCAAACTGCATGGACACTTCAAAAGGTTCCCACGCCAAGGGCTATCGCACATGGCCTCCTCAAACCCCGTTCTCCACCAGCCTCCCTTGAAGCGGCCGACCCTGCTATCACACAAATTTCCCCATTCCAGCATCCTCGGTCCTTATCTGCACGCCCAGCCCATCATCCACCCCCCCTATCAAAGGCGTTCACACCCGGGAAGAGCGCGGCATTGGGCTCCAGGGGCGCGAAAGGCCAAGGTACCAAAAACGCATGTCACTCAAAAGGTGTCCCATGCCAGGGCTATCGGCACATGCCTCCTCAGACCCCGTCTCCAGGCAGGCCTCCCCTCAAGCAGCCGCCCCCCTAATACCACGACAACACACTCATCCATTCACAAACACACCCCAGTTCTAATACTTAAAACCACTCGAAATGTCCATGAGAACCTTTTGTCTTGCAAATCACTCCGACGGCTAACCCGGGAACCACTGAATTATGCTAACTGCCTGTCGTCGTGCTACCGTGAACTTCTGAAACGCTTCGAGCATACCCATCAGTGCGCTAACTTGGCCATCCACCTTTCTCCCAAACATACTGCTCTGCTTGCTGAATCAAATGTTTTTGGTCAAGTAAGGCCATGTAACCTGGTGCATATTTCGCAGATTTTAAATTTCTATCTATTTTCGAGTAGAGTACACAATAGTGCTATGTTATATGTCTCATTGGTATTGACTTGAGTTCCATTGCTATGCTATCAATAGATCTATTTATTGTCATCTGTGTCTATTGTCATTGAATTGCATCCTCTCGGGGGTCCAGTCTATAATGTAAGCACATTTCCTCTCGTGCAAGACAGAACCATCCAAGGACGAGTCAACATGTTCAGATTTCAGTCACATCAAATTATACATTTCTGCAACTTATGCAAATACTAAGCAGACACATAATTAACTGGTATAGTTCCTGCGACCAAACAAACCTTGCATTGATACATTGTTATGATTCATTACTTTTGTAATCAAATCTTAATCTTGAAGATTGTATAATAATGTCGATATTTACTTACAGATTCATCAACAAATGCCTGCCTGTTCGAATTAGTGGTTGCCCTTCGAAGACCCATGCGAAATCTGAAGGAACTACAATGCATGTATTCCCGAAAACTGTTGATCGAATAAGAGAATGGTCAGACAATGCGGATATCCACTGGATGAGCTGGAAAAGTAGAGTCCAACAAGTCTTAGAGGACAAGAGGGGTGATCGATACGCATCTGCAGCCGGCACTTTTTCCTTGACATGTAACAAAACTTCTTGGGTAACAAAGAAGAATAAACGGCGAACTACACGGAAATTGCGCGAAAACGCTATTCCCACTCTATTCGTCCACATTCCGCCACCGCGTGAGTCAAGTGTCCGGATTTAGCTTTAGGCTTGCGGTAGTGTGGTAGGTAGCCAAATGGATTCATTGATATTGTAGGTGTTCTAATCACCTGTAATAATTTCGATATTGATATGAGTGTATAGGTTTGTTGAATAATGACATTTATCAATATATTCTTTTCGATTTCACAACCCACAAACGCAATGTATATATATATGGGGACAGGAAACTGTGCTGTATTGAGCATTTTTCAAGTATTCTAATCGGCTTACATGGCTATTTTAATATTGGCATTTCATTATCAATCATTAATTGACCTTTACAACTTCTTGACTACCCTTGAATCTGAAGCAAGAACATATCTACATCCTGACGTGGTCGCAGTTATCAACCACTTCTAGCGCGTATCAAGGTAAATCTTACTAGGCTAATCACTACATACTTGTTTTATGCATGTCAAGTAATAGTTTTATTCTATCGTGTAATTATTTTACCGAATGTTTGGTTACTGCTTTCCAATTGATATAACACTTAGTTATCGTCCACTGTGTGTTGTTTCAGTTATATATTATGTATCCATACTAATGCAAGTACTGTCCTTCAGGGAGATGCTGAAGCGTCCGCACACATCTACAACATTTCTAGATGTTTTTCAACATCAAGGAGTATGGATACTGACAGCTCCATCGAGCCATCAACATCAGAGCTGGAATTCTTGTCGTTTGATTGTTCTACACAAGTGTTCATTCGTGGTTAGCCGTTGATATGTACCTGTGCTGTCGACCCCAGGTGTGTGGTTAATGTTTTCACAAATGTAATCCTCACTAATGCAAGTACTATGTTTCAGGCAGTTTGATGGAGCGTCAACCCTACACTTGAATGCAGAGCCTGACATTCAAGTATACGAATCGGCACAACAGCTTTCGGAAGTGCGCACTACATTGCAACATCCATAGATATTCTTCAGCAGCACGAGGTATGGATAAATGACAGCTCCATCATGCGTGATCATATAAACGTGATTCCATTTGCTATACTTTCTTCCCTATTAACGCAAGTGCTGTGTTTCAAGGAGACGAACGAAGCTTCCACCACAATCACAACATCTCATTTAGATGATGCAGATGTAAAGGAATCGTTGAAATAAGTCGATGAAATGTGATCATATTTGGATTTCCTTGATTCTTTTGGACAATGCATCTTTCAACGTTATCTCTTTATATGTACCTGTGCGTTCGACACCAAGTGTGTGTTATGTTTCCAATATTGAAAACCATACTAATCCAAGTACTGTGTTTCAGGAGACGACGGAGCTTCCACCACAATCACAACATCTCATTTAGATGATGCAGATGTAAAGGAAATCGTTGAAATAAGTCGATGAAATGTGAATCCATATTTGGATTTTCCTTGATTCATTTGGACAATGCATCATTTGGGTTATCTCTTTATATGTACCTGTGCCGTCGACCCCAAGTGTGTGTTGTGTTTCCAATATTGAAAAGCATACTAATGCAAGTACTGTGTTTCAGGGAGATTGCGATGCCTCCTCTTCAATACAACCATTCATGGCAGTCCATGCAGAGCCAGAGGTATGGATACTGACAATTCCATCGAAATAGATCATCACTGGTCGAATACTTGTCGTTTGATTGTTGCACACAACGTTTAAATCGTATTTGGCTATTGAGATGTACCTGTGTGTTCGTCCTCACGTGTTTTATGCTAACAATATTTTGATACATAGTAATGAAAGTACTATGTTTCAGGGAGACGATGGAGCCTCATTCCGTGCTGTCTATGCGGATACAGAAAATATAGTCGTTGCAGCGCAAGAGGAAGGGAGGACATGCGGAAACGAATCGGAGCTAACAGCGTGCAGATGTTGAAGGTCGAGTCAAAAAAGTTGCAAAGAAAAAAAAACAAAAAAAAGGTTAGTTACAAACAGTTCATAACTTAAAAAAATGTTGTGCTGGGACTATTTTTATGTTTTTTTCCAGTCAATTCTACTACACTCCATCTTGTGTTTAAACTGAACATCCCTTTTCGATTCTCTCCTCCAGTTACCCGTGGTGTCAGAACTATACACACACAGACAGTGAAGCGAATGAGAGATGTGGCTTGCCAGACCATGTACACTATGGAGGAACATTAATTGAGGCGAGGCGTGTTCAGGCTCGAGATGCTCATGTCCAATGGCCAGAACATGAATTAATTGTGTTTGGAGACTACAGCAAAGTTGCATTGGACCATAGCTACAGTGCGACCCGCATCACCACAAGAAGATGTTATTGAATGTATTGAAGATAGCTCTGAAGTAGTTGCAGATCAATTTACACAATCTACACTCGCCAAAAAATTTGCCACCAAAAACCTGTCGACATTGTTGTGTTCTCCCATCAATGTTGAAGTAATAGATGTTGAAATGACAGAGAATGAATCAGCCGCAGCATCCATAGATGCATCAGAACTTGATATCAGCGATATTACTTTCCAATGTGTTGAAATCTCCACAACGTCAAAGGCCGAAACAACTAATGAAAGAGAGCAAATACATTGTATTCGACAGTTGTTTGATGGAAATTATAAGTATGCTGAAATGTGTGCATTCCATTAGAGGGAAAGTATGTGGGAAGCCATTGATTAATGTGACTCGTCAAATAAAAGGCAGTAACGTCAAAATAAATGCCGCCTGTAGATTAAATCATAGGTTCTCATCGTCTGCACAACCGATGCTGGGGAAACTGCCAGCAGGCAATCTACTGTGTGCAGCTGCATCACTTTTTAGTGGCTCCAGTTTTAGAAAGTTAGAGGCTTTCTTTCAGTTTGTGGGACTCCATTTCATTTCTAAAGCGCTGTACTACATACCAACGTGATTATCTGTTTCCGGCCATTAGTGATGCTTGGAAAATTGAACAATTGTCTCTAGCAAGTACATTCGAAGGCAAAGGTTTCAGGCTAGCCGGCGATGACAGTGCGACAGCCCTGGATTTCTGCCAAGTACTGCACCTACCACTTTCAGGACATGGATAGTAAGAAAATTGTGAGTTCGGTGGTCGTGCAGGTAACACAATGTACATCCTCAGTGGCCATGGAGAAACTAGGTTTTATAAAATCAGTGGAATATCTACAATCGAGGGAATGCACATCGACCTCATAGCCACGGATAGACATGTTTCAATTGCCAAGACAATGAGAGAGCAGTTCCCACATATTAAACATCAATTTGACGTGTGGCATCTTGCTAAATCAATCAATAAGAAAATCTCGGCTGCAGGGAAAAAAAGGTTTTGAAAGTATTTTGCAGTGGTCACATTCTATCACCAACCATCTTTGGTGGAGCTCAAAAACTTGTGAGGGGTCAGTGGAAATACTACTTGAAAAATGGCGGTCACTGATGCACCCACTGTACCAACGTTCACCGCTGGACAGCAAATGAACATTTCCACCAATGTGAACATGGCCCTTTGTCCCCAGAGGAGGCACGGAAGAAGAAGTGGTTGATTCCATCTTCACCGACACACAAAGCCATTGAGAAGATTGTTTCGACAAAACTCTATCAAGAGATTTGAGAGGACTGACAGAATTCTGTCACACAGGAGATTTGGAGGTGTTCCACAATATGTGCCTAAAGTACAGGCCAAAGCGCTTGCATTTTAGCTTTCGGGCATGAGACATAGGACTCTACTACGGTCTTGGCCCATAACAGCAATGTCGGACGTGAACAATCTAGGACTAGGGTAAAGTAAGGCTGCCTCGCTACACTAAGGTGTTTTCAAAACGAAGTAAGCAATGGGTGATCAAACCAGTCTATGATGAAATGCAGTTCGACTTTTGTGAAAGGCCTTATTGTTGCTGTGTTAGAGAAGCACAGATATGGAATTTTGGACGTTTCTGTGCAGAACAGTGATCCATTGCCACCGAACATTGCGACTGTGCCATGCCCACCCGAAGCACAGCTGATTGTGAAGTACAAATCCCGGTTTAAATAATTGCAATACGATTGTCTTTTTGTAAATAAATGTTATTGTACAGTGTACCTGTAAACCTAACCCCTACCTTCACCATCATGGGTGGCGAACAAGCTGAGTGTCGTCTTTGAATTCTCTCTATTCACCTCACATATGTGTATGTATATATTTTTCTCATGTCTCATCTCATGTAAATGTAAATGCTGCGCACTGTTAACGGAGGGGAGGCTTGCGTATTGCAAATAATAAAACAAACAAACAAACAATAAATCTCACTTTTAACTCCACTCCTCTGGTACTTTATACTTTCCCTGACCTTCTGCCAAAAATTAAATGTCTCAATTTGGGCTGCAAAGCTCGCAGACACCGGGGACAAAAATGGGGCACTTAGAAACGCGCCAGCCAAGCGGGCCGTGGCATTTGGGAGAGAAGCCAGTTCGCATTTGCACATTGAGGCGCACTGCATAGACGGATTCTAAACTTCAAGTTCTCACAGATGCCTATACTACGTGATGTTGCAAATAAAGAATGCGAAGGACAGCGCCCAGATGAGGCCACAAGTCGCACTGGAAGTATAAGGGTCTATTGTTTTTTGACCTTGAGACAGGGACCATGCCGAAAGAACTACATTTGAAGGGAGTGCGCAATAACGTAAGAGACGATAAGGCAGAAAATTCAGAAACTAGACCGAGTTTCATTTTAGGTCAGTATACGAAAAATCGTTGTCAAGAGCACGGTCCTGTTTTACAGACTGCATTACGAAGAGGCACAATGGAAATTTCAAATATAATGTAAGTAAATCTTTACACGCTTTTAACCGGAATGAAGATTTAATGAATGGATGCATGAATAAATGAATGAATGAAGAGCTAGGAAAAGCAAGTAAAACTGTTCGTAGTGGGCACATGGCATGCAGGTCCACTGGTCTCACCGATCTCGGTCCTTGCCCAGCCACTTTCCCTGCACTGCCTACCTGCACTACGGGACTGTCTCTGTATCCTTCAGCCCCTTCTCCCGGCATTTACCTTGCACTTGCCACCAGCTGGCCCTATTATTTAATTTGTATTCAACTAACCATGTACAGCCCTTCCCCATGCGCGATCAGAAAGACTCCTGGCCTAGTAGGATCGTTGTCTGTCTGCCCTTGTTCCCCACCTGCCTCGTCACGCCTAGAAACACTTGAGTATAGGCGCGTTACACATGCCATATCATATATCATATCATTCCTCACGCATGTAGACTGTCGTTTATCATTGTGTGTTGGCCTCGATTTATCTCGTTACTTTTCGCATTGATTTTAGAGACAAACATACTCCATTGAACTATCCTTGCAAGCAAATAGTTTCTGATCGGCCGTAATAAATAAAATGAGTAATATTAATGAAGTTCGGCTAGCAAGACTAATTATCATTTTTTTGTTTTCATAACAGGTATTTGATCCCTTTCTGCCACTGCCACCTGTTTGAGACACCGGCGGATGGATTCTTCAGCAGACACCTGCAGCTTTGTGTCAACAACTGGAGCATGATCACCATATTATGGGACGATCGCCAAGGGCCCACATGCCCTTACGCTGTACTAGTGGCTAGAAGCAACATATCAACCTTTTGGCTGGACTAGTGCCTAGTTGATGGAACAGCCTTGCGGTTCACCGTGCTTCCAAAGTGATTCTTTTTACGAAAGGAACATAAAGGAACAGCACGTGACTCAAGATGAAACGGAACAGTTATTGCGGATACAGATAAAAGAAAATAAATGGCTTCCGGAGTTCATATGGCAATTGCTGAATATTCTCTAAACATTTAATGTCAAATAAATGTACTTTACCAAATGTACCGTGTTGCTGTTTTCATTTTAAAGTACAGTTTCATATTCCGAATTGTGGCGCGCTGTGTTGTGAGTTGATCTGTGTTGGTTTCCGGGTTCTGTGTGGAGTCGCGCAGAAGACGACTGGGCGCGTTTGTCTATGCAGGCCAGTAACGTCACGGGGAGAGGCGGGGAATATGAATGTTTTGATAATGTCAGGCTCAGGGGCGGGGGGAATTGATTTAGTGCCGCAAAAGCAGGTCAGCCAGGGCGATCGGGGAAAAGATAGGATTATCAGAAAATGGCGGCTCCCTGGTGCTTGTTTTCGCGTGCGTTTAATGGACGAAAACTCGGGTAAGGTCCATAGGAAAGTTTTCTAAAATCGAGCCACTTAGGCTTAAAAAAACATGGCCGACCCGTAGGAACAATACAAAGTTTTACTAGACCATGCCTTTAAATAACGTGGCTTCTCATGGAAAGTAAAAGAGCACGTGGAACCCATCAAGGTTGCCTGGTCTTATCTAGGGGCACTCTGGTGCTTCCTGGAATGAGGCACTGCTCCAGCAGTGCCTCTCCTGATCCGCCGACGAGCTTCAGGAACTGGGCTCGGGACAGTGCTTGACGTTTAGTGAGCCGATGCATGTGGGCCGGCTTCGCCTGCGCCGGCGATCAGGGATTGGTTAGGGCTCTAGGCCAGCCAATCCGGGTGCAGACAAGGTTCCTGGTAGGTGAAGGCAGTTAGGTAGAAGCCAGCGTCTGCCATCTTAGCCTGTATTCCTCCTCGTGGGCGTCAATGGAGGAGATGCAGAGGGCAGGTAGAGATGGGGCACTGATTCAGTATTCAGTGTGTGGGAGCAATCGAGCGGCTTATTTCAAAATAAGGGCAATGCTTGCCTTAAATAACGCGGCTTCTCATGGAAAGTAAAAGAGCACGCGGAACCCAGCAAGGTTGCCTGGGCTTAACTTGGGGCACTCCGGTGCTTCCTGGAATGAGGCACTGCTCCAGCAGTGCCTCTCCTGATCCGCCGACGAGCTTCAGGAACTGTTGTTAGCTCTTGATGTTCATGCATTTCACACCTTCCCAGCCCAACCTTTACTCTAGTTGGTAGTGTGAGTAAACAAGCCGTAGTCACCTTCATTGAATGCACTCCCTTTTGTGTCACTTTGGGGCTGCCCCGGTCTGCCCTTACAGTCCCCTCCAGATCTGTGCCATACTCCGCAGCTTCAGGTGAAGCCAATATCCTACCTCTTTTTCGGTTTCATTTCTTGGGGTGGGGGCTTCCTATCATTTTTAATAGAGGCAATGTTTTTTTTTTTTATTCAGCAATATCCCGGTTTAGTCTCCCTATCAGGGAGTGCTGCAAAATTGGCTCTGGGTCCTGCGCTAGTTGTAAATTCTGGGCCCCCATAGAGGGTCATCAAGGACTTCTGTCAGGATTTCTATACCCAGGTTCAAGTCTCTGAGCTAGGGGGCTCCCACTTTCAAGCACCTCCATCACGTTTGGGGCTTTTAAGCATGTCCAAACCGACTCTGGGTTCTACAGTCTATGAGGTGGTTACCCCTTCTCGCAACAAAGTCACCTCCCCTCCATTCTGGACAGCCAACGTATTACAAATTTGAACGGAGTCTAAGTCTTAAAAGGAGATGTTTGCTGCCATCACAGTTTCATTTCCTATAACAATGCTCCTCTTAAGGGAGAGAGCGGGGTATGGGGGGTGGGGGTAGAATTACCTCAGCGTTGCTTCTCGCTGGTAAAGTCACAGCGTCCAGGAGTTTTTGGTTGTTGTCTAGTCCGTGGTCCTGTGCTCGGCATGATGGTATCTCGAGGACGGAAGAATTAAGTGCCCCCGTTGAATCCAACACCAACTCCTTGTCCCTCGCCCCACAGCAACACAATAACACCTGCAACCACTACGCAACCGCTCCGATCCCAGCACAGTAGCTATGGGGTAGCTCATCCTGAGTTTCCAATGGACAAGGAAAAAAAGACTCCCAGCAGTCACAGTCTCTGTCGTGAGCCACAATAACACTCTGCAACACATTCAAAATAGTTCAACTCAAAATGCCCTTGGAACCTTCCACGTAGGGTTCTTGCAGTAAGTCAGTAGAGATCACAATGTCTGGGGATCTCTTGGGGTTCCCTTCCCCAAGCTTCAATCTTTTCAGTTCCAAACAAAAAGACACAATTCCTGTTAGTCCTCTCAGGGTTCCCGTCACCAAGTCTAGGCCTCTTTTCAGAAAGGTCACTTAAGGGCCTCTTAGGGTTCCCATCCCCAAGCCTAGGCCCCTCTGGTCTCAAAAAAGCAAAAAGTTCCTCTGCTCAGGATATACCTTTCACTTTACAGTTCTTCAGTTCTTTCATGGGGGTAGTATCCGAGACTTTTGAGAATGCCGGGTTCTTTGTTCCTCCCAGGCACAACCACTCTGACCTCTAACCCTGCTCCTTATTCTCTGGCACCTTTACCTCTTCTGTGCCTCCTTCACTCTGTCCTTTTCCACTTTACTGTGCTTCCTGCGCACCTTTTTTCTCCTTACTTTTCACTCTGCACTCTCGCACCTTCAGTTTCTCACTGTGCTCTCTTGCACCTTAATTTGCCCTTTAACATACCTCTTGAACTCTCTGTATTTCGTTTGGGTCGCTTGCACCCTCTTTCTCACTTTGGGTATGCTTGCACCCTCTCTTGACTGTCTATTTTCCTTCTCAATGTGCCTTTGCTGTCTCCCTCGGTTTCAGGTTGCTTGCACCCCCTCTCCTTACTTTTGTGTCCCTGTCGCACCCACTTTTGGCTGTTTACACACCGCCAGTGCACTCTGCTGTCTTTCATTACTTGCTTTTGTGCCACTTTCGCTCACTGGGCTCTTCTTTCAACAATGGTCCTGCTCCCTCTCTATCTCATGAAAATCACCAACAGTAGTGTGGCACTGGCGAGCAGGTGAAATGGGTTTGGGTCGAGGTCAGGGTCTCAACGCCTGCCCTTCAGGTACCCGTGGGACCGGCACACATCCCAAGGGAACAAGCATTTGCCTGAACATCACTGGCAAGATACAGATGGCCTCGCTCCAGCTCCCTGGTGACAAGGCCCCCTCAAGAACAACGGCCCAGCATCTCGGCACACCGTTCTCCTCCAGATCCTCTAGGCTTCTCTTCCTGCAGTTCCCTGCTCCTTGGCTCCGCTGGTCCAGTCAACATCCCCAGCTTGCTCAATGCATCTGGCAGGACCACCCTTCTTATAATGCAGGTGAGAGTGAGTTGGAGTCAGGAGTGCACAGTTGG
The DNA here is from genome assembly GCA_002915635.3 of Ambystoma mexicanum. Classification (NCBI taxonomy): domain Eukaryota; kingdom Metazoa; phylum Chordata; class Amphibia; order Caudata; family Ambystomatidae; genus Ambystoma; species Ambystoma mexicanum. Next base: position 506,798,459 of record CM030323.1, read on the forward strand.
AGTAATGTGCCTGACCTTGCCTGACTCTATAGGTGGGACAATTCGAAGGTGTTACTGTTCTATCCCATCGTCGCCGATGGTCTCTTTAGTGAAGGTGGCGGCATGTTGCTTCTATTCGCATCAGAGCCCCAGTCTGCAACAGAGGCTTGTCTTTGTCTCCGCCCACACTGGCCTGCAGTGTTTATCTGTGCCCACGCCCTGGACTGCAGCGCATTGCAACTCTGCTACCCCTGGTAGTTACGCTATGTGAGTTTGTGTCCCGTTGTTTAGACTATTCCTGTCTTACTTAAACTCTGAATTCCTAACCTCTCTTCCCTTCCTCCTCCTATAGCTAAGCAGAACGTTCCGCACCAGAACGCTTCTTTTAAACCTCATTTCTGGACTACCCTTCGCCGGTCCAGAAACCACTCCCCCAGTCGTACGCTCCATTCCTCCTTTTCCTTCGAATCGCACTTACTTATTCTTTATTTTTACTTCAATACTATTTGGTTCCTTTAAAAAGGTGCTTTTGCAGAGCCATTAACACAACCCGCTTGTTAGGCAGAAACCTGTGCAGTTCCCTTAGGGACCACTGCAAAAGGCTTATAACTACAGGTGTTGGCAGTAAACCCAATTGGTAGCAGTCTGTACCACCCAGATTTACCTGGTAGCTGTGGCTGAGCAGCCAGACTTCTCTCAAGAAGAGTTAGACAGTATATAGAGTATACAAGATAGGTACCAAAACACAGTAGCACAAGCAAACACTGACCAGAGCTTGGTATAAAAGATATAATTATTTATTAAAAACACACTTGTAAAATACACTACACACTAATAGGCAAGCAAGTTCAAACACAGTCACTATAATATATATACACCCTGATACTTATTGAACAAGTCTTAGTTAAAACACCACTTATTTTCAGACAGAGGTGAGCGCTTAACCTAAGATGGCACTCCAATAAGTTAATTAAAAAGGGAGGGAAAAGCAGAATTAGGAACATACACAATACCAACACTTTAGAGAACAGAGCAAGTCAGAAAAGGCAGAATCTACTGAGGAGCAAGAAAGTCATAGGCCAGGCCCACTCTTGAGAGAGCAAGGCGGAATGTCCAAGATAACACAGTTGAATAGTACTTTTAAGAGTCATTTGCAAAGAGTTCAAAAAGGTTGGATCAGTTCAGGAAAAGTTAGTTAGCAGGTCCAAGTCACCCCAGGATAGAAAGTCAAGGATTTACGGGACACCTTGAACAGTCTGTGCAAGGGAGACCAGGCGGACTCAGTACCTGAAATGGTGAGAAAGCTCCAGCGGGGCAGCGGGTGCAAGTCGGTGCTTCGTCCAGGGAAGAGAAGATCTCGACGTGGAGGAAAGCTGGAGGTCGTTGCACTGCCAGGAAGAAACCAGCCGCAGAGTTTTCCGTTAAAAGGTACTACCTTTATTCGCGGTAGTGGTGAACGTGGCTATCCGGCCGCCGGGTGCTGGCACGGGCGATTCGACCATGAGACGATCCAGGAAGGCGAAAAAAGGGCAAACTGGTTGTCCCACCAGTCAAAGGAAGAAGACTCTCCGGAAGAAGATCTCCTCTGTCGTGGGAAGTGGTGAGTCGTACAGCAGGGCTCCACCGGTGGTGTCGTCGTTGCAGGTCGGCTCAGCTTCTCCCTCTTCGGATTCTTTGTCCTGTGGCGACTTCTGAAGTTCCAGTCCCCAAAGCCCTGCTTTATGCAGAAAAACCCCCATCATCAGTCCTAGCTGTCACTCAAACATGCTAAGTGTGAGCCGGCGGCTCACCACTGGGCCAATCACACAAGAGTGCGACTTGAGTTGCCGAGGCAACTCAGTCCAGGTGCCTAAACCCCCTCCCACACCCCTGTGGACCCAGACAGAGTGGCACCACTTTTGGAGGCTTCTGTGGAGAAGCCCGCCAAAAATGAACAAAGGCTCGACTTGGGTTGGAGTTACAGAGGCGAACACAAACGCCATTTTAAAACCGAGTCCTGGCAAAAAGACCCAACCGGAATAAATATTAAATAAATAACCGGCGGTATCTTTAACATGCACCAAAAAGTGGTGCGTTTAAAATGAATGGAAAATCCCATAGGAAATATCCGTGGAATATTGCGTGTAACCACTGCCACCAGCCAGAAACTCGACGAGGGGACTGCACAGTGCCCCCTCGAAAAACAGACCCAGGGCAATCTAATTACCCCTACCAGTACTTCCACAATAGATGGTTTGTACTGTTCTGTTCACAATTAAGACTAGTAAGTCAATGGTGACTTTACATGCCCTGGAGACAGTAGTCAGTCCCAGGGTATGGAGTCTATGTTGGGGTCACTATGACACCCCTGTGTACTGCACTGAGGTGCTGTGTAACACACATACCAAAAACACATGAAACCCTATGGAGTAAAAGACCCATAGCCATAAAACACATTACAAAGTCAAAGGACATCTCAAATCATGTCTAAGAGTGGGAGAAAAAGAGTCTCACTCTTAGCAGGAGAAAAAAATAAACCCCAAAAATCCAGCAAAGCTGCTGGGGGACTCACTAGGTTTGGGAAATTAGCCTTAACAGAGAATTCTCCCTAACACCGCTTTCCGTGTTTGGAGATTCTTCTGCCCGCCAAGTTACTCGGCTCATTACTCCGGGGTGGCAGACCACGCCTTCAGCAGTACGTTTGGTTTACACTGCTGCAAGCAAGATTCACAAGTCTTTTCTGCTCTAAGCTCTACTTTCCGCTCCTATGCAGACAGTCACACATAGATCACTTCTACCATTAGAGAGTCAGGATTTCACCGCCAAGCTCTACAAGGCTGCTCTAGTTCTGAAACCAGTAACAGCAGCAATACCAATAAAACCCTTCTCACGCCCTGTAGGCAAACAACGCTGTTGTTATTTCCTCTCCTCTGAATATTTGAGTTTATCCTCACTATCTTTCTTTCTCTGACTACAACGCAGGCATTGCCCGTTCTAGATCTCATCCTCAGATGGAAACCTCACAGACCTACTCCTCTTTAATAGTCCTCTCTTTCTTGACAAGTATACACCGTTCTTGCCGGTTCTCTGCTAATTACTCTCGCCTTCTCATTGCACGGGCAACAAAAGGGAATCTGCAGCCAACCCAGCTGCACTCTCCTCTACAGACATCATTCCACCTGAGCGACCATCGCTTCACCTAATGAACACCTGTTCAGAGTTTTCTTCCCCACAATGGGTTCTCTGGAATTCCTGTTCAGCCCATTCTTCAGTCTTGGGGTGCATAAGGGAGACCACGTGGATTCTCACGTTAGATAGAAATAAAATATCAATCAATCAATCAATCCTTGTCTGCTGTACCTATCTAAGGTTGGTGCTGTCTTTGACTTTTCTAAAAAACTCTTTTGTTATTGTGTATACAAATGTGTCACGTCATTACAGTTAGCAACGCTCTACTAAAGGACAGAGTTATCTGAGAAAGGTCCAACATGGATCAGGTGCAGCAAGTGGTAGCTGCCGTCCAATCCCTCACGGCTGAGGTCCAACACCTGAAACAGGAAAACACAGCCCTTAGACAACAAATGATGTGTACTCCTCATTGCTCGGAATTGCCCCAAGGCCCTTTGCCAGGAGGCAAGTTTAACGGGAATCCTCACAAAATAAGAGTTCCTTGAAGCCTGTACAGTGCAGTTTGTATTCAAAGGGGCTTTTTTTTTCCCACTGACAGAGACGAGGTGAGAGATGTAATGACACATCTGACAGGAGCAGCATTGGCCTTGGAGACCCCTCTAGCCACCAACAACAGCCTTAAGCAGATGTTCGGGAGACAAGAAATCACAATCTCCTCTCAAGAACATCTTCTTGATTTTAAGCAGGGAAATCAAGATCTCCTCACTTATATCACTCAATTTAAACAGTTGCCAACAGATATGGCTTGGCCAGACGATGCCCTCATTACATTTTTCCGCAGAGGTCTTTCGGAAGACCTCAAAGACGAGGTTTCTCGAATCCCTAGGCCACATAATCTTGCAGAGAGGATCTCAGTGGTCATGCAACTAGACTACTGCCTACAAGAACGACGTGCAGAACAAAAAAAGGAAGACCAGTCAGGTTCTTCTCCGAGTCTACTTCGATTTTCAATAAGACCCTACTGCAGAGGAACCCATGCAACTAGGAACTGCATCGTGTCCATTATCTGTTGAAGAAAAAACCAGACGAAGAACCCTTGGGCTCTGTATGTACTCCGGAGCCAAAGATCACATGGTTCAAGAATGCCTGATTGCTCCTCCTAGAAGACAAGTTAAACATGGAAACTCCAACATCCGACCGTAGGGGTAACCACGGTTCAGAACGCTCCTTTAGGTTCCCCTCCTGTTCCTTTGGCCTCGTACAATACTGACTCTTCCAACGCTCCTATGATCGTTCTTCTTCTTACCTTCTCTTGGGACTCTTCACAAGTTCGGAGAGTACCCGCCTTTATTGAAAGTGGGGCTGCAGGGAATTTCATGGACGACGCATGGGCAAAGAACCAGGAAGTTCCACGTCCTACCAAAGCCATTATTTATTTATTTTATTTATTTATTTATTTATTTATTACGCGCTGAAGCTCGCAAGCATCAGGGCGCGACAAAAAGATTCCGGGACCAGAGATTCACGAGACAACACAAAAGGAAGGAGAGGGGAAGCAAAAGTAGCGACCCGATGTGATGTAGTAGAAGCCTAGTTATTTGAAGAGAAAGGTCTTCAATTGCTTCCTGAAGAGTTGGATATTGCTTTCCAGTCTAAGGCTGCAAGGCAGTTTATTCCAATGAGAGATCGTCAGGTTAGGGAATGCTCGACCAAGGCGGTGCTTTGCCTGGGAGACTGGGGTTGATTAGTCCTTGTTTGGTGGATCTTAAGCAGCGACTCGGCTCATACCAGCTGAATTTTCTTCTTAAATATGCTGGCGCCGTGCCGTAGAGACATCGAGTGGGTTAAGGTCAGTGATTTAAACAGGATCCGTTCCTTCACTGCCAGCCAATGAAGATCGTTTCTGTCCTTGGTGATGTGTTCGCGCTTAGATTTGTTTACGATGGACCTGACGGCATTATTTTGAATGATCTGGCATTGTTTCAGGCAGTTGTTACTGCGCCAAGCATTAATGCATTGCCATAATCCAAGCGAGACAGAATAGTAGCTCTCCTATCGTAGCACTATTCTTGATGTTTAGGAATGGTCTGATTCGGCAGAGGAGCCTTTGATAGTAATGGCAATTTCGCTTAAGATAAGCGGTTTGGGCTTCTGCACCTAGGGAGGATTGTAGGTAAATACCTAGGGTTTTAACCTTACTTGATACCTTGATGTAGAGTCTTTTTATGGTGAATTCGGAGTAATCCGGGCCAAGATTGTTTAAGGCTTTGGCATTTCCAAAGGTCATAAGTTCCGTTTTGGAACTATTAAGACACATCCAGTGTGTTAGCATCCAGTTTTCAATGGTGTTATAGATGACCGATAGCTTGTCGTTGTCTATGGAATGATTTCCACTCAATTCCAGGATGAGCTGTGTATCATCAGCGAAATTGGTGAAAAAGATTCCGAGTTGTGATAGAATGTTGCAGAGGCAGCGGATATATAAGTTGAAAAGTAAAGGGAGAAACTAGCTCCCTGAGGAACGCCGCAATCTACTGGTTTAGGAGAGGTGGAATGGCCTCCCCAATTGATTTTAGAATTTCTGTCTTCCAAGAAAGATGAAACCCAATCTATTGCATCTTGGGAGCAGTTTCCAGCTGCACCTAGAGCCTCTCGGAGCTTGCCGTGATCTAGCAAATCGAAAGCAGCGAGAGGTCTAAAAGGATTAACAGACCTGTTTTACCTCTGTCTAAAATGCTCAACATTTCGGTCTGCAAGTCCAGCAAAGCTGACTGTGCTGTGGGCACTTCTAAAGCCCGATTGTTGGGGGTGTAGCAGGCAGTGTTGATCTACATACTCTTGCAGTTGTTTAGTTGCTACTTTGTCGAGTACCTTAAGCAGGAAGTTGCAATTGGTGATGGTCTAAGATTAGCGGGTCTTGTTGATCTAGTCTGGGTTTCTTAACTAGGGGGTGACTGTGACAGTTTTAATTCCAGTTGGTACTTTCCGATCTCTAAAGGAGGCATTTGTCATACGACAAAGAAAAGGGGAAAAGAGTCAACGTTGTCTAAAATCAGTTTTGGGGATACAATGTTTTCGGCGCAGGTGGTGCAATTCATGGCAGAAAGAGTGTCGTTCATGTCTTTAGTTGAAACTGGGGAGGATTTGAATTTAGAAATGTTTAAGTCCGGGTTAGTTGTCTTAGGTTGCACAGATGGTAGTGTGATCGATGCATTACAACTTATGATGGAGTCTCTGGCTTTTTTAATTTTATTCGAAAAAGCAAGTTGAACTGCGTCGCAGTCTGTCAAAGTTGGTTGGAAGGGAGAGGAGAGTGTGGGTGGTTTTTCGAAAGATTTTAGGGTTTGGAACAATTTCCCAGTGGAATTAGAGGCGCTAGTGATTTGAGTGTTGTAGAAATCTTTTTTTACTTCAGTCAGTTTAGCTCTGTATAAGAGATCACATTTTTCCAGTTGTCTTTATTTCCTCTGAAGGGTTTATGCCATGTTCTTTCTAATTTCTTTTAGCTGTCTTGAGAATGCTCAATTCGGGCGTGAACCAAAGCTGATGGTTAGGATTAGGGCGAACCTGTTTATTTTTGAGTGGTGCATGTTTGTCCAGTAGCTCCAAGAAGTGGTTATTGTATTTGCGGATGATGTTCTCGCAAGAGTCGTTATCTGTAGTGTTTTTCATGACATATGTAAGACCTTCTTTAAGGATGTCATGTGTGAGTTTCTGCTTGAGGCTGATTTAGGGGAATTGTTAACATGATTGAGTTTGGAAGTGAAGGAGAGTGTGGCTTCAACTGTATGATGATCTGTCCAAATGCATGGGATGCTGTCGGTCACTGTCAGTTGAACGTTATTGATGATGATCCAGTCAAGTTGATTGCCAGAGGTGCATGTGGGGCCTTTATTAGCAATATGGTAGTCGATGTTTGTTAGACTGTTTTCAAGGCTTATAGCCTCTTTGTCACAGGGGTTACCTCGCCATCTATTCAGATCACCCAGAAGGATGGTCCCGGTATTGGTTCCCTTCAGATTATTCAAAATATGACATAATTCATCGTTGAAGTCAGAAGTTAGTGAAGGAGGCCTATACAAGATGATGAAATTGATGCAGTGATTGTTAGAGGGCGTGGATTTGAGGTGAAGGACTTCACAGCCCATACAGGAAATATTTGGGGTAAACAGCTTCAAAGTCTGTTTAGCTATTATAGCTACCCCCCTCCCTTTCCTGATGTTCTGTTTTCATAGTAGATGTTATAATTAGGCGGAACGGCGCGGTCAATGGTCGGGCCTACTGGTTCTTGTAACCAAGTTTCTGTGAGGAAGAGTATGTCCAGATTATCATGGATGATGTAATCATGCACATCAAGTGAATGTTTATTGAGTGACCTGGTATTTAAAAGTGCTATTTTCAGAATAGAAGTTTTCAGCACAAGTAGGTGCCGGGCGGGTAGTAGCAGGAGTAGAAAGTCTCGAACTTACTGGGAATGTGTTTCAATCGACAGGGAGTCTGGGTCTAGGTCTTTGTGAGGGATGGCGATACTCGGGAAATTGGCTTTATTATCAAGAAAACTTTTAACCACTCTTTCATTTTCCAGTTTGTTAGCATCAGCTAATAGCTGCAGGAACTTCAAATAACCCATTTCTTACCCGTTCGTTGTTGGGCAGAGTATGGGGCCGATGGCCGAGGCCTGCCGTGGACCGGCGTAGACCGGCACCGTCCCAGAAGCGCCGGCGCTGAAGCGCCTGACGTTTCTATTTCAGCAGCTTAGAGGCTGCTGGGTCGTGTAGTTTGTAGGCAAAGTGAGTCCAATGCACAAATAAACACACACGGCAGCAATAACAAGCAAATGCAAGCAAATGCGAACGTTCAAGCGTTCCAAGAGGTTTTGTTGTGGAAAGTAGCACGGCTTGGCAAAATGCAAAAGCACGTGGTAAAACACAATTTAGCAAGCAAGACACGTTATTCAAAATAAATGCTGAAGTTTCTTAATTCACAATTCAGAAAGAATTAAATCAAAAGGCAGCATTAGCATTCCAGTTGAAAGTGTGGATGGGAGTTCACGCACTTCAGGCCCCATTTGGGAACAGACTCGTCCACTGCACATGGAAATAGCATTTCACGAAGAGGAAGTGGTGTTTGACATCATTAAAGCCACACACTATCCGATTATACTAGGTTTGCCCTGGCTAAGGATCCATAAGGAACAAGTGACTTACCTGTAACTGTTGTTCCCCAGCATGGGTCTGGCATGGATGGATTAAAATGTTCATGAATATTCCCCGTCGTCGTCTGAACTGTCTTTTGCCTAACAACCAATCACTGAGCTCTGGGTCATACTGCCCCCAGCCAATGACTGCCCTCTACCTAAGTCCCTCCTCCTGAAGCCATCCTCAGATTTAGTAGCACATAAAGTGGCAGTAGGACCAAGAGAAGAGCTGCAGAGGGGTAGCAGGGAGGGTTCGCATGTGAATCCATGCCAGACCCATGCTGGAAAACAACAGTTACAGGTAAGTAACTTGTTCCTTCTCCAGCATGGGGTCTGGCATGGATTCACATGCTCATGAATAAAGAATACATAGCAGTACACACATGCACAACCACAGGAGGTGGCAAGGCTCATGAGTTACAGAAGCAACTGCAATGGAGGGAACGCATACAGAAACAGGCCTTCCCAGGGGAATGAGAATGCGTCCCCCATGCTCCCCGGCTGGAGAAACCTGCTGGCGAACATCCGGCACTTGGTGTTTGTCGCCGTCGTAAAAACATCTGCTGAACAGGAGATCCACTTGGTCCTGCCGAAGTTCCCACTCGTGGCAAGAGCGCAGCTCCCAGCTGAGTGAGTCGCAGACGGTGTTCTTCAATCCTGAAAGATGAAACGGAATGAGGAACATCCCCTGGGCTATGGCCTAGTGCCACATGTCCTGTGCTTCTTTGGAGAGCACCGGGGATCTGATGCCCCTCTGCTTCCTGATGAAAAACATTGTCATGGTATTGTCCATGAAGACCCGCACCACCTTGCCCTTGAGGGACAGAAGGAAGGACTTGAGGGCCCAAAACAAATCACGCAACTCCAGAACGTTGATGTGCAACATCTTCACCTCTGGCAGCCACAGGCCTCTGGCATCAAGACTTCTGGTGTGAGCCCCAACCTTCCAGAGAGGTGTCCGTCATGACCGTCTCCTGGTGTGGTGGGGTCTGGAAATCTGCACCTCCGGTCAGATGCGCGCAAACTCCCCACCACCTTATCACCTGACACAAGCACTCGTCGAGCATGAACTTGTCCTGAAAGCTTCCCGAAACTTGTATCCAACGGTCGTCTAGGAACTCCTGTTAGGGACGCATCCGTAGCCTGCAAAGTCAGATGAGGTAGATGCATGATGACATCATGCCGAGCAGCGACTTGATAGTCTTCAACGTAGCGATCTTCAGTCCCAACAGATGCTGCAACTTGCCCAAGATAGCCACTACCCGCTACTCTGACGGAGACGCCAGGCATGACACAGTGTTGAGTCGGGATCCCAGAAACAGCGGGTCCTGCGATGTAATCAAGCAGGACTTTGTATAGTTCACTGAAAACCCCAGATCTGTCAGAAGGCGGACTGTTCTCGCCATGTGATCGACTGCGATGTCCTTTGACTTGGCCCAGATGAGCCAGTCATCCAGGTAAGGGTACACGTGAATCCCCTGTAGTCGCAGATGGGCCGCCACCGTAGCCAGGCACTTGTTGAAAACCCTTGGGGCGGACTTGAATTAGTAATTCTTCCCCTGAACCACGAAGCGCAGAAACTTGTCCCTTGTGAATGGTTATGTGGAAGTAAGCATCCTCCAAGTCCAGCGACGACAGAAAGTCTCACTCTTCGAGCTGTCCGAGCAGAGCCTCTTTGGGACAAGCTCTATCGCGCCTTTCCTTAGCATTGCCCGCACCTCCAGCAGCAGATGAGTGATGTGGTTTTCCTGCCAGGCCACCAGTGGTATTCGGGGACACTTACATTGAAACTCCAGGGTGTGTCCATGGGCGAGAGCATACAGCACCCAGCGGTCGGTGGAGATGGACTTCCCCATGCTGACGAAGTTCGCCAGACGGCCTCCAACCAGGGTGCACAGGTGGGGGCCCGACACCATGGCCGGTTCAATCCTGCTTAGACATTGAAGGGCCGCCTTGGGGACCCTGGCGACAACAACACCCTCTGAAATTTTTGGCACAGCCCATGTTGGTTTCCTGGCCCGAAGAGTGTGAGGGCTGGTGGTAAGAAGAAGAGGAACACCCTCCGAAACCAATCCTTGGGACTTGCTGCCTGAGGTCCGAAAGGACGGCTGTTGCTGCTGAAGTGTGCCCAAGGCACGAGGCATCTCCGTGTCCGCCTTGATAGCTTGAAGAGACTCATCTACATCCTTCCCAAACACACTGTCCCAGTCGTAAGGCATATCCAACACCTTAGACTGGACATCCTGGCGGAAAGTGCTGGCCTTGAGCCAGCCCTGATGACGAAGGCAAACGCTGTTGCCCATTTGACAGAACCCTGTGTTGGCGATGCCCGTGGCCACCGTGATGGCGTGGTCTGACGCCACCTCGCTCTCCTGCAGAATCGCCAACACTTCCGCCTTCTTGTTCTCGGGGAGGAAGTCCAGGATGGGAGCGATCTTGAACCACAGCTCCCGGTCATAGCGTGCCACGAAGGCGAGAACGTTGGCGGCCTTGATGGTAGCCGCCGGCGAGGAGATAACCTGTCGCCCTATGGCATCTAACTTCTTCCCCTCACTGTCCGGAGGGGTGGAGGCCGTCGACGAAGAGGAGCCCAAAGACTTCTTCCTGGCGGCTGCTGAAACCACAGAGTTCAGTGACGGTTGAGTCTGTAAGCACTTGGGTGCAGAGTCCGGCACTCTGTACTTCTTCTCATAACGGTCCCTCTTCGCCGGAGCCGTGGAAGGGTTCTTCATAAGAGACAAGCCCTTGTCCCAAATGTCATCCAGCAGTGGGACCGACAGGACAGTCTTTCGCTTCGCCTTGCGGCGCTGATATAAGAAGCCCTCCTTCTTCTTCTCCTCTGGAACGAGGGGAAAGAGCTCCAAAGCCCTGGAGATCATCGGGTAAAAAGAGCCTATCTCGTCAGGTGGGGAAGATCTGGGAGGCGGAGACGGGAGGTCCAGCCCTCCGTCATATTCCGTGCCCGTCATCACTGTTTCAGGGTCCGTCTCATCCCTCGGGGGGGAAGAGGGAGGCGAAGGGTAGCACGGAGGTGGCGGGTGTACCTTCCTCTTATTGGCCGGTCCTTCCCCCGTCGGAGCCGGCTCCACGGGAGGGGCCGCCGGTGTAACAGGCATCCTTGTCCATATCTCTGAGACCAGAGTATGTAAAGCCGAGACAATGTCCACTGAGAGGTCTCCAGACAGCCGCTGCGGCTGAGGTGGTAATTGAGCCGTAGGTAGAAGAGGCTGATCGTCTTCAATCTGCTGCTCCTCGTCAACGGTATCCTCATCGTCGTCACCTGCATCGTCGCCTTTGTTGGAATCCCCGCCGTAGGGCCTGCTCCCAACGTTCACCTCCTCCTGGATGGTCTGTAGGCCGGTAAGATCCTCCTCTGAGGAGATATCCGTGCCCTGGAGAACTACTGGGCCCCCCCCCCCTTCCTGCGATCAGAGGGGATGGTTTTGGGGAAATGACTGGCATCATCTTTTCCGGTGTCCTTTCTATGGGCTGAGAGAAATTCCTCCTGGGTGGCAGGGACACTTTCACCCTTGGGGTTGTGTCCTGCAGATCCGCCACAGCCTTCGCGAGGGACGCCAACAACCCTTTCGATGGAAGGCTGGGCCTCCTTTGTCAGATGCACCTGGGCCTTCAGGGACTGGACCGGTCCCTTGTCCTGCTTGGCCTTGGCCAACCCTGTGGCCTTCTCCATCAGGTGAGGGTCAGAACCTTGATCTCCCTTGGCCATCTCCAGCAGGGGAGTCTTGGGCTTCTCCCTGAGTTTGCCAGGATGGTCCGACTTACGCTTCGATGAAGATCCCGAGCGTTGACTGGAGATTGAGGTCACTGGGGATGCCTTACTCGCCCTGGCCGCTGAGGAGCCCGTCCCAAATGGCACTCTCAGAGGCAGTGGACCCTCAAAGGTCTTAGAAGCCCGCTCAGCTTTCTTGGAAGCAGGGGAAGCATGCTGCTGGGACCCACCCGGAGCAGGAGCCTTGGCTTGCCGCCATTCCTTGAGCCGCCTATGCGATCCTTCAGCGTGCAGGACGGCATCTCCTGGCTAAACGCACAGTGCTCCTCGACGTGCGTTGGGTAGAGACAGTAAAGGCAATGGGATTGCTTGTCATCCGAAAAGACATTCCATAAGCCGCAGCTGGAGCAGAGTCTGAACATTGTGTCCAACTAACTTAGTGAAATATCTGAGGTGCAACCTCTAGTATTGGTGTAGCAACAAAAAAATATACTAGAAACAGAATTGGTTGTAGAGGTGCACACTTAGTTAGTTAGAATAAAGGAATACTCATATGTATAATATTACTTTGTAGTGTTCCCTGTTGGGATCTATGCTACTGTGTTCCGAGATCTAATTGGCTATATCTCCTCAATGGACTATTGGTTGCAATATTTTGTAATTTAATGTTCATTACTGCTTTTGAATATCAAAAACATTTTTTCTCATATGTTTAAAAACAATATTGTTGTTTTAACTGTTATATACAAACTATTGAGACATGCATCTGATATTTCAGTTGGGTGGCGATAGAGGGAATTTGTTTTGTAACTCTATAACTTGTTGGCAACAATGACCGTCAGGGCAATATACTGATAAACCTGTGAGCGAATGAAATTCCAGTAGAGAGCAGGCAAAACAGACAGTTATTTTCTCTTGTCCCGTCGATTAACCATTAATTTATAATATCAATTGGGTTAGTTTACATTCATACAACCACATGGATAGGCGTTATTTACTTCTTCTTCCAACATGGCCGCCACTTAGAACCGTCCTTACATCCTAGTTTATTTATCCACACACGTTGCCACTAGTTACACTGAAACCGAAGGAAAAACAGGAAGCTCGATGTACTCCTGTTAGGCAAATCCGGTGTGAGGCTCGTACTCATTGAAGCAGGTAACTTTTTCGCTCCTACGACTAACACAAACCCGCAAGATAGGTTGTGATTTTAGTTCATGTAGACTAATACAGGGGTGCGATTGTATTCCCCTTTTCTAACAGAGTTCTACAGCAGCGGTACTGCCGCATTGTAAATGACATCAGTTACCCAGGCGAAGCACTACGAACGTGCATTTCAAAGGTGGTTTAGTGACCTTATCCGTCTTATCCTTTATGGGAAGTGGAAATTAACGACGTGGTACGGTAACACTTCTACCAAGGAAGTCAGACCACACTCGGCTCCAGGTAATGCCTAATAGCCTAAGTTAAAGAGTTTATCTAGACCTTGTACTTTCAGCACAGATTTAAAACAACAATATCTCTGTTTATTTATTACAGCCGCTTGCACGTTTTCCTAAGCTGCGGCCTTAGAACAGTTGAAGTACCCTACGATCTCCATACGGAATATCCACTACCCTGATAGGTGAGCCAATAAAAATCTCTTTTCAGCCCAGCGATCTGAGAGTGGGACCCAGCGCCTTGTTGCGCCCCTGGTCCCACTCCAGATCGCCATTATACTCACTATTAACATCCACCTCTAGCTTGACAGTAAGTTGTAATTTTCTGTCATCTTTAGGTTCAGGAAGTTTACAGAGTGAACCTTTTGCGAATATTGACCCAGATTTTTGACCTTAAGTACAGGTTAGTTAAGTGATTGGTTATCACAGCCCCTAGTCTTGTTTCTTTTTTTCTTTTTCTTGTTTTTTTGAGAAGCGTAGTAATTGTTATTATAATAATTACCTTCTATTAATTTTACAGAAAGAATTATCTGATATCATTACCTGAAGAAGGGTTAATGTAAACCCGAAACGCGTAGTATAGGACAGAAGACACAACAACAACAGCATTTCTCTGTCTAGATATCAGTGTATATCATTTGAATGAAATAGCTGGTCAACAACTGAATGTATAACCTAGATATGCTTTTGACAAATGCAATAAACAATCACTTATGTGGAGATTCTTTTATATGAAATTTGTGTTTTGAGGTTGTTGAAATATTACTGACAAAAGTTCATTGTCGATCATTTGTCTTGACTAATGCTTATTTTGAAACCGAATATAAAAAAGCTTCTTTTGAATTGTCTTATTTGAAATTATTAAGAACTTGAACAAAAGTGTTTTAGCAGCTATTTGGTTGCTATGGTCTGTGCCCCTGTGTGTATCGCGAGTTGTTCTTTGCGATACCTCCCCCTCTTCCTTTACAATTTGGGTCTAGTAGCATAGATCCCAACAGGGAGCACTACGAAGTAATATTATACATTTGAGTATTCCTTTATTCTAACTAACTAAGTGTGCACCTCTACAACCAATTCTGTTTCTATAATCAAACATTGCCAACCAATCCAAATATCAAGCTTAACTTCATACATACCCACAATTTCTTTAGGCATACGGGGTCTCTTAGGACTGGAAGACCTAGAAGTATCTGGGAGGGAAGCATTTTCCAAAGACAACTTTTTCATTTCTAGGGCATGATTCGTCTCCATTTCTCTGAGCTTTAGTTCTTGATGCTTTTGTTCAGTTTCAGCATATAAACGTTTAAATTCCAATTCAAGCCTCATCTTTTCGAGAGCAATGAATTCAGGACTTAGTGTAGGACATGATGGGTCCCAGTGGACAGAGGTTGAGGTGGTAGAGCAGATAGAGGGGCTGTGAGGCCTACATTTTGAGACTCATCTACCTCATCTAACTCTTCAACAATAACAGGCACATTATCATCCTCATCATTTTCCACATTTGTTAGAGAGGCAGGCATTTCAGACCCACTCTTCAGACTTTATCAATCTTTCAATCAATTTAGACTTTTTGCCTTTACCAGAGAGATTCCTTTTTCTACACAGATTTTTCAGATAATCCACAGTGTAACTAAGGAGGGTCTCCTGACTGTAGCTTTCCATATCAGACATGATTAATATTGCTTTTTAGTGATGTTTAGCCTTGTGGGTTAGTTGATCCAAGGTAATCGCAGCACTCTAAGTGTAATCACTATACTTGATCCTCACCACTGTACACCAGTGTTAGGACAGTTTTTCTGAAGTCCAACTAAGGGCTTAGTAAAACCATTCAACTGAGGCAGTACAAGACTACACTCTTAGTATAAGGCTGTACCACCTGAGTTCAGGTTAGTGTAGAGAGAGCAGCCAGGCTTATCTTAGGAGGGAGGGAGGGCAGTAGACACAGTACAAGTGAAATTGTAACACAAATGATCCAAAGAAACACTCAAACACTATGTATTGTAAAAATAAAGGATTTATTTAAATACAGGTAGGCCCAGATAAATCTAGGGGTAAGTAAGTACTAACACATTATAAGAAATCACAGTATAAAAACACAACACTATACTCAAAATCCACAGACCCAAGTATAGACCTTATTTGGAACACCTAAGAGTAGTTCTAGGGAAGTCAAAACCTTGTTATACACATTTAGTATAGGTCAAGCCTATTCTTTGGGAGTAAAAGACCAATGGCAGTGGTACAAAGCAGGGCCATTTTGTGCCCACAACAACATATTTAGAAACTATAGGGCCGTTTGTAAAGTACGACTGGTAGGAAGGTGGCAGCAGTAGGCAGTGGTCCAACAACCTTAGAGGACCTTGTTTCTTTTATGTTCACTACTGAATCTCAATCCACCAATAAAATTGGCATTTCGTTAACTGACCACATTGACATCTGCACCTTAAGCAACAGAACTGTCCATTGTGGGAATCCGGTAACATGTTATGGCACTGGGAAACTGTGGTGTCCCTCAGAGAGCAATCTTCAAGGGGTATTGCGTGATCACCAGGAAATGAGTAGGTAGCGGGATTTTTGCAGGTACTTCTTCTGAAGAATATGAACTTAGGTTCAAGGAAGGAGATGATGAGGGTGCAGGAACGGTCGGAACATATCCGGATACAGTGAACAGGGCATCAAGCCCAGGCACCCATCACAGACCTCCAGGTGGCACAAAGATGCCACGCCTGCTCATGCATATTATAATGACTTGGTGAGCCAGGGACCTTTCCAGACGTAAGCCAGCATCAAGACTATCTTCATCAAGTCTACAAAGTACTATGGAAGCCACCCTGTGGTGTGTTTTTTTTACAGCGAAAAGCTGGCCAAAACTGCTCAACTATTGCCCATTTCTTTGGTGTACACTGAAGGATTCCAGGAATTTATTGCAGCTGTTTATATTCAAGTATCCAACTGCACATGTTTCCAGAATTGCAGTGCCTGATCTTCACAGAACCCTCTTAGGGACCATCGGAAATGCAGTGTTGGAAGTCTGGTATGCACACGATTCATGTGACAATGGACATGCGAAGGAGTCTACTTGCAAAGGATAATATGTTCCTCTCTCTTTCAGTGTTTGCCAGACAGAAGGCACATACAGCAGCAAACATCCTGGCAGTTTTCAATGATAATGTTTTGGCAAGTTTTCAGACCAAGAGGATTAGCTGTTGGTTGTGTTATCAGTGACAATGGTGGAAACATTTTAAGAAACAAACCAACTCACTAGCATCTTCCACTGCATATACTTGCAAATTGATCCGAGCATGTAAACCATTTCTAACTGAGACTAGCTGCATTACACTAGCTAATGCACTCATCATATCCAAGCTGGATTACTGTAATGCTCTATATGCAGGATCTAACAAGTATATCCTTGATAAACTCAAACTCTCCAAAATAACGCAATTAGAGTAGCTTTAAATATTCCTAACAGAGCTCATATCTCCACCTCTAGGAAAAATATCCACTGGCTAAATATCAAAGACAGGATTGCCCTCAAACACTTTCCCTCACCTCCAAATGTCTTTAACAATATAGCTCCCCCTTACCTGGTAAACAGAGTCAACAAGAGAACTTCAAAACTGTCCCACTAGAATGACTAATGCCTACACCTTAGTGGTGCCTAGATACAAAAAGAGTACAGCTGGCGGCTCCAGTTTTCTGGTCATAGCTGCGCAAACCTGGAACAAACTCCCTATGGATCTCAGAATGGACCAACCTTACCCTAGCTTCAGGCGGAAAGTCCTCACCTGGATACGTTCCAATGACACTTAGCTCGACCGTCCCACTGCCACCTGCTCCAGAGACCCTAAATGACTGCAACTAGATGAATTGATTTCTGGTTAACTAGCTTGAACTGTAGTTTTGCATTTTCTTGTACATGCACCTTTGTTACTAATGTGAACTGTATAACTGTATTTTTCCTGTAACCAAGTTCTCAAGTATCCTTGTATTGTCTGCGCCCAGCTACCCCTTCGGGTTTGGTTTTGTGCTATACCAAATAAACAAACAAACAAACAAACATGTGCAATGGTGGATGGCAATTATTACTGTGTTCCCTGATTTCAACACTGCTTGAACCTCACAGTGCAGAACAGAGGTTGCCAATCTAGTGGGAATATGTCACAATGTTTGTGGCCATTTCAGTCAGTTTGCCAAAGCTCTGAAGATGCTGAGAAGATTGCAAACGGCAAATGCCCCTCCCCATCTCGACCTCGTACAGCAGATTTCCATCTGATGGAACTCATCTCTATATTAGTGTATGTTGTAAGTATGTGGATGTGAGTGTGTGATGCAACACAATGAGGAAGCAGCGTCATCCGCACTCTGACTGCTGGGAAGTGGGGTCTTTGTTAAACTTTCCATCTAGCCCCTTTGACTGTGCTACACATGATGCCAGCAATGATTACGCTGTGTCAGTGGCGTGAATAGGAAGAGGATTCTGAAGCTCTGGGTCTCGTCAATGACACACAAATGATTAGGCACAAATGCCAGGATGTACATAGACACAGTTGGTTTAGAGGAGATCATCTGTGACACTGTCCATGCCACGAATGCTACCGATCTTGAGGGTCTGCTTTTCTGTCTTATTTGGAGGGTATTGTGAAAAAACAAGACATGGATCCTGGACAGAACTGCAGACCAGGAGAAGGAGACATCCCACTTATAACCCTCAGTAAAGAAACTTGAGAAATGTCCTCTTCTGCCACCACATAGAGCAGCCCCGGTGGCACCACCACTATTCCCTCCACTGACACCACACTCCAAGGACAGTGGAAATCACTAACCTCAACAATGTCTCCATTGGTTCTGAGCGCAGCATCACAATACACAGGAGATTCCCAAGTCCGGTCAAAAGCACAGAACCCAATTGGGAAAGGCTGAGCCGCATTTGGAGTCAAGACACAGCAAACAGAACAAATGTGCACACCAGGTGCACACCAGGTCGGACAGCAGGGGAAACACTCAAGAAGCATCTCAGAGATAATGTACAGCTGACTATGGATGACTATGGATGACAAGGCACAGTTCTACTGGCCCCACAAAATGGACCATCTGTTAACACTAATCATGGCAGTTCTCAGTCCTGTGTTAGTGGTAACCTTGCACGGCCTCTCTTAATTGGAAAGGGCACGCATTCCTAGGGCTCTCGAGCATTCTGGGCACGTAACGTGTCACATGGCGTATGAGGCAAGCCACCGCCACCTCACTGATCCAATTGCTCCTAACAGTGGGCAACCCCCCAGAACATACAAAACTCTCATGTATAGCTACCAAGACAGCGAGAGCGGCATATTCAGGCTGGTCTCAGGCCCGCATATGTTTTGAGAAGATGGACCTCCGCTTCCAAGTTCCCTGGGGGTTTTTCAGTAGTGCAGGTGTTCCCTGTGCCCTGCGTGGGCTGCTGTGCACGTGGGAGGCAAAGGACAGAGCTTGCGTGTTGCGCGAGGGAAAAGGTAAACCCTGTGGAGAAAGGGCTGGACTTTACTGCCTGTTAGGCTGTGGCGAGTGCAGTGGAGAGAGTCTACCTGTGAAAAGACTGAGGTGCGTGTGCCTTTAAGGGAGCTCGAACAACAGCCTTTAAAAGGCCGCCTCTTCCGCCCTTGTGGCGTAAGCCCTGTGGAGAAAGGGCTGGACTTTACTGCCTGTTAGGCTGTGGCGAGTGGAGTGGAGAGAGTCTACCTGTGAAAAGACTGAGGTGCGTGTGCCTTTAAGGGAGCTCGAACAACAGCCCTTAAAAGGCCGCCTCTTCTGCCCTTGTGGCGTAAGCCCTGTGGAGAAAGGGCTGGACTTTACTGCCTGTTAGGCTGTGGCGAGTGGAGTGGAGAGAGTCTACCTGTGAAAAGACTGAGGTGCGTGTGCCTTTAAGGAGCTCGAACAACAGCCCTTAAAGGCTGCCTCTTCCACCCTTGTGGCGTAAGCCCTGTGGAGAAAGGGCTGGACTTTACTGCCTGTTAGGCTGTGGCGAGTGGAGTGGAGAGAGTCTACCTGTGAAAAGACTGAGGTGCGTGTGCCTTTAAGGGAGCTCGAACAACAGCCCTTAAAAGGCCGCCTCTTCCGCCCTTGTGGCGTAAGCCCTGTGGAGAAAGGGCTGGACTTTACTGCCTGTTAGGCTGTGGCGAGTGGAGAGAGTCTACCTGTGAAAAGACTGAGGTGCGTGTGCCTTTAAGGGAGCTCGAACAACAGCCCTTAAAGGGCCGCCTCTTCCGCCCTTGTGGCGTAAGCCCTGTGGAGAAAGGGCTGAACTTTACTGCCTGTTAGGCTGTGGCGAGTGGAGTGGAGAGAGTCTACCTGTGAAAAGACTGAGGTGCTTGTGCCTTTAAGGGAGCTCGAACAACAGCCCTTAAAAGGCCGCCTCTTCCGCCCTTGTAGAGTAAGCCCTGTGGAGAAAGGGCTGAACTTTACTGCCTGTTAGGCTGTTTGGCGAGTGCTGGCAGGGATGGCGGACAATTAAACGCAAGCACTCAGAACGCGAGCCCAAAGAAGAAGACGTGAGAGAACAGGTGGGTGTGATGTAACCCCAAACAAATCTTCCACTACTACAAAGAAAACGAGTCGTTTTTTTACATGTGTTTCAACATGCGATGATGTCAATATCGCTATTAACGAGGAATACATCAGCTATACAAATATTTCTGACGATGATCACGTGTTTGAGAGTGAGTGCAACCTGCAATGCGTCCATCAGGGTTTGGGGATTGACAGTAGCACTCACCCCGAAAACCCTAAACATAACATCGCAACAGTGTCCACATGTGTCTCAACATGCTCAACACAACAATCTAAAGTGGGCTCTAGTGTGTGCCACATGCAAGACGGATCTCTCAAGGTACACTTACCCGTGGTGAATGCGCAGTCTTCGGGGCCCCCGGTGATGCCGTGGAGGGAGATCCGTGCACGGTGGGTGGGGCTTGTCTTACTGATCTCGCCGATCACGCGGATGAGTCTGCGTGTAACCCTGATGCCGGCTGGCGTGATGGCGTTGGCGGAGGAGAGGACATGTCACTGTCGCGGCCCGGTGACGGGTCGGAGCTTGGGGGCGGAGCTGTGCAGTGGGTGGCTGTCGAGGCACGCGACGGCGCTCATGCTATGGTGCAGCATTCTGGGTCGACCCCGACTTCTCCGATCGTGACATTCGAGGTCGGGGGTTTGGACATGAGACAGTGTCCAGTTCCTGTAGGCGTGCCAGGAGACCCCCCAAAATCAGGTGAGAATATGTTTACAGTAAATGAGGGGCTGAGCAACGTTCGGATGGTGTGCGAGGCTCATGATGATGAAGTTTTCGCGGCCACGCACGGGAAATTAGAAGTCCTCGCCATTCCAGTCTCGGAGGTGGGTGGAGGCTCAGGAATGGGCAAGCCCTCATGAATACGAGAGACGTCGCGACTTGATGGACGTAGCAAATAACATCCTAGCCAATCTTATTCTAATGAACAAGGCTCATAGCACTGTAGGGAAGGACTTGTCCGTCCAGGGTGGCCAATTGCAAAAGTCTACTCACAAAGGGCATAATGAGCAGCTTATTGGCTCAAATAAAGACATATGGTCTAACGTTTCATCTAAACGGAGGAAATCGCCGGTGAGCGACCCAAAGGAGAGCAGAAGCCCAACTTCTTTGAATGACATGTCTTTTAACCAGATACATTCTCAAAAACGAGCAACTAAACTCAAACAGGCGCAGTTGAACTCAACACCGCTGAGCACTCGATCTGTACTGCACCCCAGCTCTATTATATCAGGGTCATGCGATCTGTCTGACTCTTCATTTATTGAGTGCCCCTTTCCCAAAATAAGGAGGCGAAGAGTCTGTAGGTCTGTCAAACCAACAAAGCGTGCCTCTGATGCTAACTCGCTGGAGTCCAAGAATCTGGGGTTATCCTCTGAGTTGCACTCTGCCTTAATCTCATCAATCACAATTTCTCTGGCCCCCTACATGAAACTTTATGAAAATCTGAATGATTCTTTGAAAGATCTTACAACATTGACCGCTTTACTGAATTCAAAAGTGACTCATATGGAACAAATATGTGGCCAGTCCTCAGGAAAGGTGCTTGAGGTATTGAAAATTCTGGACAATTCACTGCAATCATCACGTGAGCAGAGGAGAAACGATGCAATCGATAAAAAATTGCTTGCAGATGTTGCGCGCGAAGCGTTGGCCATATTTCAAAACAGTTCCACTAGGCGGTGATCCTGGTGGAACAGAAAATATGGCCTATATTCCTGAAGAGGTGCAACGTTTACCACAGGATAATATTATTGATCTCTCGAGCGCCAAAAGTTCAGATATAGTGACCCACACTGATCCAGCCAGGTCGGGTTCAATATCCAATTTACAGGTGGAAATTGATAGCTCTGCTAAGGAGTGTGATCAAATAGCCGATATCTCCTTTAATACAGCCTTTGAACAAGCAAGAGCTTGTAAACAACGACTAGCCATTGAGGAGCAAATTCCTACTACATCAGCGTTGGAAACTCCCCTACATAAGGAGAACAAGGGGCCAATGAGCACCCACGGAGAAGAAAAACGTAAAATATTCTCCATCTTTAGTGGAACGCCAAATAGCTCAAAACTGGCGGAACCAAAACTCAAAGTTGCAAATTCTACAAAAAAATACAAAAACATGCCGGCTAAGAGAGGTCGCACAAACACAGGAGAGAGAAAATTCTTAAGGAACATTAAAATTGTTCAAATTGTGACAGAAAACTGTAAGAAAGCTGAATCAACGACAACCAAAGTGGCACAACCTATAAAAGGCATCAACCAGCAATCACGGGATGAGAATGAAGAGGCGCTAAAGAGCATTCCAGAAGAGCTCCTAAATATGCCAATTTATGATGAGACAGATGTACTGGAGGCGGCTCCATCTGGCAAACAGAGGCCGCTAAACGAATGTTTAGACACTTCAGACCTTCAACGCTCTGTCTTTGTGACCTCTCCCACCGGAAGTACACAAAGACCTCCGAGTATTAATATGGGAAGTAAAGCTCCACTAGGCGATGCTCAACCGAATCTGTTAATGGCAGCTCAGGAGCTCAAGGCGATGGAGACTCCCACCATTAGTACACAAAGACCTCAAAGTATTAACATGGGAACTAAAGCTCCTCTCGGCGCAGCTCAACCGAATCTGTTAATGGCAGCTCAGGAGCTCAAGGCGATGGAGACTCCAGCACGGCTGAACAAGAGTTCAACAAAGGCTGATCGAGAAACCTCCCCATTAATTGCTCGAGACAAGATCTTCAGAATTTGTCGGCTTGTCAACAAAGCAGAAAATTCGACAATAGATCTAACTGTCCCGACAAGTCCACCATTTGTGACTATGCACGAAAAAAGATTGAAATTGTGCGCTAAATAAGAAGGCTTAAATGTTACTGCTTTGAATGAATCCAGCCTGGACACACTGGGAAAAGTCGACTTGGAGGTCAGCTACGCCCCCGGATTCAAAGAGCGAGCTGGAGAGACCTTAAAATTCGATGAGATCGATAAACCATCACATGTAAAAGCCTATTCTAGCGAGATTGGTCGAGAAAGGAACAAAGAGCAAATGATAAAAGCTAAAGGAGCAACGCCGGTCTTTAAATTATTGATCGAGAGGCTGGATTCTGTGGATAAGCTGATTTTAAACCGTGCTAACATCATTAATTTATTTGACTTGATCCCAAGTCTACATGCTATTAAGTCAAGTGATGTTAAGATTGTTGAATTTCCAAACGAAAATCGGAACGATAAGGTAATTCTCCATGTGACCTCGTCGTTAATAGCCAAATCTATCATGGAAGGGAATGTTGCTCTGTTCTCACTGGGGTTCGAAGTTTACGAGCTGGCAGCACAGAGGGCAAATCACCCAGAAAGTTTTGAAAGAAGTAATGGCGACATCTCAAAATGCCTACAACAAACCACTACACTAAAGACGACATAACAAGGCAGCAGAGATCTGTTTGGAGAACAACAAGGCTGGAGGAAAAGCCAACAGCCTCGATACCAGAACAACGGGTGTTGAGATAAAACAGGCTGAAAAAGAGGATCCTACTTTTAGAAATGCGAGCACTCGAGAGGCATCAAAAGCAAGCATAAGAATCACGATAAGTGGAGGTCAAAACTGCAGACAAATACCAGCCAACGATATCAAGAGCCTGAGTCCCAAGATCACCAACTGCGAGTGGGGTTGGGTAGCAACAACGATCAACACAAAAATTCAACAATAATGCCAGGAAGTTCCGGGCTCAGGTGAGTGCTTAATGGCCTCGTGGAACACCCGAGGTTTCATGCACCTTTTCAACACAAATTGGTTAGAAGGATTATCTATTGTGCGTCTGCAAGAGACATGGTTAAGCGAGAGTCCCCTTGCAAGTGATTATGAAGTGGTACTTAATCCAGCTATGAAGTTAGAAAAAGGACGCCCGATGGCGGGTTATTAACTTTAGTTAAGAAGACCGCGGGCTATAGGATAAGTGAGTCGATCAACCACTCCCCCTTCATACAGGAAATCACGATCACAAACGACAGGGGTTGCTCCAAAGATCCAGACGAGATGACTCTTCTAAACGTGTACTGGAACCATCTGAGGGCAGGGGCACAATAATTTGTAGATCAAATCACTGAGATTCTTGATTCCCTTTTTGTGCTTAAGGAGCACGCAAATATTTTAATTTGTGGGGACTTGACATCGACCTTTTCAACGCTATTACCAAAAAAATAAAGGCGTTGATTAATAGCTGGTTGGAGGAAATGAAAACCAGAGAAATGCAAATGCTAAACGGAAACACGATTGGAGACTTGAAACCGCCAGCAACATGGCATCGAGCCGAGACCAAATCCATAATCGACTACATATTTGTATCCAGAAATCTACATGCTCGAATAAAGTCCTTTAAAGTTAGGAGCCAAACGAACAGTGATCACAATATGCTGCTAACAAGCCTCATTATGAAACCAAAAGAGTACCTTTCGTGGTGGAAACATAAGATCCGAGTCACATCTAATAGGGTTAGACTTCGGCTGGAGTCGCACGAGGTGGCTAAGTTGGCAACAGCCTATTGTCAGCATAGCACCGAAACAGACTATGCACACCTACTGCTCGACTTCAAAAGCAAACATGCTGGGCTTAAACATCCAAATATGGTGCGCAAGCATTGGTTTGACCAGGAGATACAGATCCATAAAAGACAGTTGAGACAAGTGATCCGACATGCCAGATTGGGAGACCAGTGTTTCCGAAAAGAGGCTATTAGAATGGCAAAACAGAAGTATAAAAACTGGTTAAAGGCCCACAAACATATGACCATCCAAAATGACGCGGAATCATTGTTGATGGCACTGAAGAATAAAAATTCAGGAGATTTTTGGAGGATCATCAACACCATGCAGGCTCCACAAAAGGCCTTTCAAGCGTGTTTGGTGTTGGAGAAGGACTGTATCACCCACTTTGAAGAGCTATATAAGGGCCAGGATGGCGACGCTCCAATGTTTCCACCTCGATCAATCGATTATTGTAAAAGAGGACATCATATCGATAATTGCAAAATCAAACAGCTCGAGAGCACCTGGCCCGGACAGGTTAACCAATTATACTATTAAACAACATCCCGAGATATGGGCAGAGCTGTGTGTAACCCTATTTAAAAGAATAAACAACACAGGAATATCCCCTGAATCATGGAAATCAGCGGTCATAGTACCAATATTTAAAAAAGGAGACCGATCCAACCCAGGTAATTATCGACCAGTGGCTCTTTTGGATGTCCTGGGCAAGATTTACGTGACTGTCTTGCAACAAAAATTGGTAGCATGGGCGGTTGAAACAGGGCATGTTGATGCCCGCCAGGCTGGATTTGTAAAACAGTTGGGCTGTTCTCTAAATCTACTACTGCTCAACCTGTTAAAAATGGAGGCCTTGAGATCAAATATTGTCATCTACTTGGCCTTTATTGACTTTTCTAGTGCATTTGACACTGTTGACCGCGACTTGCTATGGTCAAAATTGCGCCGGTGGGGTTGTCCAGAAGATCTAGTAGCGGCAATACAGGAACTCCACACGGCCACCTCAATCAAAATTCGACTTGATCAAAGAGGGTCTTTGTCAACCACAATCAAGACGCACAAGGGAGTCAAGCAAGGGTGCCCGCTTGCCGCTGCAATATTTAGTCTGTACATATCAGACTTGGGATACTCATTAGATGCAGTGACCTCTTATCCACCAAAAGTGAACAATGCGCACGTATGCTGGCTTCTATATGCCGACGATCTGGTAATCATGGATCTGACACCAGTCGGCTTGCAACGTAAATTAGACGCAATTCAAGTCTATGGTGAGAATCGTTTGTTGATCAATGCAAAGAAAAGCGAAGTCCTAATATTCAAAAACCTAAAAGGGGCAACATCAATGAAAGTAAAAAATCTCAAATGGTACATGAGTGGGATTCCAATGACGATATCACACAAAGTCAAATATTTGGGAATGGTGTTAAGTTCCTGCATTAATGATGCCCCGTGGGTGGCAGACACGAAAAGGAAATGCACCCAGTTAGCAAATCAAGCTCTGCTAATGAAAAAGAAATATGGGAAATTCTCTTTGGAACCGGTGCTGATGTTCTACCAGCAAAAAGTCATGCCGGCACTGATCTATGGAGCGGAAAATACTCTGGGATGCTCCCATGAATTGTGGTCCTCCCTGGAGAACCAATTCTGGTCAAAGGTGTTGGGTCTCCCCAGAGGGACTTTGTCCTCGTGTATCAGATATGAGTTATTCCTGATTTCACTGCATGCAAGGATTGTGTGGAGCTTACTGGCCCTATATCGAAAGACTCGACCGCGAGAAAACATCTTGCAATTTGAACTTTTTCAAAGCGCAACGTCGCAAGGTCCGAATCTGGTGGCTTTATGGATGCACAGATGCGAAAGCTTACTAGTAGAATTCGACATCAAGCCCAATTTACTCCATGAAAATCCAGTCGCTGCTAAAACGAAAGTTTGGCGCTTGGACTGGGAGAAAACTTGTTCTGAAAGATCGATGGCAAAGCTGATGTCGAATGCTCCTTTGGAAGTCCGCCCCCTTTAACACGCCTCAAGGTTACATCAATTTGTTCCCGGAACCAAATTCACGAAGACGTTTTATGTTATTTCGTTTAAATCTGTTTAAAACGAAAGAGCGGCTACAAAAATGGAAATGCAACAAAAGCATAAACCTCAGATGTAGATTTTGTACCAAAGTACCAGAGACGCTGAAACATCTAGTGTTGTTTTGTAATAGCTTTCGGGACAACAGAACATTGCTTTTGGGACCTTGGGGGGCCAATCACCCTTCATTGTGTGCGGAAGAATGGTGGGATCATATGTTTAACGGTACGGACCGAAAACTGTTACTTCCGCTGACACAATTTCTAGCAATAATTGAACACCAGCTGAATATGGTTGTTGATGATTTGGAAATGTATAAAGGGCCATTGTCCATCTTGAAAGCTGATGAACTGGGGGAAAGTTAGATGGCGATGGCGATCCCGAATGAAGTATTTTGAGGAACGTTGATGTCTGTAAGACATTTTTTTTTAAAAGGTTTGTAAAAACCGTATATAAAAATAAATAAAAAAAATTTTTAAAAAAAAGGTTTGCTCAGAGCGTTTATTTTATTCTTTTCTTAATGCTGGGCGCGTGCTGGCCGTGCGCGTTGGTGCCTGCCTGGGATGTAGGGTAGCCTCTCGGGGCTTGCGTGTGGCGTTTCTTAATATGCCACTTGAGGGCTACTTATTTATGTCGCCGTGGTATCGGCTTTTCTTTTTCTCTGGCGCTCCCTGGCCCCCTGCTGGAAGGCTGAGTAATCTCAGCAGGCCGTGGGTTGCAGGAAGGCGGCGCCTCGCGGGGTTTCTTCGTTGTACGTGCTGTGTCAGGCGGTCCTGCGGATCCCACCTCGTCGCCAGTGTGATGCATGGCCCAGGCCGGGGTTGGGCCGGGAAGGCTAGGCTGCGTGGCCCTAGTGCGCAGCAGCGCAGCGCAGCAATCAGGCACGGGACACGTCTCTTGGTTTCTGGAGTGGGGGACTGCCTTTTTGCCGGGCTCCTCATCCCTTTATTGATTCGTCCACGAGGGTCACGTCGACATCACATACGTAGTGTGCACCAAGTGTCAATAAACTTCCGCAAATGTGCATCTATATTAACCAGTAATAGATTTTGCAAAAGTGATCTCGCCGGTTTCATCTTCTGTAGAATGCATGTAGCAAGTAATGAGCATGGCAAATGAGGTTATGCTTCCCAGCTTCAGCACAGCTGCACTTTTGTGAACTTCTTCATGCACCAACATACGTGCAATGATTTTAGCTCCAAAGGGAATTGGTTGGACGCTCCATCCATTAAATGAAAGAGAAAGGCAAAGAAAGTATGTGGAAATAAACGTAAAACTTGGCACCTTCGCGAAGTTGGGAATTTAGCAAAATTAAGCAGTTGGAAAATAAACTTCACAGGCTCCTAAGAAAGATCAGTATGTGCTGACCTCTGTTTTTACTTTTGGCACTTTCACCTTTAATGTCAATAGTGCCGAGGTCTAAAGCAGCTATTGAGTGACTCACACTGTGCAACACAGTGCTCAGAATCTGGAGAAAACAAGCACTTTCTATGTACCACCTTCTTAACAGCATTTCCATGCAGTTCCCAGGTTGTACTGCATTGGTAAAATCACCAAACAGACTTCCAACCTTGTTGAGGGCTGGGTTTATGTCAATAACGTAATATTTTAAAACCTCTACCAATGGCAAGTTGGCATGCCACTATCATAGCAAGCCTGCAGCATCTGTGACACTTCTAGTGTGACACTGCCAACTTGAATCCAAAACAACACTTCACAACTCCTATGCGGTGCTGGACACCAGGTAAATCTTTTGCACTTGTGCGGATGCTGCATGGAGTACAAACTTGCATGAATAACATACTTGCCAACCCTACACATTTAGGCAGTAGGCTACTGCTTTTTAAGAACTCCTACCGCCTACAGATTTCAGTGACAGATCCTACTGCTCTTTACAGTAGCAAACAATTTATGTGACTCTAAGGCAGGCTCCAGGACAAAGCATGCAACTCATTAATTAGTCTGTCTATACAGTTGACTGGTAGGTGATTACTTTGATTTTGCTCAGACCAATCCACTTGACTCTGTCCTGCACTCCTGCCGGGACAACCCTTAGGCAGGGACGTCATTTAGGGGTCGCCAGAGGTCAAAACTGCGACCTCTGAGGTCTCCCTTACGACCTCTGTTGCCTCCCTTGCCACCTCTAAACAAATAAAACCAAAAAAAGTTTTTTTTTAAATTTATTTA
This sequence comes from Ambystoma mexicanum, assembly GCA_002915635.3. NCBI lineage: Eukaryota > Metazoa > Chordata > Amphibia > Caudata > Ambystomatidae > Ambystoma > Ambystoma mexicanum. The sequence goes on from CM030323.1 coordinate 506,827,255, forward strand.
TTTTTATTTTTTTTGTAATTCAAGCTCCTGGGCTGTGGCCAACAGCATGTGGCTCTTTACTTCTGGAGTGGCTGGCTTTCTTGTATAGGCCCCTTAAAAAAATAAGAAAAATAAGAACAGGAGTGCCACAAGTCTAACACTTTCAGCACTGACCCTACATAAGAAAGAATAGGAATACCAAATAATGTGTCTTTCTGGAATAATTGCTAGACTCATTGAAGGTTTATTTCAGGCACACTTCAGGCGGTGAGTCACTGATTTAGTCTGTTCTTTAACACCTCAACTCAGCCTTTCATCCTTCTGAGGTCGATAAATGAGTACCAACACAGGTTGGGTGATATTGGGTGTATATTTTTTTTCGCGCCTTGAAACTCTTGTGTATAGGCGCGTTATAAATGCCATATCATATCATATAAAGCACTTAAGCGTAAGTGCTATATAATAACACATCATTATCATTTGGTCATTGACGTCTGCTTGCATTCACAGTAATTTGGTAATATGGGCCTATACACATTGATCTTAACGATGCATATGGCGATCCATTCTTGTATGAAATGTACATCACATTATAGTGACATAGTAAACATATTTTTCGTAGTTTACAATGCTATGTGATGCCACTTCCTGTTTTGTCAACAGGTGAAAGGTCATGTTCCATCGCTTCCCGCGATATCACTTTGGGGTCAAATGACATCACTTCCTGCGATGTCATCAGGGGGTCAAGGGTCATGTGATGTCACTTCCGCTACCCCTGGCATTTTGGTGAAATGACGTCCCTGCCCTTAGGTGAACCACCAGTGAAGACAAGTGGCACCGCGTAACAGCATCTGCCTATCTGACAGAGGGGGGTATCAGTCACCATGTCATTCAGGGTTCAACTTGCAATGAGTATGTACTCACAGGCTGCTGCTACAGAGCAGTGGCTCACATTGCCTACCAGCTCTGTGTGATTACCTTCTGTGAAGTTAGGTAATTGAATTTGGTGTTAAGTTACCATTCAGAATTATACATTTTTACCATTTCAACATTTTTCCATGTTGTGATGTTTGATGTGTTGTGTATTTTAGAATGCTTCAATGGTGCCAACAATGTATGTTTTCTATTTTCCTGTGATGTCATTGTTATGGGAATTATTATTTTTGAAACTTGAAAAATCCTACATCTTTTTGGTGACAGAATGTTGGCGAGTATGGAATAATCAGCTCTTTTTAGTGAATACATGTCTCGTGATGCTCAGAATCACTTAACATGCGTGGCGGCCATCTTGGAAATGGACACTATGGAAACGGAAGATGCAGCACAGATGGAATTACCTTGTATTGCTGTTCTTAAACACCCAGGCAAATCTTGGTGTTGCTTATGGTACATTGTGATCGGTGTTATTGCTGAAGGCTCATTACTTCAGATTGTGTAATTCTGTGCATTGCATGAAATGACGACAAAACTTTGAATCCAAAAAGCTGACTGTAGAACACAGATTTTTTACACTGTTGTACTGCTTTTGTGCAGTGTTTCTAAACTGTGGGATTTCTCCTGGGGCCTTGATCCACACTTCTGCTGGCTGACCTACTCTTGGATTCTCTATGGACTTGCTGCTTCTTCTGGGGTCTTTCTCACCCTTCACTCCCACTTGGACTGCTCCTCAAACTTGACCTTGTTTTAAAAGAAAATCAGGTTACTGGCATTTCCTATTGAAATACATTAGCAAATAGGCAGAGTGATACAATAGAGTGGTCTGCATTGGGACTGGACTAGCTACAGTGTTTCTACAGTTTCTATTGTTGGGGGCGGTCACAGTGAGCAGTAGCTCTGAATTCACTCTACATAAACTCTTTTCTGTGTGAAGCATTGCGCAGAGTAGTCCAATCGAGTGCTCTGCAGCGGGACCCGACTACCTAAAGTGTTTCCAGAGCTTCTATAGTTGGGGGCGGTCGTAGTCAGCAAGAACTCTGAATATACTCCATTTAACCTCTTTTCTGCGCAGAATGCTGCGCAGAGTGGTGCGATTGAATGGTCTGCACTGGGACCCGGCTACCAACAGTGTTTCTACAGCTTCTACTGTTGGTGGCGGTCACAGCGAGCAAGAGCTGTGAATTCACTCCATATAAGCTCTTTTCTGTGCGGTGCGCTTTGTTGAGTGGTGCGATTGCAAAGTCTGCAGTGGGACCCGGCTACCTAAACTGTTTCTACAGCTTCTATTATTGGGGGCGGTCACAGTGAACAGGAGCTCTGAATTCACTGCATATAAACTCTTTTCTGTGCAGAGTGGTGCGATCGAGTGGTCTGTGGTGGGACCCGGCTAACTACAGTGTTTCTACAGCTTCTATTTTTGGGGGCAATTACAGTGAGCTGGAGCTGTGAATTTGAATTGAAGCGCCTAAAGATGTACTTCTCTGCGGTTGGGGAGGTGATTGACCAGGCAAATAAGTTGACACTTCAGCTTGCTGCAGGACCGGCTGTGTTGAGGCAGTGAAGCAGTTTGAGATTTTGAGGCCAGTGGATGACTCCTATGGAGCAGCCAAGGACTCTCTGAGGGACCATTTCATTCCGTTGGTGAACTTGGATTATGAGAGATTCGTGATGTCTGTGGCCAATCAGAAGGACGAGTCGCTGGACTCATTCCACAGCAGGCTGAGACAACTAACGATCACGTGCGCGTGGGTCAGCGAAGAAGAAATGGTGCATAACCAGGTGATTCACGGGTGTGCCTCTGGGAAGCTGAGGCAACAGATTTTGAGTGAGCCGGCTCTCACCCTGGTGAGTATTCTTGAAATGGGACGATCCTATGAGCTGGCGGACACAGGGCTTCCAGAATGGATGAGGCTATGAAGATGGTGAAGGTGGAGGATGTCTGCGTCATAGGATGCCAGCAAGGCACCAGGGGTGGTCGGCGAGGCATAGGCCCCAGAAGAGATAAGGGGCCATAAATAATGGCTCAATGCACACTGTGTGGTTATGACCTCCCGCATGTGGCTGATTGCCCTGCCAAAGGGCGAGTGTGCCGGAGATGTGGGCCAGACGATCACACCAGGGCCAGTTGTCACACAAGGGCCTGCCAAAATGGGCACGTTTGCTCAGAGATGAGGCCCGAGGCTTGCCCAGGTGGATCAGGAAGAGGACCAGCCGGTTCATGTTCCAGACCCGGAGGAAGATGTGTTCTTTATCTCCAGCTTCAGTGACTCGGAAGGCAAGAGGAAGAGGCAGCCAAGATGTGTGGTGTTGGTAGATGGGACCAAGATCCCAATGTTGATAGACACAGGTGCGTCTGTGAGCATAATGACTGTGGAACACTATGAAGGGCTGCCAGGCCTGACGCCCCTAGCACAGGCAAAAGTGAGGATCTTCACCTTTGGTGGCAAACAACCACTGTCGCAAATAGGGGCTTTTGGCTTTAGAGTGGGCCATGGGTCCTGTTAAGTTGTGCCACAGCCAAGGCCCTGAAGGGGCTGTTTCCAGTGCCCAAGCATCTGAGGTAATGCCCCGCCATTCCTTCAGATGTCGAGAGATCCTGCCTCCCACTGGTGTTTTGTGTAACAAGGTCTCAGAGGGAATTGGAGGCGGCTGCAGGAGTGGCTGAGGGTACAGATGGAGCTCCTGAGGCTGATTTTGCACCTCTTCCTCGTGCTCCACAAGGGAGGTTTCTTTTGCCCCTTTGAGAAGCCTGTCCTCTTCCTCTACCAAAGAGGAGTAGTATCGAAAAGAACGACCCCTCCAGGAAGATGAGCCGGAATAGGGTTTTAGAGGCTGGCGCAAAGAGGCGCTAAGTGATTTAGCTGCCGCTTTCGAGGTCTGAAGTTTTTCTAGGCTTTCATCAGCCTTTCTGCCAAAGAGCCTCGAGCCATCAAAGGGCATGTTGAGGAGTCTAGCTTGCACGTCTGGTGCAAATCCCGACTTCCTCAACCACGCAAATCTGCGTAGCACAACGCTTGCAGCCATGGATCTGCTGATACTATCAGCAGTATCCAGTCCAGACTGGAGACATTCCCCCATTGCCTCCTTCCCGTCTTTGACTATATTCAGGAAGCCTTCCCTTTCCTCGCCTTCCGGAATATGATCAGCCGCCGCCGAAATACAGTCCCACAGGGTATGGGTAAACCTGGCTAGGGTACAGGTGACATTTGCCGACTTAAGTGCCATACTGCCTGACGTGAAAACTTTACGTGCCCAGGCATCAATTTTTTATCCTCTCTATCTGGAGGGATAGTTGGATAAGCAGTTTGTTTTGAAGTAGATGCTGCCTGAATGACTAAACTCTCTGGAGTCGGATGTTTATTCAAATATTCAGGATCCGTTCCAGCTGGTCTATATTTTCTTGGAAAAGTGCTATCTGCAGCAGCAATAGTTTCTGGTTTCTCCCAGTTTTTCTCCACAGTCCTTTGAAGGGCCCTGTGAAAAGGGAGAACAGGATCTTTCTGAGGTCCCTTGACGATTATATCCGTCATGTCATCTTGTTCAAAAATGGGTGAAGTATTACCCAACCCATATATTCAACTACCCTGGTCATAAGACCCCTGTACCCAGCATCTGCATGCTCTGCAGGATCAGGTTTGGCGAACTCTAATTCTGGGGATGTGTCAACTCCACTGGCAGAATGTAGAGTATCACTCAGGTCTCTCATTCTAGATTCCTGGTCAATAAGTTCCTCAGGAACTTGTCTTGTACCATAAGTAACTCCCAAAGGAGTAACCTCGTCTTCTTCTGAAGCAGACTCTTCATAGATTGCTGACATAGATTTGAAAAAGTCTGACCTGGGCAAAGGAGTGAATCTCCTTTCTTCCTCTTCCATCTGCTTCGAAGGAAATGGCAAATCCCTCGAAGTTTCGAGGGTGTCTTCGAAGTCTTCGAAGTTTTCGAAGATGACTTCGATAATGGCGTCGATGACGCATTTGGCTTTGGCGTCGAAATTATCGACGTCGAGGCGTCGACGAAGTTGTCGAAGTCTTCGACGACTTTGTGTTCTTGCATGGCACTGGAGAGGTGCTCGACTCTCGAAGAGTCTTCGACGGTTTTACGTCGACTCAAGTTTTTTGGATTCCTCGACGCTACCGGTCTTAGCCATGGTAGCCTTGGACTTCCCTTTGTCGTCCAATGGAGCGACTTTAGGGGTATGGCTTTTTCGAGGGTTCTTTCGAGGGGGTCGGGCCGGCATTCTCGAAAACCTCCATCATCTTTTTGCGGAATTCCTGGGAGAATCCGATTTAGTCGGACAACGAATTTCTTCGGTCGACTCTGAAGAAGAAGATGATGAGGGAGATCTATGTCTCCTCTTCATTTTTTTCGATGATGACGAAGAGTGTCTCGATCTACTCCTAGATCGAGATCTCTTTGAGTGCCTATGGCGATCCGATTCCTTAGAATCAGTCGCTTTCTTATGTCTTTTTTAACCTTTTTTGAGGCCTCCCTCCCCACCGACAGTTTACCTCTCCTCTCACGAAGAGCTTTTTCGGTCATCGATTGGCAGGACCCGCAGTCGTCGGTTCCGGTGACTGGAACCGAGACACCAGAGACAAATCCGGTGGGGATCGGTGATCGACATCTTAGATCCACAATCTGCACACTTTTTAAACCCAGTTCTGGTGTCGAAGGTGTTGACGATGACGATATTTTCTTCACAGAAAATAGAAGCGCGCCGTTCTCGATAGCGAAGCGATCGGAAAAACGGAACTGAAGCAACGGGCGCGGCTCGAGCTATTTATACCATCGGTGACGTCGACAGAGTACGGAGTACGTCGAGGGACAATCGACGCCACGACCTCGAGCACAGCGCCTCCCGAAAAATTTTTTTTTCCGAGCGCGCGATGCTGTAGATTGACGTCTTCTCACAGGTGAGAATACGTGGGAGGACACAATCCATCGTAAGTATGCCTTCTAAAATGCAGGTTCCCTAACCATTTGCAACCTTCAAAGTGCTGTTTTGGTGCTAAATTCAGTCATTTTCCAAGTGAACTATTGAAATAAAAAATGTGCTGAAATCAGAGATCATCCAGTATGGCCAGAAAAGCCGGGCCTCACTGACTAACAGCAGCTAAGAAATTTATTTCATGAAAAAGGCAACCCAGCTACAGTTTGTTTTCAGTTACAGAAGAAAAATGCAGATAAAAGTGTGCAGAGAAAACTCCAAGCATAGGCTGAATATTTACTTCCAGATTGCAAACAAATTCCATTACTGAAGGACAGAAATGGTGCTGAGTAGATGTGTATGCTGCAAAGGTAATTCTGATGTAAAAGACGTTTAAATGTGCTTTTTCCATGAATAAATTGCAAAATTCGCCTGTTTAAAAGTAATTTTTGTGAAGGGCTTAATTCCTTCAATTGTCAAAAGCCCCTATAAACTCTGTGCATCTTATATCTTTTAAATGAAAGACTGTAGATGGATCTAAAGTAACTCAGTTTGGAGTTAACTGTTTAATTCTGATTGGACAGTGCCCAGCCTGGGAAAGATGAAACTTCATGTTGACACTCTGCTGCTACAGCAAGGCTTAATTGATGCTGGAGGTTCTCGCATATTTAGAACAAAAACCTCATTAGACATTCGTCTTTGGCTGAGCCAAGAACAATGACAGGCTGAACATTGATCCCTTCTGGGGAGGGGCAGGAAACTTCCCTCTATACCCCACCCTGATCAAAGGAATGTGACAGCTGTTGTCTGTTGAAAGGAGAGGAAAAAAACTGCTCAGAAAGATCTGTTGTTTAAAATTCCTATTTGTGATTAGGTTTTGAAAACCTTTAACTTTGCAACATGAAGGAGGACAAATCTAAAAATTGGTACTTATAAATCTAATGTTATGCTCTTTCTGTGGAGACGTTAGTGAACATTGTACTACATAAGGGACCAAATTTACACCAAAACCCTAATTGTGGCAAAACTATTGATGCTGCAAATATGGTATTGTATACACATGTTCTAGGGATAATCGCCCAGATATGTATTGAATTAGAAATTGTTAGGCCAAACCGTTATGATTAAAATGGACAAAATTCCATAGAATGACAAAGACAGCTCTCACAGAGATGGGAATTGGACGTAAGGCTAACCCACAAAATATACAATGTATGTGTCCGATTTTATTAGGGGCATAATTATAGAAATGTGTATTTGTGCAAAAGTTAAATTGCGGTTCAAATCAATGTGGGAGTTCCCAAAACACATCATAAAGATGACAGCTCTTTTCTGACATACAACCAGAACAAGGCAAGTGCCTTTGACCACTCACAGCCGTGGGGGTGTGGTTTGTAATTCTACCCCTACCATAAACTGTGTGATGTCACTTGGCATGATAAATATAGGAACTTCACCACATACAGACACACACTGATTCCTGACTCCATCCTGATTTCCGTGCAGCGCTTTGTTCCTGACTTCTTCATCTTGTTCCTGATTTCTTCATCTTGTCCTGATCCAGACAACTTTGCAAAACCTAGGCCCAGCATTTGCTGAACTCTTTTCAGCTAGGCCCCAATCCCGGGTAATACCATGGACTTTGATGATCTAGAGAAAGCATTTTGGTCAGCTCATGTGCTGTCATATGCAGTTGAAGTGCAGATTGGAAAGGAAGTCACCATCCCAGAACGGATCCGACTATTCCCACTTAAAGCAAAAATTAAAAGAGGACAGAAAATGCAAAATCCTGACGCATATGTTCACCTCAACACCCATCTCCAACAGCAAGGTTTGGGGTAAACCCAACACCACTAGTCAATACAGAACACAACACCATTCAAATAGTGGTGGATAGCAGCGACCATAGGAGTATCACTCTGGGCACAGGCACCATTATTGGAATGGTGGTTGATGACCAACATTTTTCCATAGATTTAGGTAATGAACTGATAGGGCAGATCCCCAATGACTGTTATGACAGTGATAGCGACAATGACACAACACCAGACAGGGTCTTCACCCAGCATGGGGGAATTTCCTGGTGTACTCTTCCTGCCCTTATGGTAAGGAAGAGGTGACCTGTGACTTCAGGAGGGATGAGGTGATCTTTCAAGTCCACCAGGACTGCCTTCCCCACCTGAAGCCATCCGTCAAGTCAGCACTTTAACGAGGGACTTCTCCACCCAGCTGGAGGAGGCTGCTGAGATAGCCAAACCAGAAGTCTTTCTGGGTTTCAGGCAAATGGTTGAAGAGAGAGTCAACCTAGCTGATGCCTGTGAGACTCTGGAGCAAAAGCTAAAGTTGAAACAAGTTTTCTTAAATTTTCAGGATCTCTTTGCGGTGGACTCATATGACTGTGGTCACACCGAAATCCATACAACAATTCCCACGGACCCGAGTATGACGTGTTTGTGAAGCAATACCGCTTGCCTCTCGCATCCATGGAATCCCTCACCAAAATAATTAAAAACCTTGAGTCCCGTGGGATAATTCGTCCAGTCCACAGCACCTTCAATTACTCCGGTGCTGGGGATTTTGAAACCAAACAGCCAGTTGAGACTGTGCTGACCTGAGGGAGGTAAACAAACGGGTCCACACTTCCTGATGCCATCTTCCCTACATTGACCAAGGCCTGGCCCAGATCAAAGGTATACACTGCCATTCACCTGACCATTGGTTACTGGACCGTACCTGTCAGTAGGGAGGACCAATACAAGCTGGCCTTTACCTTCGGGGGACAGCAGTAAACTTGGACCTGGACTCCCTTTGAAAACATCAACTCTGGAAATGAATTTAATATCTTCTTGCATAAGCCATGCCCGACTTGGGTGAAAGGGGTAACCTGGTATTAGGGCGAATTCTCCAGAATGGCTAATTAACCTTACCTACTGAGTCCCTAAGCAGCTTTGCTGGATTTCTAGGATTAATTTTTTTCACCTGGTAAGAGTGTGAGCCTTTTTTCCCACTCTTACATGTGTTTTGCTGTGTGTGTTTAACATTTTTGTGTTCATAGACTGTGGAGCCTCACCTACTCCACAGACATCACCTTTTTACTGTGTGTTACACAGCACCTTCAGTGCAGTGACACAGTGTTTTCTTTTAGACTTCCCAACTCAGACTCCATTTGCTGCTGGTTTCTTCCCTGGGCAGTGCAGGACCCTCCAGTCTTCCTACTTCTTGTCAGTCCGACAGTCGCTTCAGGAACCGTGAGCCTGCAGAAACTGCCAGGAACGTCCGCCTCAGCTACAGCTTCCTCTCCATTTAAAGGTACTGTTCAAATACGGTTGTTCGTTTCTTGATGGGCAAGAAGTTGGAAAGCATATGTTAAGCTGGGAAGATGGCCTCTTCTACAGTGAACCGACTGAGTCTATCCCTGGGGACTGCAAAAGAATTGTAGTGCCCTTTGCCAAAAGACTCCAGTTCCTACAGTTGGCCCATGAGATACCTTTGGCTGGTCATTTGAGTTTCAAAAAGACCAAGGAAAGGCTCTCCTTATACTTCTACTGGCCTAAAATGGGTTCAGAAGTTGACAAGTTCTGTAGGAGCTGTCACAATTGCCAAACCTCTGGCAAGAGTGGAGCACAGAATGTGGCACACCTGGTGCCTCTCCCAGTGGTGGGAGTTCCTTTTGAGAGGATGGGCATCGACATTGTTGGTCCCCTTGACCCTCCCACATCTTCAGGGAACAGGTTTATCCTGGTTGTAGTAGACCATGCTACAAGATACCCAGAAGCCATAGCTATGAGAACTGTTACGGCTCAGGCTGTGGCTAAGGCTCTCCTTGGTATTTTTACCAGAGTAGGGTTTCCTAAGGAAGTGATATCCAACAGGGGATCACATTTTATGTCCCACTACATGCAAGCCATGTGGAAAAACTGTGGTGTCACTTACAAGTTCTCTACAGCCTACCATCTACACTGCAAGAGGGGTGTCAGCAAAGGGTGGACTCTCTGCAACAGAGTCAAAAGAAACTGGAGCAGCAATTAACTTTTAACAGAGTATGCGCAGAACAGCTAGTTATCTTACAAGACTGGATAGACAAATTAAAAGAGGAAAACAATAAATGAATTCTTAAAGATTTAGAATCTCAAACAGATTTGATGAGGAGTGCCAGAAATCTAGTGTATTTAAAAAACAAAGGGATGACCTGCTTGAACAGAGGGGCACCCTAAGCCAGGAGAGGGACGCCTTAGGCCAAGAAGTCAGCCAATAAAAAACTAAGTTAGAGGAAAGAAAGCTGGCCCTCCAGGAGCTTAGTGAAGTTAAAACCGACTATGAGAAGCTACTAGATCACACCAGGCGGGTGGAGGATGCCCTGGAAAAGAACACCCAGACCAATAATGATAAAACCTAGGAGGTGAGTCTCCTGCAGCAGAAAGACAATGAGGCTCTCTGTGAAAAAGAATGAAAGGCTCCACAAACAGATAGCCATGCAATGGCAAATCATTGAGACCAGTAAGGCCTTAATAGAGGAGCAAAAGAGTCAGATTTTGGCATATCACCAGGGTCTAGGGGCTGAAAGAGAAGAAGTAGGGAGGGACAGAGAAACCCCTAAGCATAACATCAGGACCCTTGTAATCAGGCACTCTAACCCCTTCGGTACCATTGACTCTGCCACCTTCATGTCCACTGGCTCATATGAACCAAGGTCCATGGGGATGGTAGACTACAGCAGAATAGGTAACAATGGACTGACAGATCAGCGTCTCCTGGAAATTGATGGACGGGCGTCTCTGTACAGATCCCCAAATGTTAGGGCTAGCCTCTCTGATCAGGAAGACTCCTGTGAGGGGAGAATCAGGGAATTGGATCCTCAAAAATAACGCCTACCAAAGGACCAGTTAGTAAATTTTGGTGGGGAAATCTGGGAAAGAAAGCCCAAAAGGAGTATCCTCAAGACCTCTTCCCAGCTAGGGCAGTGGGGGGGGGGGTACTCTGCCAATCCTGGGAGCAGGGGAGAGTCAGAAGACTCTTCTGAGCGCCACAGGCATCAAGAAACTAGGCCACCACATTCTGCAAGCCCTTCTCAGACTCGCAGAATCAGGGAGAGCCTAGAGGATCAGATAGCCACCTCTTGTAACAGTGCCTCTGAGTCAGAGAATGAGTGGACTCGGGTGACTAAGACCAAAAAGGCCAATAAAATCAAGAGGGCTCTGCAAAAAGATCCCCTGAAACAGATCAAGGCCATTAGGAGCGTTATAACTCCCTATCACAAAAATGTTTCAGTCTGGGAACAACTGGAATTATACGAACAGATGATGGATGCTGTTCATCTGAAAGATAGTCAGAGTTGCATCCAATATGTAAATGGACATTTTCCCCTGAGTACTGCACCTTCTTTGCGGGGCTGGAGGATCAGAACCACTCAAGATGGTCCACCTATAGGGCGGCCATCTTAAAACATTTTTCTGCCCATAGGAACCCACAAGAGGCCCGCAAGACAGCCTACAATCTGCAGTGTGGAGAAGATCAGGCACCATAAGAATTTGTGCAAGAACTAAAACGTGCCTTTGCACAGACCACCAGGAGGGTGCGCACGACAGTAGGGAGTTCATTAACACCTTCTTCCATGCACTCCCTAAATACACCATGAGCCAGCTGGTGAGGGACTTTCACGAGAAGAGATCACTGGACTGGGTCATTGAACAGGTGACCCGTATTTCTGAAGTGCAGAAACCTGTAGAGAACAAAAATACCATTAAAACCCCAAACCAGCCAACAACCCTGCTGCTGCTAAGGTGGCGTAGGTGAAGGTTGCCCCCAATTTAGATCTGAAGAGGGGGGGGCCTAAAAATATTCCTGTACAGAATCCTTCTAGTCAAAGAATCGGAAGGCCCTAGTCAGGTAGTCAGGGAGGTAATTCCACAAATGGGACCCCTAACTCCCCTGATTATATTAGCCCCCGGTACAAGGGCAACACACCCATCCTAGGGTATGTGTGGACTCCCCCATCCCAAGGGGGGTGATCCAATCAGGTAGGCACCGCCCCGGGAAACTTCCCTCATAACTTTCACCAGAAGGGCAGTAATCTCCCAAATGCCGGGTTGAGCTTATTCCCCCGGTACCCGCAAAAATTCAACTCACAAAACAACGGTCCTTTCTCTCTCCATTTTCCTGTGCCCAGACAGCCCAATCCGGGAGAAGGGAGTCCAAGGGTGGAGGGTTACCCAACCTATCCCAACACAGGGTATTATGGGAAAAGGGATAGCTACCCTTATCGTGATCCACCTAGGATGGACCAGAGACCCCCGTACCAGCCAAAGCGGGTGTCCCAACTAGAGCGCCAGATCCATAACTTGTCCAAGGATCTGGGTCGCATGTTGAGGGCTCAGCAGAACCCTCAGATGAGCATGGCGGCCTAGAACTCCACAAACCAAGGGTCTGGTACCCCAGAGCAATGACGGGGAGAGAACCCCGACAATTCACCAGTTCCAAAGGAAGAGGCATGGGCGAGGGTGGGTGTAAAGCCTTAGAGGAAGCTTCCTTCCCCACTTGTGAAAAGCCCCTGGAAACCTAGGAGCCAGAACCAGAATCTCCTGCCCCCGCAAGTCTGCAACCTAAGGAACAGAGGGCGGATAGGAGAAATAAAGGACCTAAAAAGATCCATTTTGTGGAGGAGGTTAGCGTCCTCCAATTTGAAGGATAGGTGTCCTTTAGAGGACTCTGGGAAAAGGATCTTCTCCTTCAGGGATGGGGGAACTCCTCCTAAAGAGAAATGGGTCCTGAGAGATCCTAATAAAGACTGGATAAATGTGGGGACAGAGTTAGAACCGCCCATCATTGAACCCCAGAATGATAAACGAGAAAGCCACCATGCCCAAACATATTCTGGGCACTGCCTCCAAAAAGCGGGGGGCGGGCCAGAATCAGAACCGGGGGAGCCCAAAACTCCCCCAATATTCAACTGTCATATTTTTCTTACAGATCCCCAAGCGCTCACACTGAATCCTGCTCAAACTATCCCTGTGTCAGAATCAAGAGGCAAGAAATTGCCCAAAATGCACATTATCTTTGCCGCCTTGAGGAGGAGGAGGGAAGATTTTATGCCCCGGTCCAAATACAAGGGTAATGTACATTTTTGGCACTGGCAGACACTGGATCCCAAGCCACCCTTCTGTCAAAGAGAGCCTTTGAATTCAGGAAGGGGGAGAGATACCAGATCCCTCTCACCCCTCTTCCTGTACAAATTCAGAACTTCGATGGGAATGAAATTCCTGTTGAGGGGAGTGCGGATTTGGAAATTAAAATTGGGTGTCACAAGGTGAAACACCAGGTCATAGTTGTGACTCCGGAGGGCACACCCTGTTTACTGGGGAATGACATCCTGCGTAGACTATCTCCCCTCATAGATTATGTAAACAAGGTCCTCTGAACCCAGACTAACCGACCAATAAAATTAAAACATAGTGTCAACCATGTTAGTTTAAATGGCACATGCCACATTATTGAACAAAAACAGGATCAGATTGAATTCCATTTTCAAAACAACCAAATCCCTGACGTGACAGTAATTTGCAGTAGGACAACAAACTGGTGATGGGAAGTCCTCCCTATTTCTGAAAATAAACCCTTCCTTCCAGTCTCAAGTGGCATTCCACACTGGAAAGAAATACTCAAAAATTCTATACCAATTCATAATCAGAAAATCCCACTTGCCTAGTCCAAAATGATGAGAAAACAGTTCAAAGCTTAGCTGACATTCAGAAGATTAGAGAACAGTTGTTCATCCCTATTTAGTTAAAATAGGGGAAGGACTCTATTCTCGCCCGAGTGTGGGTGAACAACGGTAAGAGCTTCATCAGCGAAGCCATGTTCCAAAAACTCCCAAAAGAACCAGCCATTCCCATATTTAAATTGATAGACAAATGGGAAATGGACATGGAAACTCCCAATTCCAAACATCTCCTGCGAGATGTATGCTCAAAATTTCTACAGGCAACAAAAACATAGTGCATAACTGTTGGGTCGTGCGAGATGTCCCTGCTGCATTTTATTTAGGCAGTGACATTCTCAATCACTTTCCAATTGATTTGGATCTGATAAACTTCAAAGCCTGGTCCCAATTAGCGGGTAATCCCATGGATTTTGATGATCCAGAGAAAGCATTTCGGTCAGCTCAACTATTGCCATATGCAATTGAAGTGCAGATTGGAGAGGAAGTCACCATCCCAGAACGGACACGACTATATATAAGAGTATACACTGCCATTGACGTGTCAAATGTGTACTGGACCATACCTGTAAGTAGAGAGGACCAATACAAGCTGGCCTTTACCTTCGGGGGGCAGCAGTACACTTGCAGCCGGACTCCTTTTGGATACATCAACTCCGACAATGAATTTAATATCTTCTTGCATAAGGCCATGCCTGACATGGGTTAAAGGGGTAACCTGGCGTTAGGGAGAATTCTCCAGAATTGCTTATTTCCCTTACCTACTGAGTCCCTAAGCAACTTTGCTGGATTTCTAGGATTTTCTTTTTCACCTGGTAAGAGTGTGAGCCTTTTTTCCCACTCTTACATGTGTTTTGCTGTGTGTGTTTAACATTTTTGTGTTCATAGACTGTGGAGCCTCACCTACTCCACAGGCATTATCTTTTTACTATGTGTTACACAACACCTTCAGTGCAGTGACACAGGGTTGTCTTTTAGACTTCCCAACTCAGACTCCATTTTATAGACTGACTACTGTCTCCCAGAACATGTAAAGTTGCCATTGACTTTATTAGTCTTTTAAATCCACAGACCCAGTACAACCCATCTTACATGGAGTACTAGAAAGGGCTAAGACTGATCCCTTTTTGTCTGTTTCTCTTGGAGCATTGTTTCGCTCCCTTTTCATCAGGACTTGGCTGGTGGCACTGGTAACTACCCTATGTTTCCTACCGCGGTTATCTTAAATAACCTTGGTATTGTTTTAGGCTATCCTGGTAGCCTCGAACTTAAACCCGCTAGACCATATATGTTTTATTTCGGTTCCGGCTGGGTTTATTCAACATTTCTTGTTGTTAAAAGTCTTTCTTGTGTTTTACTCTGCGTGCCAAACTGGGGTTGATTCCGTTGTTCACTGTCTTTTTGTGGGCTTCTAAGCAGAAGCCCTCTTTAGCGGCCTGTATGTCTGGGTGGACAGGATGTGAGGGAGGGTTTTAGGACTCCCTGCACAGTGTCTCCTTGGAGACCCATGTCGCACTCTGAAATGATTGGCTGTGGTGAGTGTCGCGGCGGGACAGCCACCCTGCTGTGTGATTGACAGCCAGGCTGTGTGAATGGGGGAAAACTGCATAAAAAGCAAGTCTCTGGGTCTGGAAAGGCAGAGTCGCCACTGGAACGAAAGAACCGACGAGGAGCTGACGGGAGAGGACCCCTACCACGACTGAACCGCCCGGTGAAGCCCTGCTGCAGGTCTGAATCCTCGAACTCCAATGATAGAAAAGATCCTCCAGGAATCTTCTTCCCCTGAGCTGGTGGGACCAATCAGTTTGCCCAAATGGCAAGCCAGGACTCCCTCCTCTGGTCGAATTTGCTGTACAGAGATACAGTGAACCGGATAGCCAGGAAGATAGAACCCTGTTTGGGTTTTAAGGAGCGCACCTTTTATTTGTTCCTTTGCTCTGCTGCTGGTTTCTTCCCTGGGCAGTGCAGGACCCTCCAGTCTTCCTACTTCTTGTCAGTCCGACAGTCGCTTCAGGAACCGTGAGCCTGCAGGAACTGCCAGGAACGTCTGCCTCAGCTCCAGCTTCCTCTCCATTTAAAGGTACTGTTCAAATCTGGTTGTTCCTTTCGTTCAGCCGCGGTGAAAGTGTGTGAAATCTTTCTCCAATCCGAGGGCTTGTCCTTCTCTGCTCTTTAAACAAAATTTTCTGCCAACCAACTTTGTCCGGAACTCTTGGCAAAGACTTAACCGCGAACTACCCTGAACTGTGTGATCTAGAGCAAAAGACTTTTGTCCTATTGACTTTGGCCCTAAGCCTTTGTGATTTGAGTCCATCACTGTAGTTCCTACTTCTAGATTGCCCTGCTTACTTACCTGTTTGTGCTGCTCAATTTCTGCCTAACTTTCTCTTTCCCTACGTTTTAAATTTCAAGAGTGCCATTTTGCTCCCACTTCATTTTGTGAGCTTAACTTTTCTAGAAACTATTGGGAGTGGTGTGGTGAATTAAGAGTGTGATTTTTAAATTGCTTTACTTTAGTGAAATGTTATACAACTGATGTCTAAATAAATGTATATTCTTTTAATCAGAAACCTTGAGTCAGTGTTTGTTTGAATCATAGTAATTGCTGTCCTTTGTGTAACCATTGATACTGCTCACTTGCTCTTGAGATAAGTCTGGCTGCTCAGCCATCACGACCACTTTTATTGTGTAGTACAGGCTTGTACCAAAGATGAATTTGTACTGTCACTTGTAGTCTCAATTGTGTGTGGTGTTCCCAAAGGGTACTGCATATAATTCTGCCTAACACCCTGGCCTATGTAGATGATGTTCTGATCAAAAGCTCAACTGTGGAAGAACACATAGCAGAGATCTGTTATGTTCTGACACAGTTGAGGGCTGCCAGAGCAAAACTATCTTTCCAAAAGGTACAGTGGTGCAGGGCCCGTGTCAATTTTCCTGGGGCATGAGAGAACTCCTGAGGGTCTCTGTCCCCAGGAAAAGAAAATAGAAGCACTCCTGAAACTAAAAGACCCCACAACTCTGTGTGAGCTAAGGAGCCTCCTTGGACTGACTAGTTATAGTAGAAAGTTAATTGAGGATTACGCAGAGATCACAAGACCCCTTATCCATCGGTTGAAGGGGGGGTCAAGTGGGGAGTGGGTCCAGAACAAGCCGAGGCAGTAAGACAACTCAAAAGAAGCCTCTCACAAGCACCTTGCCTAGCTCACCCTGTCAAAAACAAGGAGTTCTTCTTGGAGACAGGGTTCTCAAATACATGCTTGACAGCAGTATTATACCAAAAGCATGACAAGGTCAATAAAGTCATCTCCTATACGGGTAAGACTTTATCCTCTGTGGAGGAAAAATTCAATGATTGTGAGAAGGCACTCCTGGGAACGGTGTGGGCATTGAAGAATTACTGCCCGTTCATCCAGGGGGAACACATCATAGTGGAGACTTCACACCAGCCTCTGCAATATCTTCAAAGTGACAGAATCCGGGCCGGAAATGTGAGTAATTCCTGAATTGCTTCCTGGATTCTGTCAATGCAAGGCTTTCCTGCCAAAACAAGATGAGTCCCCTCACGCAAAGTCTGGATGACTTGCATGATTTTGCCAGAGAAAACTGTCTCGAGGACCAAAGTCTTAAAATCAAGGACAACATGGAGGTGTACCTCAATTCCCCACACAAAGTCTATGAAGAAGACAAGTGTGAGGGAATGCCCACTGTCTACGTGGATGGGTGCTCCTACCATGTTGACAAGAACGGGGAAAAGGAACTAGTGGCCAGCGTTGCGAATGCTTGGGTGAATGATGCCCCAGAACCCTCCGGTGGGTAAGAAATCGGTCCCCGTAGTAGTCAAGTGGCAGAGCAGATGGCTGTGCATCAAGCCATCCTCACTGCTGTCCAACACCAACTCCACGAACTGGTCATAATCACTGATTCTGATTATGTCCGGAACTGGTTTGTGGAGCACCTGGTTAATTGGAAAACCAGAGCATGCTATGTGCTAACAATAAACCACTAAAACATGGAAAATGAATACAAAATATTGATGATCTGGTCACCTCGAGTGGGATGATCATCTACTGGAAAAAGATCAAGGGTCATACCAAAGTAGAGGGACCAGACAAAACTGGAAATGACTTAGCGGATCAGTTGGCCAAAACCGGAGCCATCGACTTTGAGATCGAGTCCCTGTTGGGGGAAATCCAGGTCACTGCTATCACTAGGTCCCAGACAAATGCTCACAATGAACTCTCAACTGCCCAGTGGATAAGGAGACCCAGATGCTGATTTAATCACGGCTCAAAAAGGGGATCCAATCATTGGTAAGTTTTATCAACACATTGAGGACCCTGAGAACTTTCCCTGACGGATACCGATTGCATTGGGAAAGAGGACCTCAGAGTGTTGATGAAATGTCCAAAAATTTTCAAATCAAGACGGTTTGTTGTAGAGGAGATCCATATCTGGCTGTGACCAGTGGGTGGTCCCCACCTCATTCCAAAGCCTGATGCTAAGTCACGCCCATGATGCGGCCACTGCCAGTCATCGGGGGTTTCATACGACAGAAATCTTGCGAGAGGTTGCATACTGGCCACACATGGGCAGGACCTCGACCAATACTTGAAGGGGTGTCTTGTGTGTGCACAATTTCAGCCAACATCACTCACACACTGTGCTCCCTTCCAAAAGAGGGGGATGACACTGCCTTGGTCAGATTTGCAAGTCGATTTCATCGGGCCCGTGATTCGATCCTCTAGAGGGAACAAGTACATATTAACCGTAACATGCTTGTTTACTAAGTGGGTGAAATGTCTCCCGGCCCTCAATTGCAAGGCAGAAACAGCAGCTGCCCTGATGATCAATCACATCTTCTCGCGTTTTGGACTACCCAAAAGGATTGAGTCAGACTGAGGTAGTCACTTCACCAGCGAAGTGATGACAAAGATGTGGGAGATACTTGGGCTAAAAAGGAAACTACACATTGCATCCTGCTGCCCTCTAGTGGTGGAGTTAAGAGGTACAATAAAACCATTGTGAGCATATTAAAAAGGTTTGTGGCAGACTCTGAGCAAAGTTGGGATATACGATTACCACTTGTCCTGATGGCCATCAGATCTACCCCTTCTTCTGCAACTAAAATGTCTCCATTTGAGCTGATGACTGGATGAGGGATGGTGCTACACCAGCATCTGCTCTATAGAACCCAAGAGCAGACATTGATCAATGCCTCCACAACTCATGAGTATGTTGAGAATCTGAGAAAACACCTTCAACATGCTTTTGCGTATGCTCGGCAGAATCTAGAAAGATCTGCAGACAGTATGAAGACCCACTATGACCTTAAGACAACCAAAAAGGAATATCAAGTAGGAGACAGGGTCTACTTGTACAATTTCCAAAGGAACCAAGCCAAGGAGCGCACATTCCTGCCTAGCTGGCGGGGACCTTTCACAATTGTGGACAGAATCTCACCAGTCACCTATAGAATCCACATCCCCAAGGGAAATTTGATAGAAGCGGAACACAAGTGGGTCCACATAAACCATCTAAAGAGTTGTCATCCCAGGCACACTTTGCGGCAAATAGAAGAGCCTTCCAGAAACCCAGACGGAGATAATCTGGACACCTAGAAAATTGTTAAATTGTCATTGAATACCTGCGAGGAATACTTTAAATTTTTATTGAATCCATGCGGGGAATATTGTAAATTGTCATTAAATATATGCGTCTATCCCACTGCTGAAATCCCCCTGGGAATAGTAGTGGGAAATGTTTCATAACCGCACTATGTTTTGTTTTCTAGTATTGCACTAAATCCACCTAATCACCAAAGAGGACCTCCTCGGGGACCCGGGAGGAAAAACCCAAGAGATCCGGAGTGTCACTCCACACTGGAAAAGAAAGCAGGGGAGAAGACGGGAGTATCTTCCCATTCCAACCAGAACCGGCGAGCAGAGCGTGTCGCATCAATTGCTGATGGGAGAAGCAACCAGATTTCTTCACATGGCCCGACTTCCCCACGACCCACGGGGCTTTGTGGGATATTTTTAGCCATGCCGATGCGCCCCACTGCACCCTTTGCCAATGGGGAAAGAAACAGCCAAAAAGGGATGCGCTAACCCCTGTGCGAGAAAACAATCTGCAAAACTGTGCATGGTTCACCATCACAAAGGGCTGCAGATCCCTGAACACACACAGTCAAAGTTGGTGTAAAAACAGAATTCACTCAGGAGAATGCCAGTGGGTGCTGATACATGTAACATGAAGCAAGGCCACAGAAGTGGGCTAAAAACCGAAAATGCAGCTTCCCTAACCAATTGCAACCTTCAAAGTGCTGTTTTGGCGCTAAATTCAGTCATTTTCCAAGTGAACTATTGAAATTAATGGGTGGCATTCTCTTTTTCATAGTCATTAATATAGTTTAATAAACCCAATCTGTTGTTTTTAAAACCGAATTTCTACTTTTCTCTGTTCTATTATTTTAAAAAAATGCATCTCACTAAAACTTCCATAACTTCTTCAATTTTATAGCTGGAGACCTAATTTCAACTCTCAGTTAAACCTAATATCTGTAGCTACATCCACAACTATTGACCTGTTTGTATTAAAAATTGCATAGTGAAATTTTGCTGCAAATTCTATTTTGCAAAAGTTTTACACGTGTCTTTTTCCCATCCAAAGTGTTTCTTAACTTCCATTCCGATTTATAGCGTGTTCTGTTGCTCATCTTGTAGCTTATGTTTGTTAAAACCTGTTTAGTATTGCTTCCATAGGAATTTTTATCAATTTCAGCCTTTTTGCACACTTTTCATTGTTTCACAAATTCATTTTCAACTGTCAGTTTAAAAGTGTCCAAATTCCAAAAACATTTTCTCTCTTGTTTGGGGAGGGAAGATAATATTCAAACCCTGTAGTCTGTTCTTCATTCCTGAATACCTGCGACTTACTGACATCTGTGTAGAATTGCTCATTTGTGAATTAAGAACTTTGCAAGGGGAAATTTGTACCTAAGCGCTATCTTTCAGAAGCCAAAACTGTTCTTTATCCTGTGTTTTCTATTCTGTATTGATCTAAGTAAATTCAATTGCTTTACTTACTTTCTGAATTGTTTTATCAGCACATTGGTGATTGCTGCCCCATATATATAAAAACTTATGTTTGGTTTGAATTTTAAATAAATAAATACATATTTACCGTAATAAACTAGCCTGATTCCTGGTCCACTGTGACCTGGAGGTTATTTTGAGACGGGTGTGATATGAGTGGTATATCACTCAGAATATTGAACCTATAGACATAATAAATAAGTATTTAATTTGTGCATTACATGCTAGGCGAGACCCGGGTGTGTGCCTGATTGAAATCCTTAAAAAAACCTTGAGTGCACGTGTTTCTAGTAAAACACCTATGGAGTCCGCTAAAATTACTAATTTCTCCCCACTTGCTCAGACAGACATAATCAGGAAAATGCCAGTATCTACAAGCTCTCGAATCTCCATTAGCAATATTAATATCGATAAATTGTTATTGAATATGTGCCTCAATTTGCATAAGGATTCATTAGGCGAGCTAAGCTTGCATCAAACATGGAGGCTCCAATGCCAATATCAAATACAAATCATTTAGCCACACCAGAATTGGAACACATAGCCAATATGGTTGGAGACAAATTGGTGTCTTCCAGGATGGATTCCACAGATCTGACAATACATGAAATGACATTGATACATGAAATTAACTACTCCCTTTATTAAATTCAATTGCATTACTGTGGAAGTGATCCTATCTAGCAGCAGTAGCAATAACGTGACACAAGCAAGCGCACTTACTATGGAGGAAGGTAGATATGCAATTGGCATTGATACAACACTTGACACAAGTATGGCAAACACCCCCTCCCCCCCGCCGAATACCATCATTTCTCTTCTGTCGTCTTATATTGCTCATATGGATGTAAACAGAACCCAAGGGGAGCCTGATATGTACAGTGGTACAAGGGAATACCCATACTAGTGCAGCCAGTCACGGCTAAAACGGCTAAACAGAAGCATAGACGACGCAGGATAAAAAGGAACGACACAGCAAACCCTGCAGCCAGTAATAGACAGACGCCGCGTCCTCCAACTAACGCAGAATCATGGGCTATTCCATTTAATAAAGCCACCAGAGCCAACCTGGTGGGACTGGGGCAAGCAAATGATGACATTACTAACCTCCTCACTTAAGAACACCATCCAAGGAGGAACGTGGGATAAATGGCTGCCATTTCCAGAAAAGCAATCAGTTATTTTACCTATTGAGAATGATGATATCATCAGATGAAGGGTTGAGGCTTCCTCTATACCTACTTTGACTTCCCAAGAGAGGACCAGTATTGGGGTACAGTTCCAGCTCTATACTGATAATCAGGTGATGTCAAATAATCGTCCAGTATTGGTGATGGACAGAGGCCCATCTGGGTCAATCCCAGAGCAAAATAAGAGCCAACACTTCCTTGTGGCCCCACATAACATGAGAACCAGTGATGCAACTACTCTGCATCGCCTATATAGCTACTCTGCCATTTCGGACACACAAAAACAACTTCCTTCACCTATTCACATCACATCTCACTGTGTACACATTGAGGAAATGTATCCTTCTAGCCCCTATTTAAAAAGGGGAAGGCTCATGCAAGTATTCAACGAAGTGAAGAAACTCAGGATAATATCTCCTCAGGATATAGAGCGTGCACTCTACAGCCAAAGCAAATGCTCTGTTGTCATGTTTGTGTCTACGGTCATTGTTGAAACATTAATTAGTCATGATAGCGTACTTCTGACTATGGCTTATACTAATGGTGTAGGGTGGAAGAAAAATCCACTACTCCTATCTCCATATTGGAGGGTAAAAGAGAGCCACCCCACTCCCGCTCCCCCCAGAGGGCGTCTCTTAACACAAACAAGCATGCCACAGGCCAGTCTTACAATAACTCCAGCTCCCATGCAAAGGCTGCTGCATATTGGTTCCCTGTCCATGAAGACTCTCATTATTAACACGATATGAAATTCATGGAACAAGCGCAGGTTCCAGTCTTTCATGTCCCATGAAGAAGACATAAGGGCATTAAGGGCAGCTGGCATGCTTTTATTCCAAGATCTTATTCCAAGTTAAACCATTTACATTGGTAGCGACCAAATCGGACAGTGGCCCCCCAAAGGGGTGAAATGCCATTTTGAGATTATGGATTGGAATCCAGGAATTGATGCCACATATTGTCAAAGGGTTGCCATCAGTAACATTCCTGGAAGGAATGCATGCACAGTATTGGTCAATTTATGTGACCATCCTGATGGCTCACAGACTGGTGTATTGTTCATTAAAGCTAGAAAGACACTACATGAATAGAGAATTGTGGAAATGTGAGATTAGAAATAATGTTCTTAGTGGTCATGGCCATTTAGTATTGGAACTGAAGAGAAGAAGCAGTATATGCTTGCTGCAGCTACAATCTCTCTCCAAGGGCACAGAATAGTGTGGACTGAAGCTGACGTGGGAAAGATCAACACTGGGAGACTCAACATGTCTTGCTCCCCCACTGGTTTGCTAGACAGATATGAAGGTGATTTGAGGGAATTGTTTGAAATATTATGGCCTGTATGCCAAGGGCCTAGACAGACGTCAATCCCGGGTCGTGGAGTGTTTCCCTTGTTTGACTTTCCTATACATCAGAAAAAGTCTAACTTAGCATTGGCGTTGTCAAGAAAAGTATGAATATCACGGCCACCATAAAAAAAACTATTATAGGGGTCTTCACACTAAATATAACGATTGGCTTGCGTTACATAAAATGAGTATTAACACATCACATTGGAAGACATTTGGGGTAATAAAAGTACAAATGAACTATGCGCGAAAGTATTGCGCATCTATACCACAGCCTTCATTGCAGCCATGAACCCCACTGAGATTTGCCCTATAACAGAGCACGCTTGGACTTCCCATATGGACAACCTCTATTGGGATGCTGCTTTACCCTTTCCCACATTGGGCAACTTGCTTCTGTGCCGCGTCACCTTATTGCCACAGCAAGAGTGGAAGATAGAACTAAAATCACAAACAAATTGAAATCATCCGGAGCCCCTGGTCCCAATGGGATTGCGAATATTGTTCTTAAGAAGAAATCAGCCATTCTGGCTAAGTTGCTCTATACCATGTTTTAAAATATTTTTCACATACAATGCCATATCGTCCAGCTGGTGTAATTCCATACATATTACCTGTGTCAAGAAGGGGGGTTATGGTGACCCTGGCAACTGTAGAATATTAGCCCCGCCAGACACGAGCAGCAGGGTCTGTTTGCAACCACTTCTATTGCAGGTGCTCACTTCTTGGGTTCAGGAGAAGCAACTCCTCAAAGCCCCAACAGCTTGGCTTCGAGAAGGATGCTCTGCGGCTCAAGCAATGTGGTGCTACACTTGCTTTCTGACGGATGTGAGAGAATGGTACTACACGGTCCTACTACTCACCATTTGTGTGTGGTTTATAACGCAGTATTTGAATGTATGTACCCCTCTATTATGGAAGAAATTGCAGCGATGGGCCAATGACAAGCGTCTTCTCCTTTACATCAGATTACTATACCCGGAAACAATGATAACCGTGAGGTTGTCTCAGGAAGAAGACATCTCTGCCCCCATGTCCACCAACAAAGGACTAAAACAGGGATGTGTTGGTGCACCCCTTTTATTTAACCTATATGTGGCAGACATGGGCGCTGGCCTGAGCAGAGGGTGCAATTTTCCTCCGCGGCTTGCTGTTATCCCTACCCCCTGGGTTTCCTACCTGGATAATACAGTGCTTTTCTACGAAATGCCAGTGGGACAGCAGCGCTCCAATGACATACTTGAGCAGCACACAGCTGAAAACTACGATTTTGCAGATCAATGGTAATGGACACCCGGCCTCCAGTTACAACTGGAATATAGGTGGGAAGAGATTGGAGATGATGGAGAGATATTTGTATCTTGGACTGCCACTTTCTAGTGCCCCCAAGTCCACTCCATATAGATCTTATATATCACCGATGGCAGGTGGTAAAGAGTTTTATAAGTAGAGTCCATGTCAACTCAGTTGAAGGTCTTCATGAGGTCTACCTTAAGTCTATTGGTCCTTCTATATTGTATGGGTCTGAGACCCTCGCTCTGACATATGTGGGCTGGTTTGACATACCTGAGGGAAAGATATTAAGATCACTATTAGGCTTCCCTGCTTTGGCTTCAGTGGCAGCCCCTACATTGGAGCTGGGAGTGACGTCCTTGCTTATCACAGGGAGGATTGGTATGATATGATATGATATGGCATGCATTGTAAACGCACCTATTAACACAAGTGTTTCAAGGCATGACGAGGCAGGGAGGGGGACAAGGTGAGAGACAGACAAGATCCTAACTAGGCCAGGTGTCATTCAGATCGCCGCAAGTGCATGGGATAGGGGGAAAGGGGAAGGAGGGGGAAGTTGCAGTACAGGTAGTAGAAATAATAATAATAAAAGGGCCAGCTGGTGGCAAGTGCAAGGTAAGTGCAGACAAGTGCTGGGAAGGGGGGGCTGTAGGGTACAGAGACAGTCCCGCAGGGGTTGCCAGGGAGGCAGTGCAAGTGGAGGAGTGGCTGGGCCCAGGACCGAGAGTTGGTGGAGTGGCCAGTTGCAGATTCAGTGCAGTTTCAGTAGAATTAGCAGGGGAGAGGGGAGAGAAAGCAGAAGCAAGAGGAAGGTTTTGAGGTGCTTCCGGAACCGGAGATGGTTCTCCTCAAGTTTCAGGGAGGCAGGAAGGCTGTTCCGAGGGAGGCCCTGCCGCGGAGAGAGATCTACCCCCAGCTCGTTGCTTCGAGAAGCGGCTGACCTGAGGGAGTTGGAGACGGATGAGCGAAGGGCTCGGAAGGAAGATATTTAGAAGAGAGAGTTGAAGGTATTTTAGGCCCCAGGCCCCAGAAGGCCTTGTGGACAATGCAGAGGGTTTTGACTTTATCCTTGCAGCCACTGGGAGCCAGTGTAGAGATTCAGTCCTGGAGAGATACGGTCCCTGGGCTTGAGGCCAAGACAAGTCTCGCAGTTCTGTTCTGGATGAGTTGCAGAGGGCGGAGAGTGGAGGCAGGCAGATTAAGATAGAGGCTGTTACACTAGTCCAGCTTTGAGAGAACCAGGGCTCGTGAGACAGTGAGCTTCTGCGGGAAGGAGAGGAAGCGAAGAATACCTCTGAGGAGGTGCAGCTGGTAGTGTGACTTCTTGGAGACGTCAGATATATGAGGAGAGAAGGAGAGTGTGGAGTCGAAGATAACCCCAAGGTTTTTTGCCTTGCAGGTAGGAGCAGGAAGAGGGCCAAGAGAGGCCGGCCAGAGAGCTGCAGGGAAGGAGGGAGTGGGTGTGCCGATGAGTAGAATCTCAGTCTTACTGGCAGTAAGGCAGAGGTCATTGGCGGCACACCATTCCTGGATAGCAGACAGACAGTCAGAGATGAGGGAAGGAGAGGAGGAGGCCGAGGGTAGCCTGAAAATGAGATTACCTGTTGCAAGTTCCTTATTGAGATATTGCAAGTGGAGCGCTCCCTAGACCCAGTAAATACGCTACCCCTACTAGTAGTGCATGCTTGTTTTAGGCCTGTTAATGCAGCACATACTGACCTGGCAAATACTGTCTTACTGCATTTGGATACCATAGGCTTTAAGCTCAGTGAAGTGGGAAACATGGGTTACTTTTTACAGCAATTGAAAATGTTAACATTTAATTGGAATCGGTCAAGATCAACTAAAATACTAGCTACTAAGAGGCACGTTTATCGGAATATATATTGCAAGGAATCCTTCTATAAAAGCCCTGTAGCTATCTGTATAAGATTTGCAACCAGTCTTTGAGGCACTTTATTCTTTTTTTGCGTCTGACTCTTCGCCAAGTCTACGGCTACACTGGAGCATGGGCTGACATCCCTTGTAGACCCTCGTTAGTCGCAGATAGAAACATTCAGCCGTATTCTCACCAGCTCCCTATCAGCCATGAGCTCTATCTGAAAAGCTATGGGCCCTTCCGCACCACGATGGGGCGAGTCATTTCAGAGCAGTTTGGTCTGCTATTTACTCGACCTAATCGCTGGCTATTGCAGCTGCTGCGTTTCACGTTTGGGAAAAGATACAACCTAAACTTACTTCCTAAATGAATGGGGATATATTTGTTTAGTACGTTGTATTTGCACATGGCCTCATTAGGGATACAGGTGAGTGTCATTACTTATGAATTGTATGTAATGTTACTATTAGAAGAAAACAAAGATGAATGATATGGATAAAAGGAAATATGTATCTGATTTTCATGTAAATTCAGAAGATAATGTGTTTTTTAAGTCCTATTGGTACCTGTACTTAATACATAAAATGTGATGCTTAATGTTTAATTTTAATGTCTATTTTTAATGTTTATATTTCTGATGTATGCAACAGGCTAGACATTTTAGCCATAAGCATTAAATGAAAAAATAGCAAATATGAAAGACACAAAGCGTAATTTTCCCCACTTTCTTGACCTCCAATCCCCACCCCCAAGCAACAGCATCAGCAGAAGAGTTGGGATAGGCCTTTTAGGCTCAAAGTGTTAGGGCATGTGTGGGCGTAGCATTAAATACTTGCAGGAGCCACATATTTTATGCTGGAGCTGTTTGTCTCCCCTGCACAGCGGTGTGTGTGCAGGGGAGTGGGGGTGGGTTAGTCTGATTGGGGGCCAAGGGGGGTGGGTTGTTAAGTTTGACGCTAGAAGTAAACGAGACAGTAGTGTTTCTCCAGATACTGAGGGTTTATCCTCACCTACTTTCACCAAACCAAGAAGCAGGATATGAAGATCCCATAACAGGGAATCCACTTTTGTCAGATCAGTTTGTATTAATATCTCCAATTCCCTGCATTTCTAACTGTTCGTCGTGTTGAAAGCACCCAGATGTCCTCCTTCACAGAACCTTAGTCTTTCTGAACCTTTTGGAAGGATTCTAGTTCCCCTAACAAATACAGTACACCCCGCTTTGGTGCAGTCTGCCGGTCTCCAAATACAAGCTCATTATCCAGAATCCACAAAGTGAAATTTGGATTCTGGTGGACCAGCAGAAATTGAGTCAGGAATGTTGAAAGCCTTTTTGTCACGGTCACGTCCCGGCTTCCAGATAACCCAATCACGGGGTAAATTCACAATTATTTGAGCCTCTCTTTTCTTTACGAAGGAGAGGCATACGTGTTTCCTGCTATGGCTGCACCATTAAAAGCGAATGCTTCTCAGACATCCTGCACCCACTCTACTATTCTCCCAGTTGGACAGCTTCAAAATACCCATGGGCATATCACCCATCCCGCCTCTAAAGGCCGAAACAGTACCTTTTACCCCACTTTTGACTTATTACCCTTGCCCCCAAATGAAGGCCATGATATCCTTCATGTGCTTGAACAGCAGAGCCAGAAATGAATACAGTAAACATAGGCCTAATATTACTTTTAACCACTGGTATTCTCCATGTGCAAGACAGGTATAGATTGTTCCTTTGTATAGATATTTTCTAATACTCTTGAAAAGTCCTGGATGGCTAGTTATACACAGGGTGCTACACTCAGCAGCAATGTAGACTCCATGGTACCGGCTTTTCCAGGGTTACCCCCGAAATGGTGCTGCTCTGTTCAGTGTCTAACACTCAAGGGGCAGATAATGATAGTCAGGATTTTGACTTGCATTATTAACAAACATTCGTCATGCAACCTATGAGGCAGCCGGATTGTTTGCCGGCACATGCTCTGTTTAAGATCCTTTCATTTAGCAACCAACCCTTTCTCTGCCCACCTTCTTTAATCGCCAGCCGCTTGCAGTGAGGCCAATCCTTTGGCCTCCAAAAATGGCTTTCATTGCATCCCACCAGGGGCTCAGCGATGTGCCCTGCCAGATACTCTTATTCAAAGATGCCCACAGATTTCATTTCTGATTTCACCAGTCTTTATTCCTTCCCTTAATATAAATTTGTCAAGCCTCCATCGTCTTCTCCCACTCTGAGCTCTCACTATTTCCGAAGCACTTTCTGGTATTTCATCAATTTCAGCTGAAACTAGTAAAGGCAGAGGGCAGAGCTGTATCCATGCCAGGCGTGTGGCATGTGTATACAAGTTAAAGAATGAGTCCCTTGTCTTTTCATGGATGGGCCCCCAAGAATAGCCAACCCCATGTACTGAAATTCCTCACCCATGCATTTGGAAATGCCTCTTCCGTCTGTGGAATGGGTTGTGTTGACTGGTCTCATATTTGATTAACACTGAGGTTCAGGTCTTGGCACAGTTCTGCGCTACTGTTAAAAGATGCCAGCCCAAGCGCTCACTAGCCACTGTTAGGCAGAATTATATGCAGTACCCTTTGGGAACACCACACACAATTAAGACTACAAGTGACAGTACAAATTCACCTTTGGTACAAGCCTGTACTACACAGTGAAAGTGGTAGCGATGGCTGAGCAGCCAGACTTATCTCAAGAGCAAGTGAGCCGTATCAAATAGTTACACAAAGGACAGCAATTTCTATGATTCAGGCAAACATTGACTCAAGGTTTTCAAATAAAAGAATATACATTTTTTTCACTCTTCAGTTGTATAAATTACACTATTATAAGCAGATCAAAATCACACTCTTAATACACCACACCACTTCCTTAAATTCCAGACAAGTTAAAGGATAGTTCGGGACTTTTTTTTATTGTCCCTATGGTTCGGCCATGTGTTTTTAAGCATAACTCGGTAGATCGTAGAAACTTTCCTATGGACCTTACCCGACTTTTCGTCCATTAACGCACTCGAAATCAGCCGCCATTTTGTGATAATCCTATCATTCCGCCCATCGCCCTGGCTCACCTGCTTTTGCGGCACTAAATCAAATCCCCCGCCCCTGAGCCTGACATCAGCAGACGCGTACCGCCCATTTCCAACGCCAAACAGTTTCGTGTCAACAATCGCTGCGCTCAGCTAATGACGTGTCGCCATGGAAATGGCAGGACGCCTCTTTCCTCAATAAGTATAAACAACCGTTTCACAACACACAGCAGCAGATTTTCGATTCCATTCCTCTCTCTGTGTTACTTTGAGTATTCTGTGACTCGTTTCTGTGCTCTGGTCAGCTACCTTCGCCGCTTCTAGGCCTTGTGAACACCTGTACCATCTCTGTAAATTATTTTACTTTCTTTACCACACAATGGCTACAATAATGCCGTATATGTACGAGCCCGAGTACACCGAGGAAGAACTACTGGAAAGGCAAGCACGCGAAAACGATGGGGATTCGGACGGCAGTTGGGAGGACCAGTCAACGGATGAAGAGCCTGGACCATGTCGCATGGACGGCGTCTCCACCTGGTGCACGTGCAATCGGTGCGAGCTAATGCCAACTGAGGAGGAGAACTGCTGCTGCCGTGAAAATTCCGGGTGCTTGGCCTACATTTCGGAAAGCGAGCAAAGTCGCAGAGCACAAGTCCGCAATGCATCACGAGCTGCCAGAGTTCAGGGAAGCCTGCCTCTCACGGACCGTGTTGAGGATGATGATGGTGCTTATGCACGAACTTCGCGGCACTGTTCGTCCGCGTAATCCGAGTAACGAGTAAGTATACTCTGGTTTGTGATGTCAGTGATGCCACTACTATTTCATGGTCGTCTCCCACATATAAAATTACATCTACATATCATTCGAATGCATGTAAATTTGTTCCATATGTGCATTTTCTAGATAGTATTTTTTTCAAAGAGAAATGACATTGTTTACCTGAATCGACAGTTGATAAGAAAGTTTGGTCATTTTAATACAGTTTGCATCTTTCTTTTTCACAGGTGGTACAGGCTGGTGGCCTATCGTTGCTTCACTTGGTGGCTTCACGGGAGGCTCGGACACCGCGTTCGGAGAGTAATACCTGCCTGTGCGGTACTTGCCATTAGACAACATTTCCCCAGCGACAGTGGACAATACCGCGGATTTTCCCTGGATGTGCTGCAACCGCAACTTTACAATGTGTAATGTTTATTATTTATGTTTAATTAAATACTAAAATAAAGCCCAACATATATTTTAACAATGGTTGTTTTGATTTTTTAAATGAATCTAGTGTATATTCTCCTGGAGGGGTGAGGTATTTATAAACTCACCCCCTGCATTCCATGTAGTAGATCCTGCAGCCATCCTCTTACATTCAGTTAGATGGCCTCTCCTTGGTGAGCCCTGCGGCAAACGGTCTTGTCTGCACGACCACCGCCCCGATCCACCCCCCGCCCTATCAAAGGCAGTTCGCACCGGGGGTACTTGTGCTGGCAAGTGGAGCTGTCAGGGAGCAATAAAGGCCAAGAGGTGCCAAAGACCATGTACACTTCAAAGTGGTCTATAGAGCATGGGTTGTTGTTCCCATGTCT
Source organism: Ambystoma mexicanum (assembly GCA_002915635.3). Classification (NCBI taxonomy): domain Eukaryota; kingdom Metazoa; phylum Chordata; class Amphibia; order Caudata; family Ambystomatidae; genus Ambystoma; species Ambystoma mexicanum. The sequence continues at coordinate 506,858,238 of CM030323.1, forward strand.
ACCTCCAGACCCCGTGTCTCCTGCCAAGCATCCCCCCTCACGCTGGACGGCCCCCTGCAATCCACATAAGTGTGTCTCCATTCACGAGTCTTCCTGTGTCTTGTCTGCACGACCACCCGCCCCGATCCACCCCCCGCCCTATCAAAGCAGTTCGCACCGGGGTACTTGTGCTGGCAAGTGGAGCTGTCAGGAGCGATAAAGGCCAGAGGTGCCAAAGACCATGTACACTTCAAAGTGGTCTATAGAGCATGGGTTGTTGTTTCCCATGTCTACCTCCAGACCCGTGTCTCCTGCCAAGCATCCCCCCTCACGCTGGACGGCCCCCTGCAATTCACATAAGTGTGTCTCCATTCACGAGTCTTCCTGTGTCTTGTCTGCACGACACCGCCCGATCCACCCCCGCCCTATCAAAGGCAGTTCGCCCGGGGTACTTGTGCTGGCAAGTGGAGCTGTCAGGGAGCGATAAAGGCCAAGAGGTGCCAAAGACCATGTACACTTCAAAGTGGTCTATAGAGCATGGGTTGTTTGTTCCATGTCTACCTCCAGACCCCGTGTCTCCTGCCAAGCATCCCCCCTCACGCTGGACGGCCCCTGCAGACCGCATAATGCCACGACATATACACGTCATTCATTCACAAACACACCCCTGTTTCGAATTCTTTATAACCCACTTCATATTTCTAATGAGAACTTCTTTGCGCTTTGCTAGTCAACCGTGAAGGTGCTGGTTATCTGCTCTTCGTCTCTGTGAACTTCCGTGACCACTTGAGCAAACTCGTCAGTTTGCAACCTGTGAACTGCTCCCTGTTCTACGACAAGAAACTACTCTGATCCCTGCATCTAACTGTTTGTTCGTCAAGGTAAGTCCATGTACCATAATCATTTTGCGTCCAATTTTTTATTTATATCTATTTGCTAGTAGTCATCAATTGCATCCATGTTTTCTTTTCGTTCACGACAGTACATGCAAGGAACTAGTCACATGTTCTGAGTTTAGTCAAATTACTTTTTCTATTTTTTGAAAGTTATTGAATACTTATCCGCATGTGAATAACATGTATAGTTCCAAGACCAAACGGACCTTGCATTGAACCTTTTATGTGCTCATTAATGTTTTAACACATTGGTATTCATAGAGAATTGTTATCTTTACTTTTCAGAACTTTCCATAATGCCTGCTTGTTCCATTGGCGGTTGCCTTCAAGACCCATAACAAATCTGAAGGTACTATAATGCATGTTTTCCTAAGACAATAGATCAATAAGAGAATGGGTCCGATATTTGCGGATATCCAGCTCTGAGATAGAAAGTAGAGTCCTAGAATCTTTGCGGACAAGAGGGTGATCGATACCGCATCTCGCAGCAGGCACTTTAGCCCAGACATGTACTCCACATCATTGCTAATAAGGACGAAAACACCCGCGAGCGAGGCGAAAATTGCTCTCAACCGCTATTCCCACTCTATTCGTCCACATCCCTCCACTGGTGAGTCAGTTTACGTATTTTCTCTCGGCATTGCGGTAGTGTGTAGCATTGCTAACAATAATTTCCCCATTTATGTATCCACTCAATATGGAGGGCTGAAGATTCTCCATCCGTGTCGTTATTGCAGTCCATCAGCCACTTCAGCGCCTATCGGGTAATCTTACTTAGCTATTCTGACAACTGACTTGTTTTAGGCATGTAAATCAATAGTTTTTTATTGATCGTGATAATTATTTACCTAATGGTACACCACAGTACTCGTCCTCTAGTCTTTGTTTTTCAGTTATAATTATTGTTATCCAAAATAATGCAAGTACTGTCTTTCAGGGAGATGCTGAGGAGTCCAACGCATTGACGACAACCGTAGATGTCACTCAGATGCTCGAGGTACGTTTCAGGACAGTTCCATCGATGGAGATCATCAGATCTTGCATTCTGTAGCGTGATTGTTACACACAATGTTTCTTTCGTTTTAGCCATGGATATGTCCTTCTGTCGTCGCCTCGTATGTGTCCTCTTTTTTCAATATTGTGTTCATTACTAATGAAAGTCCTATGTTTCAGGAGTCGATGGAGCATTAGTCCAAGAAGAGGGGGAGCAGTGCAGTTACGGGTCGGCGCAACAGCTTGCAGAAGTGTGACCGCAGTTACAGCGTCCCTTGATGTTCTTATGCATTTCGAGGTATGGATACTGACAGATCGATCAAGCGAGATCAAATGACAGTGATTACATCCGCTATACTTCCTTCTTTATTAACGCAAGTACTATGTTTCAGGGAGCTGACGGAGCTTCTTCAACAAGAACATCACCCTAGTAGTTGATGCAGATCTCTGGGTGGTGACACTTCCAACGATGGAGGCAATCGAATCATATTTAGATATCCATTATTTATTTTAGACAACTGATCAAAGATTGTGCAGGTCTATTTAGATGAGCTGTTGACGCCTGCACAAAGTTTATGTTCTTTTTAACAAAATAGAAAACATACTAATGCAATTACTGTGTTTCAGGAGGTTGCTGAAGCGTCATTCTTCAATAATTCATCAATGGAAGTCTATGGGAGCCCGAGGTATGGATCTTGACAGTTCAATCTAACTAGATCAACAATGCGTGAACTATTGTCGTTTGAATGTTCTACCAATGCGTTCATTCGTGTTTTGCTATTGAGATGTACGTATGGTATTGTCCCCAGTACATTTTGTGTTTTCAATATTATTATACATACTAATGAAGTTCTATGTGTTCAGCGAGTCGATGGAGCCTCAGTGAGTGATGGATGTGCTTATCATGAAGTATAGTCGTTGCAGCGCGAGAGGAAGTGGAGACATGCACACACGAGTCGGAGCAACAGCGTCCAGATGTTGAAGTTCGAGGAAAGAACGTTTTAAGAAAAGAAAGCAAAAGAAGGTTAGTGTCCTGTTCACTATATTATGTTGTTTTTCACTGTCAATAGTTCATACTGTAAGTTGTTGTTTAAACTGAACATCCCTTTCTAATCTGTCCTCTAGTGCGAGTGGTGTAAGAACTAGATCATACACGACAGTGAAGCGAACACGAGAGATGTTGCTTGTCAAACCTTTTGGCAGGGACTTGAGACTGGAGATTGCATCGTGCCAATGGAAGAATATGAAGTGATGACAACGGAGCTATCCCCCACCAGCCATTGATAGTGAATGTCCTCCTGGTAGTTTGGATGCATTTCGTAGATCAATTCACAGAATCCACACCCGCAAAAAATAAGAGCACGCGAAAGTTGAAGACATTGTTTTTTTCTCCATCTCCGGACAAGGAACAGTGTTGGCAATGGAGAGAGATGAAGTGGCGACAATGAAACACCATCAATATCACTCAGCATAGCGGAAGACGATATCAGAGATTGTACCTTTCATGCGAGTGACATGTCCTCAACGTTACAGGCCGAACCAGCTGGGATGCAGAGTGACAGTATAAAGGAAAGAGGCCAAATTCATTGTATTCGATAGCTGTTTGATGGATATTATTATGATTGATGAAATGTGGGCATGTGCGTTGGTGGGGAGTATGTGGGGAGCCATTGATTAATGTTGACTCGTGCAATTCGAGGCACTAACCTTAAAATACATGCCACCTGTACACAATATCATCCGTTCGCATGGTCTGCACCAACCCATGCTGGGGCAACTGCCAGCAGGCAATCTACTTTGTGCAGCGCCGCACTTTTTAGTGGTTCAAGTTTTAAAAAGTTACAGTTTTCTTTCAGTTTGTGGGAATCCATTTCATTGCGAAAAGTCAGTTCTACAAATACCAAAACCGATTATCTATTTCCAGCCATCAGCGAAGCTTGAGAATGGGAAAAAATGTCAATGGAAAGTACATTCGCGGGCAAACGCTTCAGGCTAGCCGGTGATGGACAATGCGACAGTCCAGGATTTTCAGCCAAGTACTGCACTACCACTTTCAGGACAATGGAAAGTAAGAAATTTGTGAGTTCGGTGGTCGTGCAGGTGTCACAAAGTACATCCTCAGTGGCCATGGAGAAAGTTGGCTTTGTAGCATCAATTGCAAAGAACTAACAATCGCGGGGAATGGTGATCGGACCTGATAGCCACGGACAGACACGTTTCAATTGCCAAGACAATGAGAGAACAGTACAAAAATATAAATCACCAATTTGACGTATGGCATCTTGCAAAAACAATCAATAAAAATTGTCGGCTGCAGGAGAAAAAAAAGATATGCAAGGTATTTCACAGTGGTCCAAGTCAATCAGCAACCATTCTTTGGTGGAGCTCAAAAACATGTGAAGGGTCGTTGGAAATTCTACTGGAAAAATGGCGGTCAGTAATGTTGCACTGTAGCAACGTACATCAATGGTCTACAAATGAGCATTTCCACAAATGTGAACATGGCCATTTGTCCACAGAGGAGGGCACGGAAGAAGAAGTGGTTGATTCCTTCATCACCCACTCACAAGGCCATTGAAAAGATTGTATTTGATAAAACTATAACAAGAGATTTGAGGGGACTCACGGAATTCTGCCACACAGGAGATTTGGAGGTGTTCCACAAATATGTGCTAAAGTACAGGCCCAAAAGATTGCATTTTGCATGGAAGGCATGATAAATCGGACTTCTTCTAGCGGGTCTTGGCACATAACCATAATGTTGGCCGTCAACAAAGTAGGACGACCGGAACTTTAGGGACGCTTCGCTACAATAAGGCCTTCACTAAAAGAAGTAAACCAATGGGTGATCAAACCAGTGTTTGAGGATATGCAATATGAGTTATTTGAGAGACTTATCGTAGATGTCCTGATAGGCACATACATGGAGTGGTGAACGAACCTATGCAGGGGACAACTGCATTGCCACCCAACATTGCCTCTGTTCCATGTCCACCTAAAGCAGAGCTCATTGAGAAATACACATCACGGTTTAAATGATTGTAATTCGATTTGTCTGTTCTCTCGAGTCTCCTCATGTTGCAGGCCATTGCAATTAAACCAAACAGTAATATAAATCATTTTTACAAAAATTTATAGAATGTTTCCGTATTACAAACACATGGCCACCCATAAGGACAATAAAAAAAAAGGCACGCAGACAAGATGCCCTTACACTAACTGGAGCTAACTAGAAATGTGTGCTCGCTCAAAGTGAAGGTCAGCTGCTTTGATGTTTTGCTCGGGGTGGCGGAAAGGCCCACGACCCAATATAAGGTTTCTATTGTGATTTACCTTGACAGGCCGGGACCATCCTGAAGACTAAGAAAAGATAATGAATAAAATTTCAGAAACGAAACGATGAGCCACGTTCATTAGAAGAAGTAACGTCGGCAAAGAAGGAGTGGTGTTTCGGGTCTGCCCTACACAGAGACACAATGGAAAATGCAAATATAATGTAAGTAACTTTTGATGAGTTTATACCGCAATTTCATTACTATACAGTGGCTTTAAAGACGGGTTCAGTTGTACTTGTTCGTTCTATGTGGCATAGTGTTTTCTACCGCGCACTATCTGGAGGAGAACCATCTTCTTTTACTGAAGCACCTCAAACCTTCCTCTTTGCTTCTGCTTTCTCTCTCCCTCTCCCTGCTACAACTGGTCCACTGTCTGCGACCTCGGTCCTGGGCCCTTCCACTCTCCACCTGCACTGCCTCCCTGTCAACCCCTGCACTGGGGGACTGTCTCAGTATCCTACAGCCCCCCTTCCCAGCACTTGTTCTGCACTTACCTTGCACTTGCACCCAGCTGCCCTATTTATTTATTATTTTATGCTACTTACCTTGTACTCCACTCCCCCCCTCCATGCCTCGCCACGCCTTTAAACACTTTGTGTACACCAGTAGCGCTGTCCTCGCTATGAAATGAATAATTTTAATAAGGATCTGATGGTGAGACTAATTTCATTTTTTATGTTTTTAGGTACATCATTCACTACTGTCTGTGTCACGAGTACCAGACACCGGCGGACGGCTTCTACAGCCGCCAGTTGCTTCTCCGCGTGAACAACGTTACCACCCTGACCATTTTATGGGACGATCGCCAAGTACAAGTATGCCCTTACGCGGTACTAACGTTAGATGCAACATACCTACCGTTGTGGTGGCCTAGTGCCTCGTTGTTGGAAACAGCCATGCGATTATCAGTTGCGACAGAAGAGCTTATTTTTATCGTAAACCAACACCCTGTGTACTGCACACGAACATCGCTTCCTCAAGACGAACTAATTTGGATCGAGAGGCAAAGAAAAATGCAAATCGCTGAATATTCTCTAAACATTTGATGTCCAATAAACGTACTTTGCCAAATGTACAATCTTGCCGTTTGCTTTTTAAACCACGGTTTCACATTCCGAATTGTGGTGCTGTATTGTGAGATGCTCTAAGACCCTGTGTACAGCAAAGGACCATCGCGTTCCTCAATACGAACTTTTTGGAACATGAGCAAATAAAAAATGCAAATCGCTGAATATTCTCTAAACATTTGATGTCCAATAAACGTACTTGCCAAATGTACAATCTTGCCGTTTGCTTTTAAACCACGGTTTCACATTCCGAATTGTGGTGCTGTATTGTGAGATGCTCTAAGACCCTGTGTACAGCAAAGGACCATCGCGTTCCTCAATACGAACTTTTTGGAACATGAGCAAATAAAAATGCAAATCGCTGAATATTCTCTAAACATTTGATGTCAAATAAATGTACTTTACCACATTTACAATCTTGCGGTTTGATTTCAAAGTACAGTTTCATATTCCGAATTGTGGTGCGCTGTATTGTGAGCTGATCTGTGTTGATTTCCGGGGTCTGTGTGGAGTCGCGTAGAAGACGCCTGGGCGCGTTTGCCTACGCAGCACAGTCACGTCACGGATAGAGGCGGGGAATATGAATGTTTTGATAAAGTCTGTTTCAGGGGCGGGGGATTTGATTTAGTGCCGCAAAGGCAGGTGAGCCAGGTCGATGCGGCGGAATGATAGGATTATCACAAATGGAGGCTGATTTCGAGTGCGATAATGGGCGAAAAGTCGGGTAAGGTCCATAGGAAAGTTTCCTACGATCTACCGATTTATGCTTACAAACACATGGCCGACCCGTAGGGACAATAAAAAAAAAGTCCCGGAACTATCCTTTAAGCTCACAAAATGAAGTGGGAGCAAAATGGCACTCCAGCAATTTAAAAGGGAGGGAAAGGCAAAGTTAATAGAAATTAAATCACACCAACAGGTAAGTATTCGGGGCAATTGAACAAGAGGAACTACAGTGATAGAATCAGGTAGAAAAGGCTTGGGGCCAAAGTCAATGGGTCAAAAGTCTTTTGCTCAAGATTACACAGTTCAGGGTAGTTCGCGGTAAAGTTTGTGTCACGGATTCCAGACTAGGTTAGTTGACAGAAAAGTTTGTTCAAAGAGAAGAGAAGGACAATCCCTCAGATTGGAGTAAGATTTCAAGCACTTTCATCGCGGCTGAACGAAACGAACAACCGGATTTGCACAGTACCTTTAAATGGAGAAGAAGCTGTAGCTGAGGGGACGTTCCTGGCAGTTCCTGCAGGCTCACGGTTCCTGAAGCGACTGTCTGACTGACAAGAAGTAGGAAGACTGGAGGGTCCTGCACTACCCAGGGAAGAAACCAGCAGCAGAGCAAAGCAACAAATAAAAGGAGCCTTCTTAAAACCCAGGCAGGGTCCGACCTTCCTGGCTATCCGGCCCACTGTAGCTCTGTACAGCGAATTTGACCAGAGGAGGAGTCCTGGCTTGGAGTTTGGGTGAACTGGTTGGTCCCACCAGCTCAAGGGAAGAAGTTTCCTGGAGGATCTTCTCTGTCGTCGGATTTTGAAGATTTGGACCTGCAGCAGGGCTTCACTGGGCAGTTCAGTCATTGTAGGGGTCCTCTTCCATCAGCTCTTCGTTGGTTCTTTCGTTCCAGTGGCGACTCTGCCTTTCCAGACCAGACCAGACAAGGGAACACATGGCAGGGGTCCGAAGATCCCTCCCTCACATCATGCCTACCCATACTTTCAGGCGCCTTAAGGAGGGCTTCTGTGCAGAAGCCCACGAAAAGACAGCGAACAAAGGAATCATCCCTTGTTTGGCGCACAGAGAAAAACTCGAGAAAGACTTTAACAAAAAGAAATGGCGAATAAACCCAGCCGGAACCAAAATAAAATGTATTTGGTCAAGCGGGTTTATGTTCGAGGCTAATAGAATAGCCTAAAACAATACCATGCTTATATAAGATAACCGCGGTAAAAATGTTAGGGTAGTTACCACTGCCACCAGCCAAGTCTTGATGTAAAGGGAGCGAAACAATGCTCCAAGAGGTACAGACAAAAAGGGATAGGAATTAACCCTTTCCAATACTCCATGTAAGATGGGGTGTATTGGGTCTGTGGTTTAAAGTGATTAAAATAAAGTTAATGGCAACTTTACCTTTTCTGGGGGACAGTAGTCAGCCCCAGAAAATGGAGTCAGTGGGAAGTCTCAAAGACAACCCTGTGTCACTGCACTGAAGGTGCTTTGTAAGACACATGAAAAATATGAGGCCATTGAGTAGGTGAGGCTCCAGTGCCCAAGATCACACAAAAAGTGAAAACACACACAGCAAAACACATGTAAGAGTGGGGAAAAGATTCTCACTCTTACCAGGTGAAACAAATAAACCCTAGAAATCCAGCAAAGCTGCTGCACGAGTCATTAGGTAAGGGGAAATCAGCCATTTATGAGAAATCTCCCTAACAGCCATGCACTGTACAGAGCTCCGATGCTCTCGAGCGATTTCTGCGTGTTACACAATAAAATACAAACAGGAGCTGCTGCTGTCTGCATATGCTGGATCTGGGGTCACAGGCATTCAACGGAGGAGGGCTGTGCAACGAATCCCAGAGCATGGATTAGACATCAAGACCATGGGTCCAGTAGAGGGCATCATTAACTACTAGACCACTCTGCCAATCACAATGTGGCGCGGAACGGGCCCAGAACACTTCTCAATGCACAATAACTTTAGGGCAGAGGGATGACTGGAGCTTGATGTTCTGCAGCGCTCCCGACAGGTCTCTCGCGAGGTTACAAGGTCTGCATTAAGCCTGCAGTCCCACGAGTGGTGAATGCAACTGCCCAGCGCTGATCTCACAAAGACTTTCACTATCTGCCAACAGGGACGCAGGTCAAATTCAAGAAAACAGGATTCCTGAGCGGCTTTATCGTGTACACCGTACCCAGGGCCAGGGCTACCACTAGGCAAGGTTAGGCCTGTACTCCCAAAGTGAAGAATTTACTCGTCCTCTCTAAACCCCAAAACATGCACCCAAATGTGGTGTCCCATCGCTCGATTGCTGCAGATCAAGGATGTCTGTCCCACTGGCAGGACACCCTGGCAATCTTACAAAGATTTTACCAACACCTCTTCAAATTGCTCTTAAAACTATGAAACATTTGCTTCTAACTCTGTTCAATTTAAAGCAAACACCCATCCTACCTCTTTATGAACAAAAAATGTGAAAATAAAAAATAAAACTAAGTCAGAGATGGTTCGCAATTTGGCAAGAATTAGAAACACCAGTAGAAGTAGCGCTTGAGTTCCTAGTCCAAGGGCATTCTAACTTTGACTTTGCAGACATTTTGGACTACAACGACCATCGGCCTAAACCTGCATAGTCAATGATTTGGAATTGTGGGAGTAGTAGTTCAAAACATCTGTAGTTTTGCAGGTCGGAGACCCCTACCTATTCTTTGCTTTGAGAACTATTCTCTTTTAATTCAGATTCAGACTGTGTGGATCTAGGCAAGTAAAATATATGGGAGTAATGTTTTTTTCCTGATGAGATGTGCTGGTGACATCTTTCAGTAACGTTCAATGGGCCTCATTTAGATCCTGCCGGTCCGGAAACAATGGTGGCGGTAAATCCGCCGCCACTGTTGTTTCCGGACCGGCTGATTCTGAGTTCTTCAGGCTTTGGTCTGACCTGGCGGGAGTAACGTCACCCGCCTGCAGGTGGAAATGGAACACTGGTTCCATCACGGAACCAGTGTTTCCATTGTCCTCATCCCCATGGAGTCCTACGAGACTGAATGGGAATGGGGATTTACGGAATTCCGCCTCTGGAATTACCGGGTCACTGGGGTTGTAATGCCCCGGTGATTCTGGCAATCATGGAGGAGGAATGGTATTTCGGGTCCGGCGGCAGCCTGCCAGTATTTCCGGCACGGCTAGCGCCAGACTCGTAATGAGGCTCAATGTCGTTTGAAAAGCAATTTGATACTAGGTTGTGGTCTGTGCCCTGGGTACAAGTACGGGGACATGGGCACAAGGTATGGAGAATATGGGCAGGGACCTATGCAATAACATCCCCAGTCTGTGAAACAGCCTCTTATGTGAAGAAGGGAAGGTGAGGATTGAGAAAGGTGTTTGGGAAGATTAACTATCAACTGACAAATGAACACAAGACACATCTTTTGAGTAGTACTTATAAACATCCTAGGACACATCTTTTGAGTAGTACTTATAAACATCCTAGCAATGCGATGCAGAGTGTCGATGGATATGGAGAGTACCTGTTGATATTGTTCGAACTATACCACGGCTGCTTCCGAAGCACAACAAAGTTGCAGACCTGTACGATGAACGTAAAGAGTATGTTAAGAAATATGGAGAGAAACAAAGGGGGCGACATGAATTGGTTCGGAGGTCTGTAGGGGGCGAGCTTCGGGTATGCACCGTTCAGGCTTACTGCAAGACAAAAGAAAGGCAAACTGCATTAATTCGAGACAGCCATGAACACAGTCATGATTTACATGTTACATTTAACATTGACTGCTGTTGTTCCTCATTACACCCCTCCCACCCCCAAAATGTACTGGGTAACCCCATTCCATGCAGTTACAAAGATGTGGGAGAGCTTTCATGTTTTGTTCAAAATACTCAAACAAATGTTCTTTTGGGGGAGGGGATATTTGGAAACACATTTTTCTTCTTTTGAAAGCTCTTCTTTTAGATTCAACAGCAGCACTCACAATCTGTTAACTGTTTAAAGCGATCTTCAAGTGTTGGCAGTCTGCAGTGGGACTCCATTTTCGCACTGTGGACTATGGACACACTTTGTGCGACATGCGCTTATTTTGGTCGGGTGCAGCGCTCCACACACAGACCTTGCAGAGGAACTCAAACCCTGCAGAAAGCGCTTCAGGACACACGTTCTGCAAGTGCTTCCAATTGTTAGGAGTCTGCAGCCAGAAGGGCATCGGGCTGCAAGCAGTGGTGACAAAAATCACTCACACAGAAGCTGCAGTTGAGGCAAGCTTCTCTCTATTAATTTGCCACGCTAAAACAAGCACTTGATTTGGGTGGTGGCTCTGCATTCCTGTGTGTCCGGGAATCTTTGCTCCATGACTAATAAAGGCACAATGAGAAAAAAACGCCATAACTTGAGGAGTAAAAGCACATCAGTGAATATTAACATGCACCTACCTGGGCGCAAAGGGGAAAGCCTAAAACACGGCTCACCCCAAGTATTTTCCCACAGCAGAATTTAAGGTATTTTGCTCAAGCGCACACCATACAGATATGGGCCTAGGGTGTCCAGGCCACCAAGAAAAACTGGGAACCCCATGCATTTCCGAAAAGAGGACACCTGTTGTAATCCACAGAGGTCTGACTGGAGCAAATCGGCCCAGAATGTATTACCCACTGTTAGGCAGAATCACATGCAGTACCCTTTGGGAACACCACACACAATTAAGACTACAAGTGACAGTACAAATTCACCTTTGGTACAAGCCTGTACTACACAGTAAAGTGGTAGCAATGGCTGAGCAGCCAGACTTATCTCAAGAGCAAGTGAGCAGTATCAAATAGTTACACAAAGGACAGCAATTGCTATGATTCAAACAAACACTGACTCAAGGTTTCTGAGTAAAAGAATATACATTTATTTACACATCAGTTGTATAATATTTCACTGAAGTTAAGCAGTTTAAAAATCACACTCTTAATACACCACACAGCTCCCAATAGGTTCGGGACAAGTTAAACTCACAAATGAAGTGGCGAGCAAATGGCACTCCAGAAATTTAAAATGGAGGGAAACACAAAGTTAGGCAGAAATTGAACAGCACCAACAGGTAAGTAAGCAGGGCAATCTAGAAAAGGGAACTACAATGGAATCAAATCAAAAAGGCTTAGGGCCAAAGTCAATAGGACAAATGTCTCTTGCTCAAGATCAGACAGCTCAGGGTAGTTCGCGGTTAAGTCTTTGCCAAGAATTCCGGGCGAAGTTGGTCGGCAGAAAAGTTAGTTTAAAGAGTAGAGAAGGAAAAGCCCTCGGATTGGAGAAAGATTTCACACACCGCGGCTGAACGAAACGAAAAACCGGATTTGCACAGTACCTTTAAATGGAGAAGAAGCTGTAGCTGAGGGGGACGTTCCTGGCAGTTCCTGCAGGCTCACAGTTCCTGAAGCGACTGTCGGACTGTAGTAAGACTGGAGGGTCCTGCACTGCACACGGAAGAAACCAGCAGCAGAGCAAAGCAACAAATAAAAGGTGCGCACCTTAAAACCCAAGCAGGGTCTGACCTTCCTGGCTATCTGGCCCACTGTAGCTCTGTACAGCGAATTCGACCAGAGGAGGGAGTCCTGGCTTGCAGTTTGGCCTAACTGGTTGGTCCCACCAGCTCAGGGGAAGAAGATTCCTGGCAGTTCTTCTCTGTCGTTGGAGTTCGAGGATTCAGACCTGCAGCAGGGCTTCACCGGGTGGTTCAGTCGTGGTAGGGGTCCTCTTCCGTCAACTCCTCATTGGTTCTTTCGTTCCAGTGGCGACTCTACCCTTCCAGAGACGTGCTTTTATGTAGTTTTCCCCCCATTCACACAGCATGGCTGTCAATCACACAGCAGGGTGGCTTACCCGCCGGGACAGTCACCACAGCCAATCAGTTCAGAGTGTGACATGGGTCTCCAAGGAGACTCTGTGCAGGGAGTCCGAAACCCCTCCCTTACATCCTGGCCACCCCAGACATACAGGCTCCTAAGGAGGGCTTCTGCGTAGAAGCCCGCGAAAAGACAGTGAACAAAGGAACCAAAACCTGGTTGGCGCGCAGAGTAAAACACGAGAAAGACTTTTTCAAAAATAAATGGCGAATAAACCCAGCCCGAACTGTAATAAAACATATATGGTCTAGCGGATTTAAGTTTGAGGCTACCAAGATAGCCTAAAACAATACCAAGGTTATCTAAGATAACTGTGGTAGGAAAAATAGAGTAGTTACCACTGCCATCAGCCAAGTCTTGATGAAAAGGGAGCGAAACATGGTCCAAGAGAAACAGACAAAAAGGGATAAGTATTAACTCTTTCCAGTACTCCATGTAAAATGGTTTCTACTGGGTCTGTGGTTTTACAGAGGCTAATAGTTAATGGCAACTTTATGTGTTTCTGGGAAACAGTAGTCAGTCCCAGAAAATGGAGTCTGAGTTGGGAAGTCTAAAAGACAACTCTGTGTCACTGCACTGAAGGTGCTGTGTAACACACAGTAAAAAAAGATGCCTGTGGAGTAGGTGAGGCTCCAAAGTCTATGAACACAAAAATGTTAAGCACACACAGTAAAACATGTAAGAGTGGGAAAAAAGGCTCCCATTCTTACCAGGTGAAAAAATTAAATCCTAGAAATCCAGCAAAGCTGCTGAAGGACTCATTAGGTAAGGTAAATTAGCCATTCTGGAGAATTCTCCCTAACACCCATAATCCACGACAAAGTTTGATATTTGGTGGGAAAAACACAATTTGACTTTTTCGGGGGAACAAACACAATTTTCATTTTGTCAGGGGTTCTGGGTAATAAATTCTGGGCCGATTTGCGCAAGTCAAACCTCTGCGGATTCCCACAGGTGTCCTCTTTTCGGAAATGCATTGGGTTCCCTGTTTTCCTTGGTGGCTTGGACACCCTAGGCCCATATCTGTAGGGTGTGCGCTTGAGAAAAATTCCTCAAATTCTGCTGTCCGAAAAGGCTTGGTTTAAGCCGTGTTTTAGGCTTTCCTCTTTGCGCCCAGGTAGGTGCACCCACACATGTGAGGTACCGTTTTCGTCGAGACGCCTGTGGGAATGCAGGACGGTAGGTCATGTGTTGTTGGCGGCATGTTTCGGTGGGTGACCAGAGTGAAATGTGCAGAAAGTGTGTTTTTTCCCCCGAATTTGGACTTTGCCAGGGGTTCTGGTAATAAATTCAAGGGCGATTTGCGCAAGTCAGACCTCTGTATATTCCCACGGGTGTCCTCTTTTGGGAAATGCATGGGGTTCCCCGTTTTCCTTGCTGGATTTGACACGCTAGGCCCAAATCTGTAGGCTGTCTCCCAAAACCCTTTGGGGGTTACAAGTGGTTTAGCCTTTTTTCTTTTGTGTCCAGGTAGGTGTACCCACACATGTGAGGTACCTCTTTCATCTGGACACCTGTGGGAACGCGGGAATGTAGGACATGTGGCGTTGGCGGCGTGTTTTGGTGGGTGGCCAGAGTGAAATGTCTGAAAATTGTGTTTTTTCAACAAAGTTTGGAGTTGCCGGGGATTGTGGGTAATACATTCTGGTGCGATTCATGCAAGTCAGACCTCTGTGGATTCCCATTGGTGTCCTCTTTTGGGAAATGCATGGGGTTCTCTGTTTCCCTTGCTGGCTTCGACACCCTAGGCTCAAATCTGTAGGTTGTCCAGATGAACAAAATGTGCAGTGCCGAAAGGCTTGGGGTTACCAGTGGGTTAGCCTTTTCCTTTTGCGCCCAGGTAGGTGCAACCACACATGTGAGGTACCGTTTTCGTCAGGACACCTGTGGAAACCCGGGAAGGTATGAAATGTGTTGTTTGGGACGTGTTTCGGTGAGTGGACAGAAGGAAATGTGTCTGAAATTTGCTGGAAATTAACACAATTCTCAGACATATTGCTCTGTCCACCCACCGAAACACACCACCAACAACACATGGCCTACCTTCGCGCGTCCCCACACGTGTCACGATGAAAACGGTAACTCACATGTGTGGGTGCACCTACCTGGGCGCAAAGGGGAAAGCCTAAAACACGGCTAACCTCAAGTCTTTTCAGACAGCTGAATTTCAGGAATTCTTCTGAAACACACACCATACAGATATGGCCTAGGGTGTCCAAGCCACGAAGGAAAATTGGGAACCCCATGCATTTCTGAAAAGAGGACACCCTTGGGAATCCACAGAGGTCTGACTTGTGCAACTCGGCCCAGAATTTATTACACAGAACCCCCGGCAAAGTCCAAATTAGCGGCAGGGGGAACACAATTTCTACACATTTCACTCTGCTCACCTTCCGAAATACCTCGCCAACAACACATGGCCTACCGTCCTGCGTTCCCAAAGTTGTCCCGACAAAAACGGCACCTCACATGGCTGGGTGCACCTACCTGGGTGCAAAGGGGAAAGCCTAAAACACGGCTCACCACAAGTCTTTTCGGACAGCAGAATTTCAGGAATTTTGCTGAAGCGCACACCCAAGGCCTATGTCTGTATGGTGTGCGCTTGACCAAAATTGCTGAAATTCTGCTGTCCGAAAAAACTTGGGGTTAGCCGTGTTTTAGGCTTTCCCCTTTGTGCCCTGGTAGGTGTACCAACACATGCGAGGTACCGTTTTCGTTAGGACACCTGTGGGAATGCAGGACGGTAGGCCATGTGTTGTTGGCGGCGTGTTTTTCAGTGGATGACCAGAGTGAAATGTGTGGTAATTGTGTTTTTTCGCCACATTTCAGACTTTGCCAGGGGTTCTGTGTAAAATATTCTGGGCCGCTTTGCGCAAGTCAGACCTCTGCGGATTCCCACGGGTGTCCTCTTTTTGGAAATGCATGGGGGTCCCTGTTTTCCTTGGTGGCTTGGACACCCTAAGCCCATATCTGTATGATGTGCGCTTCAGCAACATTCCACAAAGTATGCTGTCCGAAAAGACTTGGGGTTAGCCGCGTTTTTGGCTTTCCCCTTGGCGCCCAGGTAGCTGCACCCACACATGTGAGGTACGGTTTTCGTCAGGACAGCTGGGGGGAACACAGGATTGTAGGCCATGTGTTGTTGGCGGCGTGTTTCGGAGGATGACCAGAGGGAAATGTGTGGAAATTGTGTTTTTGTCGCCACATTTCAGAATTTGCTGGGTGTTCTGGGTAATAAATTCTGAGCCGATTTGCGCAAGACAGACCACCTCGGATTCCCAAGGGTGTCCTCTTTTCAGAAATGCATGGGGTTCCCTTTTTTCCTTGGTGGCTTGGACACCCTAGGCCCATATCTGTATGGTGTGCGCTTCAGCAACATTCCACAAATTCTGCTGTCCGAAAAGACTGGGGGTTAGTCGCGTTTTCGGCTTTACCCTTGGCGCCCAGGTAGCTGCACCCACACATGTGAGGTCCCGTTTTTGTTGGGACTCCTGTGGGAATGTGGGAAGGTAGGCCATGTGTTGTCTGCGGTGTCTTTCGGTGGGTGAGCCGAGTGAAATGAGCAGAAATTGTGTTTTTTTCACTACATTTCGGACTTTGCCGGGGGTTCTGGGTTATAAATTCTGGGCCGATTTGCGCGAGTCAGACCTCTGCGGATTCCCACGGTGTCCTCTTTTCGGAAATGCATGGGGGTGCCATGTTTTCCTTGCTGGCTTGGACACGCTAGGCCCAAATCTGTATGGTGTGCACATGAGTCAAAAACCTGCAACTCTGCTGGGCGTAAAGACTTGGGGTTACCCTTGTTTTCGGCTTCTCCCTTTGCACCCAGGTAGGTGCACCCACACATGTGAGGTACCGTTTTTGTCAGAACACCCGTGGGAACGCGGGACAGTAGGCCATGTGTTGTTGGCAGCGTGTTTCGGTGGGTGAACCGAGTAAAATGTGCAGAAATTGTGTTTTTTTTCCCCAAATCTGGACTTTGCTGCTGGTTGTGGGTAATACATTCTGGGCCGATTTGCGCAAGGCAGACCTCTGCGGATTCCCAAAGGTGTCCTCTTTTCGGAAATGCATGGGGTTCCCTCTTTTCCTTGGTGACTTGGACACCCTAGGCCCATATCTGTATGGTGTGCGCTTCAACAACATTCCACAAATTCTGCTCTCCGAAAAGACTTGGGGTTAGTCGCATTTTCGGCTTTCCCCTTGGTGCCCAGGTAGCTGCAACCACACATGTGAGGTACCGTTTCTGTCGGGACACCTGTGGGAAGGCGGGAAGGTAGGCCATATGTTGCTGGCATTGGCTTTCGATGGGTGAGCCGAGTGAAATGTGCAGAAATTGTGTTTTTTTTCACCACATTTCGGACTTTGCCAGGGGTTCTGTGTAAAAAATTCTGGGCCGCTTTGCACAAGTCAGACCTCTGCGGATTCCCACGGGTGTCCTCTTTTCGGAAATGCATGGGGGTCCCTGTTTTCCTTGGTGGCTTGGACACCCTAGGCCCATATCTGTATGTTGTGCGCTTCAGCAACATTCCACAAAGTATGCTGTCCGAAAAGACTTGGGGTTAGCCGCGTTTTTGGCTTTCCCCTTGGCGCCCAGGTAGCTGCACCCACACATGTGCGGTACTGTTTTCGTCAGGACACCTGGGGAAATGCAGGATTGTAGGCCATGTGTTGTTGGCTGCGTGTTTCGGAGGATGACCAGAGGGAAATGTGTTAAAATTGTGTTTTTGTCGCCAAATTTCAGACTTTGCTGGGTGTTCTGGGTAATAAATTCTGGGCCGATTTCCGCAAGACAGACCTCTGCGGATGCCAACGCGTGTCCTCTTTTTGGAAATGCATGGGGTTTCCTGTTTTCCTTGCTGGCTTGGACACCCTAGGCCCAAATCTGTATGGTGTGCACATGAGTCAAAAACCTGCAACTCTGCTGTGTGAAAAGACTTGGGGTTACCCGTGTTTTCGGCTTCTCCCTTTGCACCCAGGTAGGTGCACCCACACATGTGAAGTACCGTTTAAGTCGGAACACCTATGGGAACGTGGGACAGTAGGCCATGAGTTGTTGGTGGCGTGTTTCGGTGGGTGAACCGAGTGAAATGTGCAGAAATTGTGTTTTTTCCCCCCAAATCTGGACTTTGGTGGGGGTTGTGGGTAATACATTCTGGGCCGTTTGCGCAAGTCAGACCTCTGCGGATTCCCAAGGGTGTCCTCTTTTCAGAAATGCATGGGGTTCCCTGTTTTCCTTGGTGGCTTGGACACCCTAGGCCCATATCTGTATGGTGTGCGCTTCAGCAACATTCCACAAATTCTGCTGTCCGAAAACATTTGGGTTTAGCCGCGTTTTCGGTTTTCCTCTTGGCGCCAAGGTAGCTGCAACCACACATGTGAGGTACCGTTTTCGTCGGGACACCTGTGGGAATGCGGGAAGGTAGGCCATGTGTTGTTGGCGGCGTGTTTCGGTGGGTGAGACAATAGAAATGTTCAGAAATTGTGTTTTTTTCACCACATTTCGGAAATTGCCAGGGGTTCTTTGTAAAGAATTCGGGGCTGCTTTGCGCAAGTCAGACCTCTGTGGATTCCCACGGGTGTCCTCTTTTCGGAAATGCATGGGGGTCCCTATTTTCCTTGGTGGCTTGGACACAATAGGCCCATATCTGTATGGTGTGCGCTTCAGCAACATTCCACAAAGTATGCTGTCCGAAAAGACTTGGGGTTAGCCGCGTTTTTGGCTTTCCCCTTGGAGCCCAGTTAGCTGCACCCACACATGTGAGGTACGGTTTTTGTCAGGACACCTGGGGGAACGCAGGATGGTAGGCCATGTTTTGTTGGCGTTGTGTTTCGGAGGATGACCAGAGGGAAATGTGTGGCAATTGTGTTTTTGTCGCCACATTTCAGACTTTGCTGAGTGTTCTGGATAATAAATTCTGGGCCGATTTGCACAAGACGGACCTCTGCGGATGCCCGCGGGTGTCCTCTTTTCGGAAATGCATGGGGTTCCCTTTTTTCCTTGGTGGCTTGGACACCCTAGGCCCATATCTATATGGTGCGCGCTTGAGCAGAATACCACAAATTCTGCTGTCCGAAAAGACTTGGGCTTAGCTGCGTTTTTCGGCTTTCCCCTTGCCACCCAGGTAGCTGCACCCACACATGTGAGGTACCGTTTTGGTTGGGACACCTCTGGGAATGAGTTACAGTAGGCCATGTGATGTTGGCAGCATGTTTCGGTGGGTGACCAGAGTGAAATGTGCCGAAATTGTGTTTTTTTCCCCAAATCTGGACTTTGCTGGGGGTTGTGGGTAATACATTCTGGGCCGTTTGCGCAAGTCAGACCTCTGCGGATGCCCTGGGGTGTCCTCTTTGCATTTTCCTTGGTGGCTTGGACACCCTAAGCCCATATCTGTATGGTGTGTGCTTGAGCAGAATTCCACAAATTCTGCTGTTAGAAAAGACTTGGGGTTAGCCAGGTTTTCGGCTTTCCCCTTGGCACCCCAGTAGCTGCATCCACACATGAGGTACCGTTTTTGTTGGGACACCTGTGGGAACGTTGGATGGTATGACATTTGCTGTGTTTCGGTGGTTTCATAACGTTTCGACCCATTTGCTGCTGCCCTTTGTCACACAACCTTTTCATTTCCCAAATGTGACCTACATTTAGTCGCTGCATTAGGCACTATACACTTTTGTAACCTGCAGAAGTCACCTACCCTTGAAAAGGTCTGCCTGTGCTCTTTCATAAATGTATGCCTGCCCTTCCTCACTACATTGGTTTTCCTGATTTACACATGCTAAGTACTTCTGTTCAGGCTCTAAGCATAAAACTCCTGTGTACCAGGGCTCCGTTTTTGCCTTGTGGTATTGCTTGTTTTGTGAAACATTCCAAAACATGTGTGATTTCCTAACTGCAAGAGTTGGGGGAATGTAGCGGAGCATTGTTTTTCTCAAAATCCATAGAAGCCATTGCCGTACCAGGGCAACCATGTCCATCACATACCTTTCTTTTGGTCATTTTCCCGCTTTTTCCCCAAACTATGGAATTTTTCTCTACCTAGTTGTTGCCTGACCTGCGCAAATCACCCCTTCCTAAACTTTGAATTTTGTTTACTTTTCAGAAATGGATGCCTTTCTGTCCTCCAATTCGGCTTTCCTACCCTTTTCTTCCATTCCGTCCAGGCATGTCCAATTGGCAAAAATGTCCAAAATCGCATACCTCTCACAAAAGGAGGAGAAGGAGGCACAGAAGAATAACAGTGATATAGCCTGGACAGCTGAGATGATAGACATATTTGATGAATTGAAGCTAGCAATTAGCACAGCTCGGGCATTAGGGATCCATGATTACAATGACAAATTATTTGTATTCTCCCATTCAAATGGAGTAGTGTGTCCTTGCACAGAAAACTACAATGGGACACAAACGATTAGCAGTCCACTGCAGGATTTTAAATTAAGTCATGAGAGGTAATTATCCCTGCAAGCAAGCATTGGCAGCAGCCTTTGCAATTGAGAAATCTGCCATTATAAATATGGGCAACATAGTTACATTATATGTTGAGCATGCCCTATTTGTTATACTTAGAAAGCCTAAGCAGGAAATTCACTACACAGAGAGCCTCTGGTTAGGAAGTAATTATATTAAACCCACCGATTACAATTGTCAGGTGCCCAGTGGTAAATCCAGACAGTAAGGGAAGGAGATCACATGCACGATTTCACTGAGTACATTGAATACAATGATGAAGTACCACATGTCAAAGAAAATGCACTAGGAGGGGGGATAATTCTCTTCACAGACGGGTCATCGTCAACAGACCAGAGCACTGGTGAAAGGCCCTGTGGTACAGCATTAGTAAAGGCAAAGAGAATAACAGCTTTGAGACAGTGACAAGTGCAAGATTACCAGCTGATTTCTCAGCAGAAGCAGCAGAATTGGTAGTGCTGATTTTGGCACTTGAAGCGCATAAAGATGAGGCATTAATGGTATATTCCAACCCGGCTTACCAGATGTCAACAGAACTCTTGCTCTTGACACTTGATGTCTGCATGTAACCCTGCACTTGCCACAAGCTGGCCACACTTTTTACCTATTGTTCTTATTTATTCCATTTATTATTAATGTTGATCCTATGTATTGCACTGCCTCTTCCCCACTCCCCCCGCACTTTTCTATTCCCCCCTGCATTTGCGCGATCTCATTGTCACCTGGCCTAGTAAGATCGTCGTCTTGTCTTCCCTCTGTTCCCCCTCCCTTGCCTCGTCACGCCTTGAAACACTTGTGTATTGGTGTGTTATCAATGCCATATCATACATGCAGGACTGTACCATTGGGAGAGGAGGGGCTTCTACGCCACTATTGGACAGACACATAGATGCACTCCAACGCCCATTGGCCATTTCTGTGGTGAAGTGCGCAGCACACACCAGAAGTATGGCTTTGTTTTCTGTTTTCTCACGGCAACAAGGCCGCCGACCTTGAAGCAAAAAGAGCAGCATATTTTCCTGAAATCTCTGACATTGTGACTGCAGCAAACAAATACACACATGCACGCAGCATGATGATAAAGAAGGGTTTTAATATGCTAACATCAAACAAATTACTGAACTACAGGGAACACCACCACCAAAAGAGCAAGAATTCTGGAAACAAGGGGGTTCCATTGTCTCATTGTCTCCCACAGATGCAATGTGAGGACAGGAAAGCACCGGAAAATCAGTCATGTCCCTAGGGCTGCTTACAGTAGCACTAGACCAGTTGCATTACCCGGCACACACATCAAGAGAGTGTCTTGCAGTACTGATTTTGGTAGACTGGTTTGTCGGAATTCGGCAGAACATGATACTGATATTATTGTAAATTGTTTAACATGCCAGAAGTTCACTGCTGGACAAACTCTGCAAACAGTAAGAAGAGAAATACCCTGTCCTACTGGACCATTACAGCATTTCGACTATGTAGACATGCTAAACTTTTGTAACGGCTACAGGTATATGCTAGTGGACGTATATCCCTTTTCCCGATGGATGAAAGCAGGTCAATGTACACATCCAGATGCCTCATGTGCTGTGAGGTATTTTCAAGGTGGTGAGTATACAAAGTGCTCTGATCTGACAACAGAACACACTTTGTAAATGAGGTATTTGACCACATCACTATCCTGTAGGGTATAAACCACACATTCTCATCAGCCTATCACCCAAAAGCAAACAGCGTTTGCAAGCTCTTCAATGGCCTACTGAAGGAGTGTATTGCCAAACTTAAAGAGACACTGAAAAAAGGTTGGCTTCATTGCCTTCCTATAGCATTTTGCAAACAGCCCGGCTCTAACCATTACCTGACTCCACATGAGCTGGTGATGCATACGGCCCTTGTTCCTCCCACTGGAGCTCAAACTGATGCAGAAAATGCTGCCACTGTGTTAGGGAAAGATAAACAAGTATTTGACAGCTATGATGGAATATCTTAAATGTATGCCTCAACAGGTACAAGCGCAGCAGGGGTGTTCAACAAAGACTGATGAAGCAAATGAACAAGCTGATCCAGATCTTCTACTGAATCCACTAGCACTGTTTCCAGGCTATATGTCCTGTGCATAAACTTTACATTTCAATGGCACAAGCCCTGTTTAGAGGAACCATTCATAGTGCAGGCGGTTATACAGCCTGCAGTAAAGGTTCAAGGACAGTGTGCTTGATTGCATCTTGGTGATGTCAATCCCTACAAAAAGAGAACCCCATGTCCGCCAACAATGTGCACAAAATTGAAGAAGAATTAAGAACAGTCCAAACAAGGTCAAGGACGAGAGCCAACAGCAACAGGAAGAAGAAAAGAAAAGACACATTGGTTTTTATATAGAACGACAGAAGATTCAGTTCAACATCCTTTGATGATGCTTGCCTAAAAAAGGCATGATCATTTATTGTTTTTTATAACACACTTAAAACTCTGGAACAGTTTCTAAGCACAGATCTGGGATTCGAGCCCCTGTTGCTCTACATGGTTTTGCTTCCAAGACCAGCACGTTGCCCCTGTGCTATCCTCCATTCACAGTGACTCAACAGTAAAAGAAAAATAACAGTTGATCCCTATAGCAATTTCATTGTTCTTGGTCCTGTCCTTATTTATGAAGACTTATCCCTTTTTAGGAGCCTGGAACATTAGCATCACCATATTATTATTCAATCTAAAGGCTTACATAGTGTTGGAAAGACATTTTCTCTCAATATTGACAAGGTTTTTCTTGTGAACACTTGCTTTTTTAAGGATAACAAAGAAACGCTTCCCTTGATAGAAGAATGCATTTGTTGAATACTATGAGATGTTCTCTTTTAACGCCTAGAAGAGAATTTACGTGCAGAGATTTGCAGGAAGTGGATACCCTATCAATAATGATAATAGCAATGTGTTTTTACATTTTATTGTCTTTATATAATAATTTTTATCGCAGAAAGAGAAATTATCATTTATAATACTGCTAGACCAGTAAACATAAGTATAAGTACTGTAATAATGATAAATGAAATGGTGCCAGAAGAATTCCCCGTAGTAAACACACAGATGAGGAGATTAAAAAGAAGTGTGCTAGATGACTCTAGGCACTTGGGCAAATATATTGCTGATTCTTCTCATGTCACTAATAATTTGTCGTACCAGTACATGAGCAAAGTAGGGAGAGAGATGTGTGATGAGGCTGTTATGGGAGTTCCCTCACTCCCTATGCCATGAGCGTTTCCAGGACATTTGTGGCTACAGAAATACCTGCACATAGAGCACACTGCCTAATGTACTTAGCACTTGCACAACTAGGGGAGATTCCAAGGAGGATGGGCCACCTTGCAATGGATGACAAAAAAGACGCTCATTTGTGTGGATAGCTGCATAAAACAAAAGACTATGATGGATGGCCCCAGAAGAAATAATAAGGTGATGCAATCCACATTAGAAGGCCCAAAAAGGAGGAGAGGTTAAAATAACAGACCATAATTTATTGCAGTTCATAAATGCTGCAGGGAAAGATATACTTTGATGCTGGGAAGACCCCCGTTACTAATATACAGACAGGTATTTAACCTTAGAAGGCTGGGTGGAAGGGATGGTCGGGTTCAAAGCACAAGCACTCCTGACAGTACCAGTAGTGGTGGTGCGGAATGCAAATGATATATGCTTTAAAGAATGGACTGAATATTCTAAACTGCTCACATGAGTAGAGAATAAAGGAGGGCCATTACCCATAAATCTCATGAAGAAGGCCACATTATGTTTCAGGAATACAGGCCGAGTGAAAGTAGGGGGAAATAAATGGTGAAAATGCATTTTTGATGTACCATGTATTAAAATAGGCACTATCGTATTAATGGACGACTATTGGGCCTGTGGTTCAAGGGCTCATTTGCAGCTCCCTTCAAATTGGGGAGGTGTGTGCTCCCTGGTGATAATAAGTACACCAGCCTTGATAGTACCGCAGCCTGAAAATACTGATTCCAAAAATTAAAACACACATAAGACATACAATGTCCATCACACTGCATGCATAAAGAGGAGCAACTATAACTCAAAGAACATGGAAAATGAATATGACACCATACCAGATTATCATAAATTGTTCAGCAGATCTGAGATGTTCTTTAAATCCCTCTTTACTGCTGGGTTGCAAGCCAGCACAAATGGGAAATTGCTGTAGATAACCCACTTGTAGCTGTTGCAGACAGAAAACACAACAGTAAAAGGCTTTAATGCCATAAGAGAAGATCTATGGGCAAAAAGACTCAAGCAGGAACATTTGCGATCTGATTGGGGTGCACAAAAAATCGGGTCTTCTTACTGCACATACACACCATCCCACAATGAGAATGGAGCCCTCACAGAGGCCATAGCCACCTTAACAGAAATAGACACAAGAATGGTGGGAGGTAGACAATATTGCTGATAATGACTGGTTTAAAGAACTGAGCTATTCGGTCTAGTATTTTAGGTGTGGTCAGAACTAGGGGCACCTGGGATACCTGCAGGCTATATAAGCCACGCCCAAGCTGAGGAACACGCTTTGTGTTACTCTTCTAGCTGCAGCGTGACGCTCACCATGTTCGGATCCTCATCTGCATCCCTGAGCCTGTTACCTGCAAGAACAAGAACATCGTTAGTACACACTTACCTGCAAACAAATCCTGCTTCTGTCCTCCGCTTCTGAGCCTGAATATACAGCATCTCGGCGAGCGGTCCTTCGATCTGGAAAGCCGCACCTGGGAAGAAAAGACAATGGAAAAGCAGCATTAGTAAGTGTTATTCTCCAATATAGAAAACAAGCAAAATAAGCGCATGCTTACCTGGGGTTGACTCGCCCTTGGCCCACGTTCATTCCGGGCCATTTGGACGACCTGCAAGAGGGAAGAAGACACCGATTAGCATACAAGAGATCAAGAAGGCGGCACTTGCTATGCTTTACTCAGCGCTCTTCATCTTCTCGGCATCATCCATTCCGGGACATCGCAGCGGCCTGTAAGGAAGAGAGAACAAACAGGTCAGCACAAGAAAAGGCACATAGCACTGTGCATCGCGCTTTCACTTACCATCTTGTGCACAGCCCCAAGCAGCACGGCACCACCAGAACTCCATTCGCACCTAAGGAAGAAGGAGAGACATTAATAGGGGCAATTGCAAAGAAAAGGACAGACTGCCAAACCAGCAGTCTTACTTGGACAAACGGGAGTCGCAGCAGGTCTGGACTCTGAGGGCCCACACCAGAGAAGCAACTAGGTTGCGCCGCGCCCATCCAACAACGCGCCCCTGCACAGAGCAGCAGGACGGAGAGCACACCATATTATAAAGCAAGGTGAGGAGAGCACCAAGGGGGTTGTTGGGTCCACAACGGTGGTGGGCTCCAGGCTGGAAGAGAAAATAAAACTAAACCCAAATTCCTGTGTTTTCAGACCCGGTTCTCGGCCGAACAAGAGTCCAAGGGAGGGGGTTCAAGGTCAGAAGTGGTCCAACCAGACTGAGCGGTGTCCCCGTGGATATCAGGTGAGCGGTACAGAGCGCGAAGCCTCACAAACTATAATACACCTGGGCATCATGTAAACTTTGGAAACCAACCAGTTAGATCAGATGCTGGGACAGTTACGTGCTAAGGAGAATTCAGCTAGACAGGAGACCAACGCCCTGCGGAGGGAATTAATAGTGGCTAAGGAACGCACTGACGACTTGAGCAGACAACTCCTCCATTCACAGGCCGGACAAGCCCCATTGCCTGGGAACGTCTCATCAATGTCAGTGCCACCAACCAATCCGGTACAGATAACCCTGCCAGGAGCAGTTCCTTTAGCCCCAGCTGAACGCTTCACGGGAGATCCTAAGAAGTATGCAACATTTATGAACCAATGTTGCCTCCATTTTCTCTGCAGGCCTGGGGCCTTCCCTAATGATCAGTCGCGAGTTGCCTTCGTGCTAGCTTATCTGAGCGGCAGTGCTGGTGACTGGTCTGTACCTTTCGTTAGTCAGGATGATCCACTGCTACGTGACTTTGGGAGCTTCCAGCAAGAGATGGAAAAGCTCTTCGCTCATCGTACTCATGGACAGGCACTAGACAATGAGCTGTTGTCTCTTCGTCAAGGAAACCAAGAGTTATTAACATATGTGGCAACATTCAACCGACTCGTGTTCGAAGCAGGGGGGTACCTGTGGAGAAGAGAACTACACTATTCCACCGGGGCCTATGAGGGGAGCTAAAAGATGTTCTTGCCCAAGTGGTTGATCCACCAAAAGACTGTGCAGAGTTTATTAACCTTGTGGTTTAACTAGATCACAGGTTGCAAGACCGAAGGGCAGATCGGGGTATACCGGACGCTCGCCCCATGTATGTACGGTCAAGCGACAATGCCCCACGGGTGGCAGACAATTCGGTGGAACTAATGCAACTTGGAGGGGTAAGACCCCCTTTAACCAAAGCTGAAAGAGACAAGGGAAGGGAGCAGCTGCTATGCCTATACTGCGGAAAAGCAGGTAATTTCCTCAAGGAGTGTCCAGTAAAACCGCAGAGGAGAAACGTAGGAGCTACGGATAAGGAACACACGAATGAAGAGTCGGAAAACTACCAAACCAGGCAAATGTAGGGGTCCATTTGTCGAGCGAAGAAAGTGAACTACAGACCTCCCATTTTGCGCTGCCCGTGATCCTGATCAACCACCAGCAACTGTCTAAGATGCATACCGTAGAAGCATACATCGACAGCGGAGTGGTAGGGAATTACATGGACCAGGATCTTGCAGCAAAGATGGGGCTTCCTCTGTGCCCTAAATCGACCACTGAAACAGTCGCCACGGTTGATGGTACGGAAATAGCTTCCGGTCCAGTATCCCAATGCACAACAGTCTTAACCCTTCTGTGTCGGGATGGTCACCGAGAATCTATTGTTTTCGACCTCATCAAGGCGCCTCAGATCCGGTTGATCTTAGGGATGCCGTGGTTGGTCGGGCACAATCCGCATATCGATTGGCGTGCAAGAGAAGAACAAGTTACTTACCAACTGGTAACATTCTTTCGATTGGATGTTCCTCCAACGTATTCCTCATCTTAGATGTATTCCATCCAGCTTTAGCTGCTTCGGAAAAAAAATTCGGCAGAGGGTGCCGTGCGTCGATGTCGTCAAGTCGATGGTCCCTCGAAGGCCTCCGTCGAGGGTGACGTCATCGAGTGTATAAGTAGCAGGCGTGGCACCTGTTGGCCTCAATTCTGTTTTTCCCCCTTTACTATTGAATTTGCACTGTGTAGATTGTGCCGTAATCGTTTTACTCCCAGACAGGCCACACAAAGTTTTTCCATCTGTCCTGTCTAGCTTTTAAGTATTCTGTTTCCAACCTATCTCTTTTTTTCATACCACTCAAGTTCCATGGTATGATTACATCTGTTCAGTTAGGCTCTGCACAGTCCGAGCACTTTCTTCTACCAACTCTTTACAGTGATGGTTGTACTGCGACAAACCTGCATGTAACTTGACAACTTGTCGGCATCCAGGTATACACCCTCTCGTTGCTCCAGATTTGATGAATATAGTGCCCATTTTAGGCGCTCTTATAACGTAGGCACACCCGGCGACCATACCAACTCTGTACGTTGCCACAACCACATGGATAGCTAAACACTTGTCCCCCACGTGCCTGCGCAAAAACTATACCTAGTGTCTCCTCTCATTTCCAAGAAGAATGGTATGCAGTACATCGAGCCCCAAAACTACCCTGAGACGCATGCGCCCAGGCCCTTTGTCGGCCGCGATCAGGGATATACATTAATCCCCGACACATGCGCAGAGCATGAAGCACACCCTTCTGTGAGAATACAGTTCGGGAGCAGCCCAGCGCACACCCGAACACTGCCATGGATGACAACGAACTTGCTCCACACCCTCCTACACCCTGACCATGTCCATGCAGGTATGTTTTTGGCCTGAGAAGCCTCTATTAGGCTCTCTCCCATACCCTTAAAAATCTATGCACGAATGGGCTCTACCATTCTTTTCTTGTCCTGTGCCTAAATTGCCTCCTAATGGCACACCATTTTTTTTGCAGGAGCCATCATTTAGCTAGCATGTACACTCCGCATCCAGACTGCCACTGGCTACACACAAACATCCTATCCATCTCGGATTCTCTTCCATCCCAGTGCACCTGTAGCCATCTTTTCCATTAGGTAAGAACGTCGCCTCTACCCAACACCGCCAATTTAGAGGTGTTCCACTTATATCAGTAACAGAGAATTTCTGCTTTGTGTTTTGTTTTCAGCCAACATAACGGTTTACCCTGGGATACGTTTGACCAGGACTACACCGCCTACTAAGGGTTGTACCCCTGTACTGCTACTGGGTCTCTCAACTCAACTTCCAGTTCAGTTTGATTTCTTTCCCTACACTCCCAGCCTGGACCCATCAAAGGTTAGATGTTTTATCCCTCGTATATTAGAACACACATCTACATGTGTTGTTATTGTTATTCTTTCTTTTTATAACTGTTGACCCAACACAACTTGCTTAAATACCCCATAAGCAAGTTGAAGTAATCTAAGGACACCGGATGATAGTTTACTCGTTTATTCTGGATCCCAGAGCAGGCAAGCCCACCTCCAGCAATCCAATCTCCACCCACTGGCGTGTGTGGAATGTTGATCCGTAAACATGGAACAACATTCCACACACGCCATAGTACAGGATACAACATATCTCCTCCCCTTACTCTTCAAACATCAGAAGCATAAACATACAAAGATAAAAAACATTGGAATACTGGAACAAAAACAGTTGCAGAAAACATTTGCCAGCTCAAACAAATACAACACTAGGAGTACATTGGCATCGCAAATAATATAAATAACATAACATAGTGCAACAATACTAACTTCATGTCATACCTTGGTTACAATGCACATTAGCGTATTAACGTACATAGTCTCTTTGAGTTTAACAGGACCACCACACCGTCTCGCAGGACGCCTCCTGTCCACACCATCACTCGGAAGTCCATGCACAATCATCTCCTCTGCTTGACTCCCACCAACACATTCTGGAACAGGTCAGACCTAACATGCAGGCACAAAATCAAACACATTTCTTCCTTCGCCATCCAACTCATGATTGTCCCCCAATGATCCAGTATTGGTCTCGGATCCATCAAGCACCACCACCCTTCTCTTACTCCATTTTGTACCATCTTCCAACCGCACGTAACCTTTGCCATTTTCTACCACTCTTCTTGCAGGTTAGAATACGCTACCACCCTTCTGAACAAAGCTGGGATTCTTCACACAAACAAAATCCCCCTCCTTGACTTGCAACTCCTTCCTATTTCCCAGAGACAACCTTACCGCCTCCTGACGTGCCAACATTTTTCGTTGAACACCATCAGGTTTCAGCTCACACGAACCACCACCACCCAGAGCCATAGACCTCAGGGTGGTACCTGGTTTTCTTCCCCTCATCAACTCAAAGGGTGTCCTCCCCGTGCTAACAGAAGGGGTCCTGTGATAGGCCGACAGGTATTCTGCCATTACTTCCTGCCACTCAAGACCATTGGTCAAAGCCAACTGAATTGCATTCTTAATCATACCTCTGACCCTTTCCACCAAGCCATTGGCACAAGAATTATATAAGGCCGTGCGATTGTGTTCTATGCCATATTGCCCCAGAAACTCCCTCATGAGTCTGGAGGTAAACTGTACACCATTGTTCGTAACAAGATTGGCGGGAATGCCTTCCCTATCAAATACTTTCTTCAAGAAAGCTATGACACATTCAGTAGTCACCCTCCCAAACGCTGCAACCTCCACCCATCTGGAAGTATAATCCACAAGAACCAAAAGAACCTAGACTCAGGCTGAAGACATTCGAATGGACCCATAATGTCCAAGGCTACCTTAGACCACACCTCCCTGGGAATGTCCACAGGATGGACACGCTGAGGGCGAACCACTTTGCTTTTATGACTCATGGCGCATGCATGACACTCCCTCACTGCCAGTTCCACATCCCGATCCATAGAAGGCCACTAATAGTCTTCCCATAACCTCCTCTTGGTCAACGTCCTTCCTAAATGCCCCTCATGGGCCAACGCAACAATCCTATGGCTCAAACTGATCGGCGGAACCAGTTTCGTACCTCTAGTCACACACCAGAGACCAACAGCCAACTCATGCAATACCTGGGAAACCCTTACCCTCCGGTCTATCTTTAACCACCTCCCAACCTTTGCTGAGCCCCTCCTTGACCCAACACAATTCCACATCGCTTTCACTTTCAGTGCACCACAGGGACTTATCAATAGCGGGAATAATGCACGCAATTTGGAACTCCTCCTCCTCTCCTATGTCATCACCTTGATCTTTCCCCGAATCTAAAGTTGGCAACCGCGGCAAGCAATTGGCGACAACATTTTGTCTCCCGGGCACATACTCAATAGTGAAATTATACTCCTGCAACTCCACAGACCAATTGGCAATCCTCTGAGATATTACCCCACGCCCCGAGTGGAAAACATGTGCACCAAAGGCTTATGGTCTGTCCTGACAACAAATGGAATCCCCCAAAGAAATGTCCTAAAATGTTTTGATGCCCAGGTCACTGCCAAAGCCTCCCGCTCAATCACAGAATATCAACCTTATGGCCCCTCTCAAAGTCCTAGATGCAAACACCACTGGTTTGGATTCTCCTGCACACCATTGTTCAAATACAGCGCCTAAACCTACCTCACTGTCGTCCACCGTGAGCACAGCCTTACATTTAGGGTCAAAGGACCTAAAACATGGAGCATTGTCCACATTATTCTCTACCGCCTCAAATTCTTCACAACAGTTGTCAGACCACACAAACTGAACACATTTCTTCAGTAAGGCTCTCATGGAAATGGTCTTCTCAGAATAGTTCGGTATGAACTTCACATAATACTCAGCAAGCCCCAAGAATGCTTTCAGCTGATCCTTGTTGGTGGGCGCCGGGGTATCTTTCAACACCTGCACCAACTCTGCCTTGGGACTGACCCCTTCAGCACTAAGGGTGTGACCTAAATACGTCACCTTATCCACCCCCACTTTACAATTTGCCAATTTCACTGTCAAACACTTTTCTTTCAATACTCTCCTAACCTCATGCACCCTGCAATCATGCTCCTACATACAACCACCCCATACCAAAATGTTGTCCTGAAAGTAACACACTCCCGACAAATCATCAAACAATTCTTGCATCAAGTGCTGGAAAACTGCTGATGCCGAAGCAAGACCAAAAGGAATGCGGCAAAAGCGATAAGCCCCAAACAGAGTCACAAAGGAGGTAAGAGGTCTGGAATCAACATGCAGATCAATTTGGTGATACGCTGCATACAAGTCAAATCTGGAAAAACATTTAGCCCTCCCCAAGGTAAGTAATTCGTTAATGTTTGGCAAGGGATGGCGGTCAATCCAAATACTCAAATTGAGCTCCCTCAAATCAGCACACATCCTGAGATTTCCATCCCCTTTCTTAACCAACACCACAGGCAACAACCATTCAGAGGATTCAATGGGTTCAATGACCCCTGCCGCCATGAGTTTATCCAATTCCATTTTTAAACCATCCCTAGCCAACACTCGGACACCCCTCACCTTATGCACCTTGGGTATTGTGCCCCTCTTAAGAATAATGCGATGGGAAAATCCTTTGAATTTCCCCAACTGATCAGAGAACACCTCTGGAAACTCAACACCAAGTGATTCAGACATCACATATCCCTGCACATTCTCTACCTCCTGAATGCTCAGCATGAGAACCTCCTTCTGTGATGCTGGAAATGCATCGGAGGGACAGGGCCTCCGTATCCTTGTCCTTTACTGCTTTTTATTGTGTGTTCTGTGATGTTTTCTGCACAGGAGTTCATGTGGGACTCCTGGCGGTGCATCTCTCTCTCTTTTGGTTTGGTGAACAGACCCGTGGGATACCCTTATGGCACCCATGTGTAGGGGTACAACCCTGTGCCCCTAGTGTATGTTTTGGGCACCTGTGTGTGACCCACAGAGCAGGGTATGGGCTGGTGGCAGCTCCGTGCTGAAATGACTGGTGCCCTGAGCGTCCTCCATTTTGGGATGCCCAGGCCCTGTCATTGGGAATCGGTAGATTCCGGATGGAGACAAAATGGCCCCCATGGTCTCTTGCCTTCCATCACCTGTTCCCTTGATCTTCCCGAAGTCCCGGGAAGCCCTGCCTCTGTCTCTTCCCCCTGACTGCCTGGTGGGTGGAAGTTCCGTAAATGGAAGTGTGGGGAAGTGCAGACAAGACTGGCTGGAGCCTTCTCAACGACCGTATGTTGTGGGTACGCCTGTGGGTGGGACCTGGGTGAATGGAGTGTGTGACGAATATACATTCTATGATGTGACTGTCTAGTATCTGGTGTTTGACACAATGGTTGAGACAGCCCTGCCCGAAACCGGTATGAATGCAGTTTGGAGTGTTGAATGGCTCGGTACTTGTCCCAATACACATAACTTGTTGTGAGTGTCTGGAGAGAAGTGAATGGCCTGAATACCTTGTGTGCCTGATTGGCTGCCTGTCTGCATGAATGCCCGTAGTCGTGATTGGATGCTTGAGTGTGACCCAGCGGAATGAATGGGAGATCATCAGTATATCTGGGGACCTCCAACTGCTAGGAATCGTGTTCAGAAGCTGAAGTCCACTACGACGAGTAACTGGAGTAACTGAAGCATGATCCTGAAGCCCTGCTGGACGAGAAGAATTGCTGTTGCTCTCCTTCACAATCTGAATGCTGCTGTGCTTCAAGAACGGACCCAGAGAGGACCTGGTAAGGCGCCCTCTTCCCGAGCTATGAGGGACCATCGTGCACAGCTGATCTTTGCCTAAGCTCCCTGGTAGACAGACCTTCGACAGGCTGCCGACCAGATACGGGGACTGCTGCGGAACTCCAAGGAGAAGCGCCCAGACTGTTGTCCGCCACTGTCGACGACCACCGTCGTCAGCTGGAGCCGCCGTGCTCCCGTTGTCTAAGAACTTCATTGATCCAAGGACACTCTCGTCCACATTGTTGCCGCTGTATCCTGCTGGAGAAGGCCTGACCGTTGACGCGCCTAGGAGCATCCACCGGTGGGTTTCCCACCACCCAAGGACCACAGAGACGCCGACGACTCGATGCCCTTGCTGGGCCACAGTTCTTCAACTCTTTGCGGTCTAGAACTATCGACACCGAGGTGCCCCGCACGCCTCTTCCTTGCAGGACGTTTACACTTCCCCGTCAACGAGCACCGCTAGGAACGACGCGGCCACTTCACCGTCGTAGCTCGACCTGTTCTCCGTCGGACGTTCGACGACCCGTGACTCCTGCCTGAAAGAGAGGACACTCAAGAAGGGTTGTCGATTTCCCCGATGAGGAACGCTACAACACCAAGTTACTTTGGGTTGCAGAACTATTGAGAAAGTCTAAGGGTGAACAATATATGGACTGGGCTTGTATCTTTCTTCTACAGGTTGCCCAGGTGGGGGGATCTCCACACAGAACTGTGTCTAGGTAGCGGGACCAGTATTCTGCCTATTGCTCAACCATCTTGCTTTCCTTCCTCTCTCTACTGCTGTTTTCCTCTTTATTTTGATCTGTGTGTCATTCTGACCATATGCACTTGAATAAGATCTAATAACATTAATGGTACCACTTTAGAATTGTACATATTTACCATTGTTGATTTTCGGAGTACAAAGTGAGTTATCGTGATTGTGTATATGACCTTGAATATTAATTATATAAAGACTGGCCCTCATTACAACCCGGCGCTAAACCATGGTGCTATTAGCACCATGGTTGGTGCCGGTGTTGTAACGAGTCCGCCATGGTGGAATGGGGAAATACCACCCCATTCCAAGGTTGGCGGGGCAGTATTTCCCCATTTCACCATGGCCCTTCCCCATTTTCGCCCCATAGGGCTCAATGGGACTGGGGAAGGCGCTAAGTACGGTACCGCAAATTGCGGTACCGTAATTAGCACCGAGGTCCCTTTGCGGCACCCTATTTTAACGGCTGGTAAAACCAGTCGTTAAGGTCGCGTCCCGCAAAGGGACCTCGTAATCAGGCGTTAAGGGTTTAACGGCGCCGACACCTTTTACGGCACCGTTAAACCCTTAACGCCAGGGTCGTAATGACCCCCACTGTGTTTTAACCGATACAGTGTGTGGACATTTCTTTGTGGGTGCTCGGGGACTACACTATACTGAAGAACCAGCTTGCATCACCTCACGAGAAGCTAGGCCTTGATTGCTCGACCACGATAACAATAATAGAGAATCTTGGCAGGGGTCGCTGTGCCTCCCCTCTACCATATAGAGAGCAGAAGTGCAGACCCCCCCTCCGGTCTTTACAGCTGGTGGAAGTGGTGGGATGCTTATGGTTTTAAAAATCAGTGTATAACCGTGCCACTTACGAAGGATATCTGCACTTTATTAAATTGAGGTTTAGTCGTGTACAAGATAACTGCATTACAAGCAATGGAATCTATTGCGAATGGTAAATTGACTCGGATGAGCTAAGAGGCTCTCCAGAGTGCCTGTGAAGTCAAGGAATTAGACTTTGTAGATAAGTCTAGAGCTGAGCTGATAGTTGCCCTGGTGGACTACCAGATCGATTGTGAAACTCTTGAAGAGGGGGGATACAACCAATGAGGACTCTACCCCGGGGGTTGTCGCCGAAACTGATTCTGGGAATGCCACCATTCCTACTGCCTCTGTTCCGAACCCCAGCAATTCTTTAGAGCTTGAGTTATGAGGGTGAAGTTAGCCTTTGAATATCGCAAGCTGGAACTAGATGCTGAGCTTAAGATAGAGGAGTTGGCACAGCAAGTGGAACTCAAAAATAGGGATCTTGAACTCAAAGACAAGGACACTGAATGTCAGCAAATCCAGCTAGAGAAAGCTTGAGTGGAGACTTCAGCGAAACCAGTTGAGAGTGTCAGGTCCACAGCAACTAAACTTATGAAAGATTTGGTTGGTGTGTATGCGGAGGGTTCTGATATCCTCCAATGGATTGAAGCGTTTGAAATGGCTTGTGAAATTCACAATGTTGATAAGAGAGATTGGGCTAAGTGTTTGTTAAGCAGAGTGCCTCAAAATGGATATGACCGTATTCTGAAGCTGAGTGTGGAAGAAAGGGGTCAGTACGAGTGCATGAAGTCTGCCTTAATCGCCAAGTTTGGCAAAACGCCTACCCAATATCTTAAATGGTTCAGGGATTTTAAGAAACGAGAGAATGTGTCTTGGGTTGAAAGGGTGAGTTAGCAAACCAAGCTCTGCTAATGAAAAAAAACATGGGAAATTTTCCTTGGAACCGGTGCGGATGTTCTATCAGCAAAAAGTCGTGCCGGTCCTGATCTATGGAGCGGAAAATGCTCTGGGATGCCCTCATGAACTGTGGCCCTCCCTGGAGAACCAATTTTGGTCAAAGGTGTTGAGTCTCCCCAGAGGGAACTCGACCTCGTGTATCAGATACGAGTTATCCCTGATTTCATTGCATGCAAGGATCGTGTGGAGTTTACTGGCCTTATATCGAAAAACTCGAGTGCAAGAAAATATCTTGCAATTTGAACTTTTCCATAGCGCAACGTCGAATGGTCAGAATATGGTGGCTTTATGGATGCACAGATGTGAAAGCCTATTAGTAGAATACGACATCAACCCAGCTTACTTCACGAAAAATCCAGTTGCCGCTAAAAATGAAAATCTGGCGCTTGGACTGGGAGAAAACTTGTACTGAAAGAGCGACGGCAAAAGCTGATGTCAAATGCGCCGATGGAAGTCCGCCCCTTTACTATGCCTCAAGGGTAATATTAAATTTATTTGCGGAACCAATGGCACGAAGACGCTTTATGTTATTTTGTTTAAAATTGTTTAAAACGAAAGAGCGGCTACAAAATGGAAATGTAACAAAAAACATAAACCTCAGATGCAGATTTTGTACCAAAGCACCGGAGACGTTGAAACATCTAGTGTTGTTTTGTAATAGCTTTCGGGACAACAGAACAGTACTTTTGGGACCTTGGGGTGCCATCCACCCATCGTTGTGCGCAGAGGAATGGTGGGATCACATGTTTAACGGCACAGATCGAAAATTGTTATTTCCCCTGACTCAACTTTTAGCAATAATTTAACAGCAGCTGAACATGGTTGTTGATGACTTGGAAACGTATAAAGGGGCATTGTCCATCCTTAAAGCTGATGATTTGGGGGAAAGGTAGATGGGGATGGTGATCCTGAACGAAGTATTCTGTGGAGTGTGGATGTTTGTAAGAAGTTGTGTTCCTTTTTAAAGGTTTGTAAAAACTGTATAGATAAAAAAAGAAAAAAAAAGAAAAAAGAAAGGGTGAGTGCTGTGCACATGAACATAATGGGGTGGATTGATGGTTACAAAGTGAAAATGTTTGTTGAATTGTCTCACCTCTTGTTTTTTGAGCATTATTGAAGCCTGTTCACCAGAGCTGCGTCAGTATGTGGCTGACCAGAACATTTTGGACCCCTTTAAGCTGGCTAGGTTGGCTGACAAGTGGGTCTCCCACCGGTGTCCCCTAAGGACTCCAGTGGGAAGGACAAGGACAAAGAAAAGGGGCCTCTCAGAAAGCTGAGGAGTCCCAAAAGCAGTCACAGTCGGGTAAACCAAAACCTTCCTCTCCGAAGACCCAAAACCTAGTGGGATAAGTCTGTTGTGGGTGGGAGTAAGAGTAGTGGTCGCCTGCTGCAAAGCAGGTCCCAGTGGTTCCAGTACCGTACCCCGCACTCCTGGCACTTGTTGGGACTGTGGGGCTCTGGATCACAGAAGGGGTGACCCCAAGTGTAAAGGTAAGGCACTTGGAGTACAGGCTGTCAGCCTGACCTACCCTTACCCGTGTCTGAGGTGGAGGCCACTGTCCTCCCCTCCTCTACGGGATCACCTTTGGTGCTCCAGTAGAGATTTCCTTAGTGTCCCTTGGGGCCTGGGACCAGTACGCAGAAGTACTGGCGACTATCCCACAAGAACACTCGTAGGTTTTTGAGAAGTGTCCTCTTGAATGGCCAGCCTTCTACTGGTTTGGGAGACACTGGGGCAAGCATGACAGTGGTGGACAGGACCCTGCTCAAGCCAGAGGACTATGTAGGTGCTCCTCTGAGAACCACCAGGTTAGCTGGTTGGCCTCTCAAATTATCACCTGTAGCCTTAGTCAACATCACGATTGGAGACAAGACAGCAAAGCTTCTGGTCCTGGTTCAGGATAACGTGCCTGCAAACATTTTGTTGCGAAACGATTTGGTCGAGTTGGGGATGATCACGGATGGTCTACCCATGGCTGCTGTGCCAGTCACGCGATCGCAGGTCACACACGGTCCGGCTGCAAGCCCGGTACCCTTGCCGACAGAGAAACCCAAGGCACGAAAGAAACTGAGGAGTAAGAAGGCCACCCCTGTGGAGGGAGCACCTGCTCTTCCCGCTGTTTCGACAGCACCCATTGGGATACATGCTTCGGACGGGCTGGGTCCAGTGGTAAATCCCATCTCAACTCCTGTGGGAGACGAGCCAGAAGACTTTCCTGTGGGAGAGGCTCTCAACCCGGAGGCTCATTCCGACCTTCAATGCTTGTTGGCTGAAGGTGGACCCTCCGGGCGAACTTCTGTAAGGGACAGAGAGAGTGCCACTCTCTCGAGGGTCTGAGGACACAGGCCCTGTCCCAGGCACAAGGAGAAGTGCCTTGGACATTTCGGATTTATTGGGAGGGTGAGCTCCTTGTTAGTGAGCCCACTAAGCCTGAACCTGGTGCCCTCAAGAGGTTGGTGGTACCCCAGGTTTACAGGCCCTTCCTGCTGCAGTTGGCGCATGAGGTGCCCTTGGCTGGTCATCTTGGTACCAAGAAGACTAAGCAGAGGCTCTCTGCCCATTTCTACTGGCCACGGATGGGAGTAGAAGTGGAGTCCCACTGCAGGACCTGCCCAACTTGTCAGTTGTCTGGCAAGACTGGAGGCAGTGTCATTGCCCCACTGCAACCGTTGCCAGTGGTTGGCACACCTTTGAGAGGGTGGGCATCGACATCGTCGGTCCCCTTGACCCTCCCACTTCAGGTGGACATCGGTTCATCCTGGTCTTGGTAGATCATGCCACCAGGTACCCTGAGGCGATACCCCTTCGGACGGTTACGCCAAGGTGGTTGCCAGGGCTCTCCTGGGCATTTTCACCCGTGTTGGATTCCCCAAGGAGGTTGTCTCTGACAGAGGATCCAACTTCATGTCTAGTTACATGAAAACCA
>CM030323.1:506896899-506986590 GCA_002915635.3 Ambystoma mexicanum
CTGCCTACCCAGACTTTCAGGCGCCTAAGGAGGCTTCTGTGTAGAAGCCTGCGAAAAGACGGTGAACAAAGGAACCAAACCTGGTTTGGCGCGCAGAGTAAAACACGAGAAAGACATTTTCAAAAAGAAATGGCGAATAAACCCAGCCGGAACCATATAAAACGTATATGGTCAGCGGGTTTAAGTTCGAGGCTACCAAGATAGCCTAAAACAATACCAAGGTTATTTAAGATAACCGCGGTAGAAAAATAGGGTATTACCACTGCCACCAGCCAAGTCTTGATGAAAGGGAGCAAAACAATGCTCCAAGAGAAACAGACAAAAAGGGATAAGATTAACCCTTTCCAGTACTCCTATGTAAGATAGTTTGTACTGGGTCTGTGGATTTAAAGAGACTAATAAAGTTAATGGCAGCTTTACATGTTCTGGAAGACAGTAGTCAGTCCCAGAAAATGGAGTCTGAGTTGGGAAGTCTAAAAGACAACCCGTGTCACTGCACTGAAGGTGCTGTGTACACACAGTAAAAAGATGATGCCTATGGAGTGGTGTGAGACTCCAAAGTCTATGAACACAAATGTAAAACACACAAAAACACATGTAAGAGTGGGAAAAAAGGCTCACACTCTTACCAGGTGAAAAAAATAAATCCTAGAAATCCAGCAAAGCTGCTGAGGGACTCAGTAGGTAAGGGAAATTAGCCATTCTGGAGAATTCTCCCTAACACTCGCCCCCACCCCCCAGACTAAGGGACAGGAGGATTTAATCCACTCCTGGATGAATCTCTACCTCTAGTCGGTTAAAAACATCTAGAGAGACCATCAGCATTTTGGTGGTGACATCCTGCTCTGTGCTCAATGGTGAAATCAAACCCTTGCAGGCAGATTGACCATCTTAGAAGTTTTGGTTTCTCCCCTTTCATTTGCATTAACCATCTCAAGGGTTGGTGGTCTGTCTGAATCACAAAAGTAGATCCATACAAGTATGGTCTAAACTTCTTCAGAGACCACACAATGGCAAAACATTCACGCTCTATGGTTGCCCACCTTGTTTCTGGTTCCTTCAGTTTCCTACTGATGAAGCAATGGGGTGCTCCCTACTTTCTCATCCAGTTGACTAAGGACTGCACCTATACCTGTATTGGATGCATCTGTCTGCACAATGAAGGGTTGGTGATAATCAGGAGCTCTTAGGACTGGAGCTTGACAAAGGGCTTTCTTCAGGTTTTCAAAGGCTTGAGTGCACTCCTCATTCCATCTAAGCTTTTAGGAAATTTGGAGAGGAGATCACATTCAAGGAGAAGCTATGGTCCCATAGTTCTCTATGAAATTCCTGTAGTACCCAGTGAGACCTAGGAAAGCTCTCACTTGGGTTTGAGTAGTAGGGGTGGCCCAGTTTTGAACAGCTTGTACTTTGCTAGGCAATGCCCTTATTTCACCTCCTCCTACCTCATGACCAAGGTAGACCACTTTGCTCTGACCAATTTGACATTTGCTTGCCTTTATGGTCAGATGGGCCTGCTCAAGAGCCTGCAAAACATATCCTAAGTGATCAATATGTTCTTTCCATGTAGGGCTGAACACTGCAATGTCATCCAAGTATGCCATGCAGAAGTCCTCCATCCCATTCAGAACTTGATTGACCATCCTTTGGAATGTAGCAGGTGCATTCTTTAATCCAAAAGGCATAACCTTAAACTGGTAGAGGCCTGCTGGGGTTGAGAATGCAGTTTTCTCCTTGGCATGGTCTGTCAGGGCTATTTGCCAATAGCCTGAAGTTAGATCAAATGTACTGAGGTACTTGGCTGAACCAAGTCTATCCAACCAGTTCATCTGTCCTTGGCAAAGGATGGGCATCAGTCTTAGTGACTGCATTTAGAGCTCTATAGTCCACACAGAATCTCAACTCCTTGGATCCTGCCTTTGGTACTAGAACAACTGGACTAGACCATGGACTTGTAGAGGGCTCTATAACCCCGAGATCAAGCATCTTGTTGACCTCTCCTTTGATGTGGGATCTCACATGTTCTGACATTCTTTAACCTCTGCTTTTCACAGGTAAACAGTCACCAGTGAGAATATCATGCTGGCCCCAAGGGGTCAAGCCTGGTGATAGTGAAAACAGGGAGGCAAACTGATTCAACAGAACTTTGCACTCCTCCTGTTGTTCAGAAGTCAGCTGAGAAGAGAGATTAACTCCTTCTATTTCTCATCTAAAGGTTGGCCTCTGAGGAGGTCAGGTAGAGGTTCACTCTCCTCTTCCTCTTGAGCTGAAGCTAGAAGCAAAGCTCCCACTTCTGGTCTCGAGACATATGCCTTTAAACGGTTGGTGTGAAAGACTCTGGGAGCCTCCTTAGGTCTGCCTAAGTCCACCAAATAGTTCACCTCTCCAAGTTTGCCCACAACCTTGAAGGGTCCTATCCATTTGTCCTGCAAGGCCCTCTGCCTTGTTGGCACCATAACTAATACAAGCTGGTCTTGAGTAAACTCAACCATGCTGGCCTTCTGGTCATGCCAATGTTTGACCAGAGCCTGACCTGCTTTTAAGTTATCACTATGCTTCTGCCATCATGTGTGACATTCTCCTCCGGAGACCTATCACATAGTCAGTCAATCTGACTGGCTTGGGGGAAGGAGTACTCTCCAACCCCTACTTAATCAGGGCCAAGGGGCCTCTGACTGGATGGCCATGGAGAAGTTCAAAGGGACTGTAACCAACTCCCTCCTGAGGGACTTCTCTATAAGCAAAGAGAAGGCATGGCAGTAGAAGGTCCCACTTTCTTTTAAGGGGTTCCTCTAAAGCACCTATCATGCTCTTCATAGTATGATTAAACCTCTCTACCAGTCCATTTGTCTGTGGATGGTAGGCTGTAGAGAACGTGTAAGTGACACACAGTTTTTCCACATGGCTTGCATGTAGTGGGACATAAAATTGGATCCCCTGTCGGATATCACTTCCTTAGGAAACCCTACTCTGGTAAAAATACCAAGTAGAGCCTTAGCCACAGCCTGAGCCGCTAACAGTTCTCATAGGTATGGCTTCTGGGTATCTTGTAGCATGGTCTACTACAACCAGGATAAACCTGTTCCCTGAAGATGTGGGAGGGTCAAGGGGACCAACAATGTCGATGCCCACCCTCTCAAAAGAACTCCCACCACTGGAGAGGCACCAGGG
The DNA here is from genome assembly GCA_002915635.3 of Ambystoma mexicanum. Classification (NCBI taxonomy): domain Eukaryota; kingdom Metazoa; phylum Chordata; class Amphibia; order Caudata; family Ambystomatidae; genus Ambystoma; species Ambystoma mexicanum. The sequence continues at coordinate 506,900,071 of CM030323.1, forward strand.
GTGCCACATTCTTGGCTCCACTCTTGCCAGAGGTTTGGCAAGTGTGACAGCTCCTACAGATTTTTCAACTTCTGAACCCATCTTAGGCCAGTAGAAGTATAAAGGAGAGCCTTTCCTTGGTCTTTTTGAAACTCAAGTGACCAGCCAAAGGTATCTCATGGGCCAACTGTAGGAACTGGAGTCTGTTGCAAGGGGCACTACAATTCTTTTGCAGTCCCCAGGGATAGACTCAGTCGGTTCACTGTAGAAGAGGCCATCTTCCCAGCTTAACCTATGCTTCCCAGGCTCTTGCCCATCAAGCTGAGAAGCTGCCTGTTGGCGAAGACCTTCAAGAGTAGGACACTCTCTTTGTCCTCTGCTGAAGTCTGCCACCTTCTGCCAGTAAAGACTGCAGCTCAGGATGGTCAACAGGGTCAAGATCTCCAACCAAAACAGTGTCTTCTTCCAGATCTGATTCTTCAGAAACTGGCTCAACCACACAAGGTTGTACCTCACACTCTGCCTCAGCAGGTGGAGGGATCACAGGGGTGATCTTGGACAATCTTGGGGATGTCCTTGTTGGTAGCACAGGGGTGCTGTCTGACTTTTTCCTTGAGGTCTTGGGTTTCCCCTTTGCCTCTTTCTTTCTAGAAATAGCAGTGAGCACTCCTGTGGAGTGGGAGTGATAGTTTCCTCTATCAACTCCTCTGGAGAGCCTCTTAAGGTCCTCTCCCTTGCAGGCCTAGTGAGCTCCTGTCTCCTCTTACTGGGAGGCCTGGGGGTGCTTGACACAACTCCAAGAGTTTTCAGGTCATTACCCAACAGGACTCTCCAAGGCACTTCACTCTGCACACTAACAGGTATTTTGACAGTCATATCATTACACAGGATGAGAGCTGGTAACTGGGGAAGCATTTGCACAGGGCCTCCAGCTAACTTGGTGAGGTGTTTGGGTGCCTTAGCAACATCCTCCACCTTGAAAAAAGATTCATCCACCACAGTTATGCTGGCTCCAGTGTCTCTGATGGCAGGGGTCTCCTGGCCATTCACAAGAACACTATCTTTATAATACTCTTTAGTATTATCTGGGATGGAATTATAGACATCTAAATTCTGTTGTTCCCACAAGCCCAGGGACACTAAAGAAACACTAGCTGAGACTCTCATGGGTTCATCAGCCAGTAGGTGAAAGTTTCCACTTGCCATAGGTACTTCTTCCTCTGGGGAGAAGGCTAAGGAGACAGTGTGGACCCCTGAAGGTTTACCCTTACATCTGGGATCCCCTTTCACATGGTCAGTTGACCCACAAACATAACATTTCCCAAATGTCTTGATGAATGGGTGTTTGTTCTGACCTACATCTGGTTTGGGTCCAGATGGTGCACTAGCCTGATTTGGTTTCCCATGTGGTTTACCCTTATGTTGCTGTTTGTGGCCCTCTTTTGGATTGGAGGTATTAGAATTCTCTGTGTTATCTTTCTTTGGCTGCTTTCCGTCATCCTTCTTCTGAGTTGCCCTAGAAACCTTGTAAGTAGCCTTGTTGGCAACACACAAGTCAACAGCCGTAGCTAACTTTTTTGGATCTATCTCCTTAGAATCAGCCAAGTTCTGTCTGAGCTCAGGAGAGCAGGCATCATAAATTGACTCCAACATAACAAAATTCCTCATACCTTCATAAGTGTTTACTCTGTAACCCTTAATCCAACCATCTAGGTTTTTCCAAACAGTCACACACCCAGGTAGCCCAAGGGGTACCATCATGCTTTTTGAGGGTCCTAAACCTCTTAAGGTACTAGGAAGGGGTCTTCCCAAATCTAGCAATTAAAGTTAGCTTCACACACTCATAATCCATCCTATCCACCTCCCCCAACTCCATCACAACATCAAATGCAACAGTGGGTGGCCTAGAGAAGAGATAGGGAAGCAACTGATTCCCTGTAAGACCTTGAATCCCATGGTTATATTCAAACATTGCAAACCAATCCAAAATATCAAGCTTAACCTCATACATAAGGAATAACAACAGAGATAACGATGCACTCCAAATGCTTATTTTGAATGATTGTTTATTAACTTAACTTTATCTGTATGTACTCTGTGCTGTATTCATACAGAGGAGCTGAGATGTAGCAAATAGTTCATAATTTCATTAGATTTTAAATTAAATTCTTGCAGTACAAATCCTTTTCATGATCATATTTTTAATATATCAAAAATGAAGTTTTGGGTGATGCAAAGAAAGTTCCAATTTTTAAGTAATGACAACTTAATGACCCCTCTTGGGTGATGCAAAGAAAGTTCAAATTTTTAGGTAATGAAAACTTGATGACCCCTCTACACGTGTTTCTCCATCCCTTTCGGATGGTTCATCAGGAGGGTTATGGTGAACAAATTTAGCATTTTGTGATTTCATTACATGATTTAGCCTGCAAAAAAGGGAACAAAAAAATATTTGACTTTGATATTTCATGTGCCTTTGGGTCCAGTTACAAGTTATGTAGAAAGAGTAGTTATCATTCGTGAATAAGGAGGTTTTGAAATTACTTACTTCAGGGAAACGAAATATTCTATCTTTATTCCAATTTGTTTAGTTAGGTCCTTAGTAGTATGCTCTTAAGCTGTGCTCTCATGCCATCTAGGTTTAAATTGGCAAACAATGGCCCGCTAGTGAAAGAGAGGGGATAAAAGTTTTGACTTAAGGTTATAGATCCCCTTTTGGGTATAATGATTCTGTTTATAATGGGTTGTGCAACCCAATCCCCTTCTTACCTTATTTTCGTTGCTTAAAAGAGTTCCTGTTCCTAGAGCCACACGACAGATCCGATTGATGTAGTTGATGCGGATCTCTCAAGATGGCCGACTATTTATGTGCGTCATCATGCTATTGTGTGATGACGTCATTCCGTTCCCTGTTGTGTTCGCGGCGTGAGCGTGATGACGTCACGCTTGCTGCCCGCGAGCCACATTTTTGTTAGACAAAGGGCCCAAAGGGAAAAAAGGGTTGAATGAGGTTATGAACCTCATAGATACCCACAATTTCTTTAGGCATGGAAGACCTAGAAGACTCTGGGAGAGAAGCATTTTCAAGAGATAACCTTATCATTTCTAGTTCATGATTCAACTCCATTTCTCTGAGTTTAAGTTCTTGGTGGTTTTGTTCAGTTTGAGCATTTAAACGTTTGAATTCCAATTCAAGCCTCATCTTTTCTAGAGCAATGAATTCCGGACTGAGTGTAGGACCTGAAGGGGTCCCAGTGGACAAAGGTTGAGGTTGCTGAGCAGACAAGTGAGGAGTGTGGTTTACATTAGGAGACATATTTACTTCCTCTAACTCATCAATAATAGACACATTATCATCCTCTTCATTTTCTACATTTGCTGGAGAATCAGGCATTTCAGACCCACTCCCCAGACTTTGGTTCTTTAACAACTTTTCAATCAATTCAGACTTTTTGCCTTTGACAGAGAGATTCCTTTCTCTACACAGATGTTTTAGATAATCCACAGTGTAACTAAGGAGGGTCTCCTGACTGTAGCTTTCCATATCAGACATGATTAATATTGCTTTTAAGTGATGTTAGCCTTGTGGTTAGTTGATCCAAGGTAATAGCAGCACTCTAAGTGTAATTACGATACTTGATCCTCACCGCTGTACACCAGTGTTAGGCAGAATTATATGCAGTACCCTTTTGGAACACCACACACACTTAAGACTACAAGTGCAAGTACAAATTCATCTTTGGTACAAGCCTGCACTACACAGTAAAGGTGATAGTGATGGCTGAGCAGCCAGACTTATCTCAAGAGCAAATGAGCAGTATCAATAGTTACACAAAGGACAGCAATTACTTTGAATCAAACAAACACTGACTCAAGGTTTCTGAGTAAAAGAATATACATTTATTTACACATCAGTTGTATAATATTTCACTAAAGTAAAGCAGTTGGAAAATCACACTCTTAATACACCACACCACTCCCAATAGATTCTGGACAAGTTAAGCTCAAAACGAAGTGTGAGGAAAATGGCACTCCAGCAATTTAAAAAGGGGGGGGAACAAAGTTAGACTATAATTGGGCAGCACCAACTGGTAAGTAAGTAGGGCAATCTAGAAAGAGGAACTAGAGGGATGGAATCAAATCAAAAAGGCGTAGGGCCAAAGTCAATAAGACAAAAGTCTTTTGCTCAAGATCACACAGTCCAGGGTAGTTCGCGGGTAAGTCTTTGCCAAGAGTTCCGGACGAAGTTGGCTGGCAGAAAAGTTAGTTAAAAGAGTAGAGAAGAAGAAGCCCTCGGATTGGCAAAAGGTTTCAAACACCTTCACCGCGTCTGGACGATGCGAACAACCAGATTTGCACAGTACCTTTAAATAGAGAAGAAGCTGTTGCTGAGGCGAACGTTCCTGGCAGTTCCTGCAGGCTCACGGTTCCTGAAGCGAGTTTCGGACTGACACGAAGTAGGGAGACTGGAGGGTCGTGCACTGCCCAGGGAAGAAACCAGCAGCAGAGCAAAGCAACAAATGAAAGGTGCGCTCCTTAAAACCCAAGCAGGGTCCGACCTTCCTGGCTATCCGGTTCACTGTAGCTCTCTACAGCAAATTCGACCAGAGGAGGGAGTCCTTGCTTGCAGTTTGGGCAAACTAATTGGTCCCACCAGCTCAGGGGAAGAACATTCCTGGTAGATCTTCTCTGTCGTTGGAGTCTGAAGATTCGGACCTGCAGCAGGGCTTCACTGGGCAGTCAGTCGTTGTAGGGGTCCTCTTCCATCAGCTCCTCGTGATTCTTTCATTTCAGTGGCGACTCTGCCTTTCCAATGCCAGAGACCTGCTTTTTATGCAGTTTTCCCCCATTCACACAGCCTGGCTGTCAATCACACAGCAGGGTGGCTGTCCTGGCGGGACAGTCACCTAGCCAATCAAACAGGAGTGCGACTTTGGTTACCAAGGGAATCCATGGCAGGGGTCCTAAAACCCCTCCCTCACATCCTGCCTACCCAGACTTTCAGGCGCCTTCGGGGGGCTTTTGTGTAGAAGCCTGCGAAAAGACTGTGAACAAAGGAACCAAACCTGGTTTGGCGCACTGAGTAAAACACGAGAAAGACATTTATAAAAAGGAATGGTGAATAAACCCAGCTGGAACCATATAAAAATGTATCTGGTCCAGCGGGTTTAAGTTCGAGGCTACCAGAATAGCCTAAGACAATACCAGGGTTATTTAAGATAACCGCGGTAGGAAAAATAGGGTAGTTACCACTGCCACCAGCCAAGTCTTGATCAAAAGGGAGCAAAACAATGCTCCAAGAGAAACAGACAAAAAGGGATAAGTATTAACCCTTTCCAGTACTCTATGTAAGGTAGTTTGTACTGGGTCTGTAAATTTAAAAGACTAATAAAGTTAATGGCAACTTTACATGTTCTGGGAGACATTAGTCAGTCCCAGAAAATGGAGTCTGAGTTGGGAAGTCTAAAAGACAACCATGTGTCACTGCACTGAAGGTGCTGTGTAACACACAGTAAAAAATGATGCCTATGGAGTAGGTGATGCTCCACAGTCTATGAACACAAGAAAATGTTAAATACATAGAGCAAAACACATGTAAGAGTGGGAAAAAAGGCTCACACTCTTACCAGGTGAAAGAAAGAAATCCTAGAAATCCAGCAAAGCTGCTGAGGGACTCAGTAGGTAAGGGAAATTAGCCATTCTGGAGAATTCTCCCTAACACACACACACCCTATATCTGGGAATAACTATGGTTTCACAACTGCTACAAAATGCTACATGTGTTACCCCTGTTGTGCATGTTTCATCCAGCTGTGACTGTGCACGTTCATTTCCTCTTGCACTAATATATTTTCCTCAGCCTAAATCCTTTGGGGGGTCATGGGAACTGGACGTGCATCCCAACACTATTGCCTCCTTCCTGTCCTGGCGTCCCAACACCCCACCCGATTTACGACGTTGATGATTCGTAATGATACCATGCATAAGGGAACCTGTCTTTCTCCTCCTCTCCTCTCTTCTTCACTGTACTCCTTTTCTAACTCCTAGTGTCCTTCCGTGGTGCTCCATGCCTTGCTCATATCGCAAACTCTCCTCAACTCCCTAGATTTGTAGCATGGCTGCTTCTTGAGCCTAACTCTTTCAGACTCTACTTGGCTGGTTTGATTTTGCTCCTCCTTCTTTCCGTCTCAATTGTCTTCCTTACAACTTTACACTTCCCTTCCACTAAAGTCTTTTCCATCCTCTTTCCTAATATGTTCTCCTTGTCGTCTTTTTGCTATTACTTCCAAAAGTGTCTATTTCTCTCTCTCTCTCCTTTCCTCCTAGTTCGCCTCATCCAGCCTCCTCTTCTCTTGTCCACTCCTCAACACCTCCTTGCTCTTCACTGCCACTTTACTTTACACACCCTCCTTACGCTTGGCCTCCTTGATCTTCTCCTTGATCTTCTCCGCCTCCTCCTTAATCTCTCTTCACCATCTCTTTTCTCCCCAGCTCCTCCAAAGGCTTCTTTAGTGCCCACTTCTGTCCTTTTTCTCTCGCCACTACTTCCAACCTCCTCCCCTTCAGTCTGGCCTCCTTTCTCCAGACTTCTGTCTCCTCCTCTCGCTGATTTTTTATTTTTATTTTCTTATTTTATTAAGTGCATAACACATGGTACCGGGCAGCCATGGCTGCATCTGGGCGCAGATGCAATAAAGGGAGAGCAGCTATCCAGGAAGATGAAAACATGTCGTATTATAGGGGTTTAGGCAAATGAATGTGTTTTTATGCCTCTCCTAAAATGCTTGTGATAGAGAATTGCTCGTTTTTGTGGGAATGTGTTTAGGGCAGCTCAGCACTGGGAATCGCTGGGTTTACCGGGGTAAGGTGTGGTTAGCCAGGGGATCCTCAATGTGATGTCCATTGAGCGCGACGGGGCAAGCATAGTATACGATGCTGCGGCAGCTGGCCCCCATGCCCACATCACCCCTTACCCCAAGCACCAGGCAGGAGACTTCCTCACAGTACATAAGCTTAAGCATGGCACAGTATGTGCCATTGATCACCACGTGCGTGGCCCCATCTCGGGGATGGCATTTAACACCTGCTCTGTATGACAGTACATAATGAGACATCTTGGTCATGGCCAACCCCTTTTTTGCTTCTAGCACACACAGTGTAGAGAGTGGAGAGCTGCAGTTAGTTTGTCTTTAAGGCCTATCAGCCACGGGAAAAATAGGAAGTAAATATTTCAGAGAAGTAAATATGTCAGATGGTCTTCCATGAGAGAGGTTTTCTCGTACCCCAGCAAAGGCGCAACCTTTCTCAGACAATATCAGAATTGTTTATGATAAGTCCTGTACCTCAGCCATTTTAGATAAACCAACATGGAATTGTGGACGGACACTTAGTGCACGGTTTGGGAGAATGGAAGAGTCACGTGTGTCTGCTTAATAAAAGGCATGAAAAAAACTGGAGTTAACCGTATGGTCTCACGTAAGGCAGAGGAACGCGACAAATACCAACCGCTAGTACGCGGGCAGAGAGAACGGAGCAGTTATAAGACGCGTTCTCGTCCTACAAAATGCATCAGAAAATGTGGCGTTAAATCGCGTGATCTCACCTAAGGTGGAGAAGATATAGAGAGGAAAACATCATAAACAAACAGCTTATTGATTCCTGACTGCGCTCCAGTTATGGGGAGTTCAAGACAGGACGAGAACTCCATGGCACCAGGGCACCTGCATCTCAGTGTGTGGTCCTACATTGAGTGTTTGAAGCTTGATATTATACTTGATAAGATCTTAAATGATAATCAAGTGGCACCTGCATTTTATATTATAATCATACACAATATATTGAATATACACGATATAAATGGTGGTATTGCTGAGCAAGGTTTGTAATGAATTAAATGCCTGAATAAGACACAAATATTGCCACAAACAAACTCAGTCCTGATGAAGAGCCTAAGAATAACAAGAAAAGGGTTGAAACATGTGCAGACACTTCTTGTAGCATAATATTCAGTAACCAGTCATAATGAACCAGAATGTAATGGTTGTTGCTCAGTAATACATTTTGTGATATGGGTTTATGATTTATTTATAAAAAAAATGTCTACAAGTATGAATACATTGGAGTTTTTTGGATACCCATCTCTCTTTATATAAAGCAAAACATCTGTTAGTTTGTTCCTTATACAATTCCGCACCATTCCACCAATATGCACCACATTTTGCATAGTTACCTGTAATGACACTCTGGACATTCCTGCCTACATAACATTCGGACACCCCGCTCTTTTTCCCAGATTTCAGCCCCTTCACACTTGAGACAGCTGCCTGAAATCGACAAAACATCCATGTGGTACTTGAAGGATCATACAATGCTTACTTTTAGCATCTCGATGCAAGGAACACAACTCCAAGGACCACGGGACCTTGCAAACCACATTTCACGGCCCTAGTATACACTGTTTCTGAGATATTTGCACCGGAACACACCACAAAGCACAGCACCGTGCCAGGGTGAGGCGACAGGTGGGGAGAGCACACAGAAGATCCCGGTATGCTGCAGCCTGTCAGCTCTCACCTCACCTCCACATCTGCTCCAGGGTATGTTAGCCAACCACACTCATCCCTCTCAGTGTAGTTTACTTTAGAGTGCAAAGAACATCAAGCGACAAGCGACTCAGTGCATTCGCCTCTGTCTCTCAATTATTCTAATTGGGTTCTTTCATCACTCACACCCACAGCTGGAGATGCTTTGGGTAGATAAGCGATGCCTACCTGGCAAATACTTATGAGAATCCAAAGCAGCAATTAGTTTCAGGGCTGGACCAGGGACCTCACCCGTTTCAAGTTACTTTGGAAAAACATTGAGTCACTCAAGCGATGAAAGACATCAGTGATTGCAAGCAGCAACATGTTGAACTGAGGCCAATTTACACGCAGATCCAAAAAGCTGAGGAACCTGTACTTGTGCGGTCTGATCACGATGCAATAATTATACACTTCCAGGTCAATATTACAGAGTAAGACGGTCCGCCTCGGAGGAAGGGACGTTTGCCATGTTGTGGTGAACATGCAGGTATAGCCAGATTTCAAAAGGAATCCGGCTGCACTGGAAACAATGGGACAAATTGGAAAACAGGTTGAGTGTCTCATCCCTCATTTTCACACCAATGTGGTGTCCATCAGCTTCACTGCGGTCTACTGAGCAAAAATTAGTCCAGGTTATGTAACAAAGTTCTGGGATTCATGCTCGATATGAGTGTTCAGAGGGGGAGTGGACCGTGTGGATCACCACCCCTTTTGGAAGGGGACTCGTCAGGCCCTCTGTGCAGCCTAGTGGGTGTTGATGACTTCTGGGGGTGACCTCCTTGAACCACAACCAAACTAAAGGCCTGCCTGAGGCAGGTCCCAACTTAGGCAGTGGCTGTGCATGCTTGGCTGGTAGGTATGCACCACAGAGGACTAACAAAACTTTTATGGCAGTAGAATATACTTTTCTATCATTGAATTTGTCGTTTTGTAAATTAAAGCACAGAAAACTGTAGGCACTAAGCCAGTTCAACCAGGCAAAGGGCTGTAGCGCTATTAATACTGTACACGAGGCAGGGGCTGAACCCCTTTCTAATTCGTGTGTACCCCTCGCAGATTTAATGAAGCAATAGATTGGTTCTGCCATGGGGATGAAGTGCCTAAATAGGAAGGCAGATCTATTTCCCTCATCAAAGAAGTGCCAGTGGAGCAAGGGCTGTCTCTGGCTTGGGTGCAGAAATTGATTTTTTTGTGAGCTTCAGTGGGATTTGAGCTCAACCTTTGTGTGTCATAAATGAAATGTTGACATTGATTCTGGCTTGTACTAGCAGTTGCTGGTACTCCCCTGAGTTTCAGCAGATGAGAAACTTTGAAAAAATAAAGTAAGTGCCTGAACACAAATATTTTTTAGCATGCATGTGTCCCGTCAGGGCAGCAACTACCCACCCACTAGTGCTACCACCCTCTTCTGCTGCCACAGTGTAAGTAAACTCTGGTGATGCAGCTGCAACTCCCACCAGCTCATTGGGGATTCTTCATGCATTACACATTGCAGATGTGCAATTTACAAATGACAATGAACACAACATAACAAACTAGTTGGGTCTTGTAGGGAAGACAAGTATGACACTGACACAATGGATACAATTTGGTAAAATCGTTATTGAACATGTTGGGATCTGAGAAACCTCTATTTTGCCCTATAACTATAAATAGAACAGTCCTAGTGGAGTCTGTCAAATCAAAATGGCCTATGCTAACAAACACCTAATGCCTGCCCTATCTCTTGTACAAAAAGTGTAAAAAAGGAGAAATGTATGCAAAAGGAAAAATCAGTGTTCAGAAAAATAAGGTATTTGAACCAGCTCTCCTCCTCACATTTAACCTCACAGAGTAAGGCTGTCCTGGTAGGCAGGATGACACACTCTGGCTCGGTTTCTGACACTCTAAGCTGTTCCAAACCGTGGATTGAGGCCCACCTGGAATTCCACGTCAAAGTCTCTTAATTGGCTTTCAAAATTGTACTCCAACGTAAAGGTCACAAAGGTCCCCCTCTGCCAGGCTCAGACCTTACAGCACACAGATCACGTAGGTCCCCCTCTGTCGAGCTCAGACCTTTCACGTCACAGTTCAACACAAACTTGCCAGGGGCTCATTTGCCCCAAATTTATTGTACTTCGGGTCTCCCTCAATCAGGCTCAGACCCCTTTGCCAGATGTCGAAGGCTTTTGAATGTACGTGGCTCTCTTTACAGACCACTGCAGGACCACTTTGACTCAAAGTTCACGTTTACTCTCGCTTTATAGCTTCAAACAATGTATCTTTCATGAAGACTTTCGAATGGGCTACTTCCTTTCACAAAACCACTCTGTTACTTAGTATTACAGATCTCACAGCTGCCTTTTACTTCAAAGTTCATTCACAGGTCTGCCTTTCTTCGTGTCTCATCCACATGCGTGCAGCCTTCACTTGTGATATAATGTTGATACTTCATTCACTTTAAGACACACTGGTCTCTCAGGTCGCTTGCCAACTCACCGGCTATGTGTGCTTCTTTCTTGTTTTGCTGTTTCCAATTCGCTATAAGGTTCGTACCACAGACTTCACCTCGCCTCCCCAACTCTGTCGTTCACACGGGAAGGTTGCTGGTGTCCTGGAAACACAATGCAATCTTCACTTGTGGGATCTGGCCTTCTCCACAGGCCTTTTGCGGTATGTCGGAGGCAATGACCTCTAGTAGGGAACCCTTGGGGTTTTCGGCTCGCTGCTTTCGTTCCTTCGGCCATTGCTCTGCTGCAGTAGGTGTGCCTTTGTACCGGACATTCTGCTCGTACTCATGATCCGGCTTGCTCAGAGTCTACCCACAGCCTGTACAGCTCTAGCACAGTTCTGCACTACTGCTAAAAGGTACCAGCCACAAATGCTAGCTACCCACAGCCTGTACAGCTCTAGCACAGTTCTGCACTACTGCTAAAAGGTGCCAGCCTAAATGCTTTAGGTGTTGCCTTTTATTTTTGTGAAGAGAGCTAACTGGATTCAGGTGTGTACACTTAGTGTAAAGTACCTGACTTTGCCTGACCCGATTAACGGGACATGTCCAGTACGATGTGAGAGAGTTAGTCTGGTTACTCTCAGTCACCCTCTTCCTCTGCCCAGTGTTTGTGTAAAAGGGGGGGATTTGGGACGTCAGAAAATCCTACAAAAAAGGATAGGGTAGATGAACAGAGAGGCAATGCCGCATCTCACCATTGGCTGCTCACCCCCACTCCCCGAAGACCCCTCACCAGGTGATCCTCCCACCCTGTTCCGCCCCCAAGGTGGCAAAGCTACATATAGCTGTTGGCACACAATCCCTGCACAGCAAATCGATCTACCGGATCAAATCACAACTTGTCTGCAAAAAGCGGACCCGCAAACAATCATTCTCTTGTCACACACCCAACCGCTGGAATTTGATGCTGTTATCAGCTCGGATTGTCCTCCCAATTCTCCAATTTAGCGAATGTCTCAAAAAGTGTCTTTTTCAACAACACCTGACGAAGGACTAATTTCAATGGATGCACAGAGAGCAACTCATAGTTCTGGACTACTGCTAAAAGGTGCCAGCCCAAATGCTAGCTACCCACATCCTGTACAGCTCTAGCTAGGTCTGCACTACTGCTAAAAGATGCCAGCCCAAATGCTAGCTACCCACAGCCTGTACAGCTCTAGCTAGGTCTGCACTACTGCTAAAAGATGCCAGCCCAAATGCAAGCTACCCACAGCCTGTACAGCTCTAGCTAGATCTGCACTACTGCTAAAAGCTGCCAGCCCAAATGAAAGCTACACACAGCCTGTACAGCTCTAGTACAGTTCTGGACTACTGCTAAAAGGTGCCAGCCCAAATGCAAGCTACCCACAGCCTGTACAGCTCTAGCTAGGTCTGCACTACTGCTAAAAGGTGCCAGCCCAAATGCTAGCTACCCACAGCCCATACAGCTCTAGCTAGGTCTGTACTACTGCTAAAAGGTGCCAGCCCAAATGCTAGCTACCCACAGCCTGTACAGCTCTAGCACAGTTCTGCACTACTGCTAAAAGGTGCCAGCCCAAATGCTAGCTACCCACAGCCTGTACAGCTCTAGCTAGGTCTGCACTACTGATTAAAGGTGCCAGCCCAAATGCTAGCTACCCACAGCCTGTACAGCTCTAGCACAGTTCTGCACTACTGCTAAAAGGTACCAGCCACAAATGCTAGCTACCCACAGCCTGTAAAGCTCTAGCACAGTTCTGCACTACTGCTAAAAGGTGCCAGCCTAAATGCTAGCTACCCACAGCCTGTACAGTCTGGCTAGGTCTGCACTTCTGCTAAAAGTACCAAACACAAATGCTAGCTACCCACAGCCTGTACACCTCTAGCTAGGTCTGCACTACTGCTAAAAGGTACCAGCCACAGATGCTAGCTACCCACTGCCTGTACAGCTCTAGCTAGGTCTGCACTACTGCTAAAAGGTGCCAGCCCAAATGCTAGCTACCCACAGCCTGTGCAGCTCTAGCTAGGTCTGCACTACTGCTAAAAAGTGCTAGCCCAAATGCTATCTACCCACAGCATGTACAGCTGTAGCTAGGTTTGCACTACTGCTAACAGGTACCAGCCACAAATGCTAGCTACCCACAGCCTGTACAGCTCTAGCTAGGTCTGCACTACTGCTAAAAGGTACCAGCCACAAATGCTAGCTACCCACAGCCTGTACAGCTCTAGCTAGGTCTGCACTACTGCTAAAATGTACCAGCCACAAATGCTAGCTACCCACAGGCTGTACAGCTCTAGCTAGGTCTGCACTACTGCTAAAAGGTGCCAGTCCAAATCCTAGCTACCCACAGCATGTACAGCTCCAGCTAGGTCTGCATTACTGCTAAAAGGTGCCAGCCCAAATGCTAGCTACCCACAGCCTGTACAGCTCTAGCTAGGTCTGCACTACTGCTAAAAGGTACCAGCCCAAATGCTAGCTACCCACAGCCCGTACAGCTCTAGCTAGGTCTGCACTACTGCTAAAAGGTACCAGCCGCAAATGCAAGCTACCCACAGCCTGTACAGCTCTAGCTAGGTCTGCACTACTGCTAAAAGGTGCCAGCCCAAATGCAAGCTACCCACAGCCTGTACAGCTCTAGCTAGGTCTGCACTACTGCTAAAAAGGTGCCAGCCCAAATGCTAGCTACCCACAGCCCGTACAGCTCTAGCTAGGTCTGTACTACTGCTAAAAGGTGCCAGCCCAAATGCTAGCTACCCACAGCCTGTACAGCTCTAGCACAGTTCTGCACTACTGCTAAAAGGTGCCAGCCCAAATGCTAGCTACCCACAGCCTGTACAGCTCTAGCTAGGTCTGCACTACTGATTACAGGTGCCAGCCCAAATGCAAGCTACCCACAGCCTGTACAGCTCTAGCTAGATCTGCACTACTGCTAAAAGCTGCCAGCCCAAATGAAAGCTACACACAGCCTGTACAGCTCTAGTACAGTTCTGGACTACTGCTAAAAGGTGCCAGCCCAAATGCAAGCTACCCACAGCCTGTACAGCTCTAGCTAGGTCTGCACTACTGCTAAAAGGTGCCAGCCCAAATGCTAGCTACCCACAGCCCGTACAGCTCTAGCTAGGTCTGTACTACTGCTAAAAGGTGCCAGCCCAAATGCTAGCTACCCACAGCCTGTACAGCTCTAGCACAGTTCTGCACTACTGCTAAAAGGTGCCAGCCCAAATGCTAGCTACCCACAGCCTGTACAGCTCTAGCTAGGTCTGCACTACTGATTAAAGGTGCCAGCCCAAATGCTAGCTACCCACAGCCTGTACAGCTCTAGCACAGTTCTGCACTACTGCTAAAAGGTACCAGCCACAAATGCTAGCTACCCACAGCCTGTAAAGCTCTAGCACAGTTCTGCACTACTGCTAAAAGGTGCCAGCCTAAATGCTAGCTACCAACAGCCTGTACAGTTCTGGCTAGGTCTGCACTACTGCTAAAAGGTACCAGACACAAATGCTAGCTACCCACAGCCTGTACACCTCTAGCTAGGTCTGCACTACTGCTAAAAGGTACCAGCCACAAATGCTAGCTACCCACTGCCTGTACAGCTCTAGCTAGGTCTGCACTACTGCTAAAAGGTGCCAGCCCAAATGCTAGCTACCCACAGCCTGTGCAGCTCTAGCTAGGTCTGCACTACTGCTAAAAAGTGCTAGCCCAAATGCTATCTACCCACAGCCTGTACAGCTGTAGCTAGGTCTGCACTACTGCTAACAGGTACCAGCCACAAATGCTAGCTACCCACAGCCTGTACAGCTCTAGCTAGGTATGCACTACTGCTAAAAGGTACCAGCCACAAATGCTAGCTACCCACAGCCCGTACAGCTCTAGCTAGGTCTGCACTACTGCTAAAATGTACCAGCCACAAATGCTAGCTACCCACAGGCGGTACAGCTCTAGCTAGGTCTGCACTACTGCTAAAAGGTGCCAGTCCAAATCCTAGCTACCCACAGCATGTACAGCTCTAGCTAGGTCTGCGCTACTGCTAAAAGGTGCCAGCCCAAATGCTAGCTACCCACAGCCTGTACAGCTCTAGCTAGGTCTGCACTACTGCTAAAAGGTACCAGCCCAAATGCTAGCTACCCACAGCCCGTACAGCTCTAGCTAGGTCTGCACTACTGCTAAAAGGTACCAGCCGCAAATGCAAGCTACCCACAGCCTGTACAACTCTAGCTAGGTCTGCACTACTGCTAAAAGGTGCCAGTCCAAATCCTAGCTACCCACAGCATGTACAGCTCTAGCTAGGTCTGCACTACTGCTAAAAGGTGCCAGCCCAAATGCTAGCTACCCACAGCCTGTACAGCTCTAGCTAGGTCTGCACTACTGCTAAAAGGTACCAGCCCAAATGCAAGCTACCCACAGCATGTACAGCTCTAGCTAGGTCTGCACTACTGCTAAAAGGTACCAGCCGCAAATGCAAGCTACCCACAGCCTGTACAGCTCTAGCTAGGTCTGCACTACTGCTAAAAGGTACCAGCCGCAAATGCTAGCTACCCACAGCCTGTACAGCTCTAGCTAGGTCTGTGTTTTAAACAATAAAATACAAATTAAATAAAGATGTTTAACTGCTTCTTTAGACACATAGATCATCCTCATTATCATTTTATTCTGATTCCACAAGCAATGGGCAGGACATTTTTACATCTATCCGCACAGAATAGAAGAACAGTTCTTTCTTCCAGTGTTAAAGCAATGGACACATGCAGACAATCTCATTACTGAACCTGCCTCTGAAACACTGCAGCTGGGTCTTCGCCTATAGATGGTCACTCAGCACAGGCACACCTCTTTGGCAGTTCCCTTTTCTCTGGCATTACCCCTCTGGTGGCTCCTTTCTGGGCTGTGTGCCCCTTTGCCTCACTAACAGTGTATGCAAATAAAGAGCCAATCAAAGTCACGTGGCAGCATTTAAGACTCATTCAGTTGGTGAACTGGCATGCTGGGTGTGGCTGAAAAGAAAGGGATAGTGCCAAGCTTACCAAGGCCCTGTGTACCCACGAGACCCCTGGCATGCAAGAGCTGTGAATATTGAACACAAGCCATACCACTGACACGTGTGCATGTTGGTGCACATCCGTCCACTGGACTGCCTAGCTGTGCCTGGCATTGCAGCTGCCACCAGCATCACATGCCCAAGCCACCCCTGTGCTTCCGAAGCACTGCCGGTTATTACAGTAGTGGATCGGTGCCATTGTGACACAGGCTTCCTGCAGCAGTGTGCAGTCATGACCAGCATGAGCAACTTCCAGCTCATTGCTATTTATGAAATTGGACACCTGGCACAGCAGTGGCGGCGGCTCATCAGGCTCATGAATAACAATGAGCTGCCCATGAATGCAGAGGCTCTGGGCCCACCCACACTGTTGATATTTATTGTGTGATTCCTACTGCCAAACACAACATCATAATCTTACAGAATCTCACACAATAGGTCCTGGTGCTTAGAAAGAAGCCCCCGGCTCAGTCCTGGCAAGCACTTCTCTTCTCCCCCTTCCCCTTCCCCTCCCTTCCTCTCCTCTCCTTTCCTCTCCTCTCCGCTCCTCCTTCCTGTTAAGATGGATTTCTGAACTCTGTCCTGGAGGGGCTGAGGTTCAGAAGGCCAGCCTAGTTTCTTGGAACAGGGTAACCTCTGGACAAGCCAGACCAATCAGGGTAGCGATCGCGGCGGTCAAGACTAGGTCTCAAGAGGGGTGAGGGTGACTGAAAGCCCGCAATGAGCACACAAAGCAGGGACACTTACAAATTACTCCAAGCAGGTGTTATATGAAAAATATATACACATTTATTACAAGGCCTTTGTAACATTGACCGTAGCGAGAAATCACAATAAAACTCAAGTAAACCAACACATACCAAACCAATACAATATATATACAAATACAAACGTGTCTAACGAGTTAGACGCACGAAATGTGTAGACCACCTAGATGGGGAGGAAAACAGGCAGTGCGAATAATAATTAGACCCAGTCCGCCTTCAGAGGCACCTAACTAAAAGGAAGTCCAAGCCCTACGAAGAGTGGAGCCTTATGCTCAAAAGTACCTGCACACGCTGGTGCCAGCGGGCAAAAGGGGAGTCTCTTCAAGGGAATCAGGCAGTTTAGTTCGGTGAACAAATGAAGATGAACAGAGCTCCGCGACTCAAGCTCAGCCTCCACTGTGGGCAGAAGCAGAGTGCGAGTACGGAAAGGCATGCTGTTAGACACAGCGGGGAAAAGCTATGGGCTCCTGCAGGAGGGCGACCAGTTCCTAGCGATGCTACTCACCGGTCCCCGATGCAAGCAGACCCAGGCTTCTCCGCGTCAGTTTCAGTGCTGGCAGGTTCAGATACGAGCAGGGGACGTCTCGGCGTTGTGTAGATTCCGCAGCAGCAGAAGTTGAGTTGGGGACTTCCCAAACGCAGTGAACCCGCACGGTTTGTTGCCACAGCAGGGAAAAAGAGCAGCCGTGTGTATTTCAGCCAAATGTACACTACTCACTTCAGACCTGGGAATGCCAAGGGTACGAATTGTGTGAGAGTGACAAGTACTCGTAATACAACAGAACCTGACGGTGGTTACAGAGCAAGACTCCTGGGTAGGCTGGTCAGTCTGCTGGATGGCCCAGAGACACTTCCGAAGGCTTACGTGCAGGAGATGGTGAAGATGCCGAGAATAGTTGTTCCCACTATTCCAAGGGTCGAAGTACCAGTACAGGCCTTCTTGTTCGATCAGAGGTAGAAAGGGTTTCACCAAGCAACAGAGGAGCAGAGGACAGAGGAGCAGTCCTTCAGCGGGTCAGAAGCGATTCCTCGGTTCAGCCTTGTGGTTTCAGGATACTTGGCTCCTGTATTCCTTTGTTCGTGAGAACTCAGGAGATCGACATGGTAGTGGTGTTTCCAGCCCCCTCTTATCCACGGTTCCTTTCACGCCAAAACGGAGGGAACCCAATGGGAGATCTGCTCACAAAACACTCACACCATACGTGGACCTATCACGGACAATGGAGGTCCCAGGCATTCACACCACCCTAGACTCTCTGGCACCCAGGATCTGTATTGGGACCAGACATTCCAGCCCACATCCTGGATTCACACATAAGGCCTGTAGAAGCCCGCGAAAGCATCTGTGTTTCGCGGGAAAGTACATGCCCAAATAAGGAAGGCCCCGGGTCGGCTCGACCTGGGGAAGGTGAAGGGGGCAAGACGGTTTAGCGGACAGGACAACGAGCCTCGTGATCTGGCCATTTTGGGAGCCAGGCCACCATTTTGGGCTAAGTGCGAGAAATGCGCTTAAACGCCAAAAGGAGCTCAAAAACACAAAGAAACGATTGCTGCCACCAGTCCCGACCGTGATTCACTTGCACCGTTCGTTAACAATCCCAAGAGAGTATCTAGGGCCTGTAGTAGACTAGAGACCCAAGAGAGCAGTAACTTAGCTTACAGTGCCCTCTTGTGTCACGTTGCGCGAAAGGTGCAACATGATAAAAGAACTACGGAAAACAACATTTCCCGGTACTGACTGTCTTAAGGGCATGTCAGTTTCCCCGTAAGAATGGAGCGAAAGCCCAGAGGAGTGCGGCAGAAGGCTGCACTTCTCTGGCAAAGTCTAGATCCTGGTGAAAACAACAGCAAAACGTTTAGGGGTTGCCACATGGAAGGAAAATTACCCACAATTAAGAAATCTTTCCTAACACTTCCCTTCCCCCTTCCCCCTTCCCCTACCCCTTTCCCTTTCCCTTTCCAAATCCATTTCTATTCACATCTGTTCTTCACTTTAGACATTTTCACCTTGCATATCTCTTCCCATGTCTGCCCCGTTTTTGCGCTATCTGCCTCATCCTTTTTCTTTTCCTTCTCCTGGGACAACTGCTCTCTTCACCTTCTATTCCCAGACCTATACCTCTGGGTAGGGGAGGTACTCTGGGTACTCCTGTCCTTATTTGCCTGGTTTTCCGCTAATCTTTTCCCTGTGGAGTGTCTTTCCATCCCTTCCTGGACCTACCCTCCATAGATTTCATTAGTTCTTTTGGCCACTTCTTAGGTATGTCTCCTTTTGTCTTTAGAATTATTTTCTTTTCTGCCTTTTCTTGTTTCTTATGGGGTTCCATCCCCTTCTTGGAGTTTCTTGACTTTTACCCCACCCCTTATACACATGCCTCTCTTTTTATGCTGTCTGGTCCTAGACTCCCTTCCTCATAGAGATTGGCAATGCTGCACTTTCTTCTACCTGTTCCAATCCTTCTCTTCCACTCCTCTTCTTACTGCTGCCTCCTCTCTCTCCATGCTGCTTCAGCATGTTACTTCCTCTCCTCTCCCCTTGTCCCCCTTGTCTGACCGTTTGGCTTTGTTACCCGAATCTTACTTCCTTTTTAGTCTCTCTGCTTGCTCCTTCTTGAGGTCTCTCTATATTCTTGTTCCCTTGCTACACTCTCAACCAAGTTCGGTTCTTGACTTTTCTGTGGCTGGCCCCTCCTCTCTGCCTCTCTCAACCCAGCCACTAGCCTGCTCCAGACATTCTCCCCTTCCATCCGTACTCCAGAGGTCTCCTGCGGACATTCTATCCTTCCTTCTCTACTCCAGGGGTCTCCTCAGGACATTCTCTCCTCCCTCTGTACTCCAGGGGTCTCCTCTTGACATTCTCTTCTTCCCTCTGTACTCCAGGGTTCCCCTCTGGACATTCTCTTCTTCCCTCTGTACTCCAGGTGTCTCCTCTGGACATTCTCTCTTTCCCTCTGGTCTTACATGGGTCTCCTCTGGACATTCTCTCCTTCCCTCTGTGCTCCAGGATTCTCCTCCAGGCATTCTCTCCATCCCTCTGTACACCAGGTGTCTCCTCCAGACATTCTCTCCGTCCCTCTGTACTCCAGGGTTCTCCTCAGGACATTCTTTCCTTCCCTCTGTACTCCAGGGGTATCCTCTTGACATTCTCTCCTTCCATCTGTACTCCAGGGTTCCCCTCTGGACATTCTCTTCTTCCCTCTGTACTCCAGGTGTCTCCTCTGGACATTTTCTCTTTCCCTCTGTACTTCAGGTGTCTCCTCTTGACATTCCCTCCTTCCCTCTGTACTCCAGGGGTCTCCTCCGGATGTTCACTACTTCCCTATGTACTCCAGGGGACTCCTCCAAACTTTCTTTCCTTCCCTCTGTGTTCCAAGGAGCTCCTACGGACATTCTCTTCTCCACTCTGTACTCCAGGGGTCTCCTCTGGACATTCTCTCCTCCCCTCTGTACTACAGGGGTCTCCTCTGGACATTCTCTCCTTCCCTCTGTACTCCATGGGTCTCCTCTGGACATTCTTGCCTTGCCTCTGCACTCCAGGAGTCTCCTCCGGACATTCTCTCCTTCCATCTGTACGCCAGGGGCCTTCTCCAGACATTATCTCCTCCCCTCTGTACTCCAGGGGTCCCCTCTCTGGACAAGGCTGCAGTGTTGAGCAACACAGGTGTGCAGGAGATTCTGCCCAATGATACGTAGCGTGCAACACTACCTCCACACCTTCGAGCCTATAAGAACCGAGGATCGGACCCTCTGCAGCACAGCCCTCGCAGGACAAGGTTGCAGTGTTGAGCGACGCAGGTGTATGGCGGCGATGGGGTTGTGGTGCAGATTGTGAGCATGGTCAACTTCACCCTCCATCTGCGCCGCAAGGTAATAAATTGCGGGGAGGGTGAGTAGCATTGCTACACTCCACGCAAACCATGTAACCTTGTGCATCGGTCCCATTCACCCTCTTAAACACACGTTATTCCCCCTTGCACTTGTTCTGCCCTTCTCTCTTCCCGCACCCTGGCCTACGCAACCTAGGCCTAGCTCCCCTCTTCCCAGCGTTGTTCCCATGCAACTGTGCCTGCGCTGCTCTGACACAACTATCTCCGCTCCCCTGGCCTAGCACCTCCTTCTCTGCGTTGCTCCCCTCGCACTAACTCTCGACGCTGCTCCCCATGCCACTTGTCCTAACGCTGCTCCCACGCAACTATCCCTGCTCCCCTGGCCTAGCGCATCCCTCTCTGCATTGCTCCCCACACATTAACTCTCTGTGTTGCTCCCGGCGCAACTTGTCCCAGCACTGCTCACATGCAACTATCCCAGCACCTCTGGCCTAGCACATCCCTCTCTGCATTGCTCCCCACTCATTAACTCTCTGCATTGCTCCCCATGCAACTTGTCCCAGCGCTGCTCCCACGCAACTTTCCCAGCTCCACTGGCCTAGCACATCCCTCTCAGCATTGCTCCCCACGCTACCCATACCCTTTCCCTAATCTCCTTCCTCTTCAGGCTCCCCTCAGCTGTGTCCAGTGCATTGTCCCTGCCTGTGCCTTGCTTCCTACGCCCTACATCCTGTGACCATTGTACTGTTCAGTCCACTGTTTTGAATTTCATTACTGTATTGTCTTTCCATTACATTACCTGCATTCCTCTTACTTCCTGGTTTCCTTGGACTACCAGTGTTTTGCTTTGTTGGGTTACTATTGTATTGTGTACGTGATGGACTGCTTGCATTTCTCTTATTCCCCTCTAGGGCCCCTTTTGACAACCAGTTGTGTATTTTGTACTGTACTTGCATTCTCACGCCTTGAGTACCATTGCAGTGTATTTTTTCTGTGTGCACTGTTCTCTCCACTCCCGCTAGGGCCTCGCAAGGCCCTAATGTTCTTGTTCTGTGTTATACTTCTTGCTGCCCCTCTTTGTGGTGACACCCCTGTGTGCCTGCTTCCTGTTTGCCCCTAAAATGTGATCCCCCACTCCTGCTTGGGCTTCCCCCCCTTACTTTCCACCTGCACCCTCTGTGGTGCTCTCTGTCTCCCCTATCTTCTCTAACTGCTATTTTATCAACTATCCTATACCTCTCATTAAGTCTGGGAGGAAGAAACTCAAAAGGGACATCCTAGTCTCCAGCCCAGGCCTCCCTATCGCTGATGCCTGCACCAGTGCTTCCTCCAGACAGACCCTCATCGACATCCTCTTTGTCGTTCCCTCTCCAGGCCTATGGACCCTATTAGGGAGAATTCTCCAGAATGGCTAATTTCCCCTTACCTGTTGAGTCCCTCAGCCGCTTTGGTGGATTTCTAGGGTTTAATTTTTTCACCTGCTAAGTGTGTGAGCCTTTTTTCCCACTCTTGCATGTGTTTTGCTGTGTGTTGTACATTTTTTGCTCATGTACAATGGAGTCTCACCCACTCCATAGGCATCATCTTTTTACTGTGTGTCACACAGCACCTTTATTGCAGTGACACAGGGTTGTCTTTTCAGACTTCCCACTTTAAACTCCATTTTCTGGGACTGACTACTGTCTCCCAAAACGTGCGTGTAAAGTTGCCATTGACTTGACTAGTCTTTTTAAATTTACAGACCCAGTACAAACTATCTTCCCATAGAGTACTGGAAGGGTTAATAGTTGTCCCTTCTTGTCTGATTCTCATGGAACATTATTTTGTTCCCCTTTCTCTAAGATTTGGCTGGTGGCAGTGGTATCTACCATTTTTATTCTACTGCGAGCTATGAAAATAGCCTCAGTAACATTAGAGGCTATCGTGGTAGCCTCAAACTCTAACCCGCTGTACCCTTTTTATTTTTATTTGGTTCCAGTCGGGTTTATTCACCATTTCATTTTGTAAAGGTCTTTTTTGTGTTTTACTCTGCACGCCAAACCAGGTTTGGTTCCTTTGTTCGCCATCCTTTGGCGGGCTTCTACACTGAAGCCCTCCTTAGGCACCTGCGTGTCTGGGTGGACAGGATGTGAGGGAGGGGTTTGAGGCCCCCTGCACAGGGTTTCCTTGGAGACCCAAGTCGCACTCTAGTTTGATTGGCTAGTTGGCTGTCCTTCCAGGACAGCCACCCTGCTGTGTGATTGACAGCCAGGCTGTGTGAGTGAAGGATTTGGTGCATAAAAAGCCAGTCTCTGGGACTGGAAGGCAGAGTCGCCACTGGATCGAGAGAACCAACGAGGAGCTGAAGGAATACGACTGCTGCAACTACTGGACATCCCGGTGAAGCTCTGCTGCAGGTCCGAATCGCCCGAAACTCCGACCACAGAGAAGATCTGCAAGGAATCTTCTTCCCTTGAGCTTGATGGGACCAACCAGCTCACCAAACGCCAGACACCAGTCCTCATCCTGGTCGAATTTGCTGTGCATCGCTGCAGTGTACCGGATAGCCAAGTGGAGAGGAACCTATTTGGTTTTTAAGGTGCGCACCTTGTATTCAACATTTTTTCTGCTGCTGGCTTCTTCCCAGGACAGTGCAGGACCCTCCAGCTGTCCTCCTTCTTGTCACTACGACAGTCACTTCAGGAACCGTGAGCCTGCATGAACTGCCAGGAACAACTGCCTCAGCTACAGCATTCTTCTTCTTTTAAGGTACTGTGCAAATACGATCGTTCGTTCCGTCCGACCGCGGTGAAAGTGTTTTAAATCTTTCACCTCTCCGAAGGCTTGTCCTTCTCTACTCCTTTGAAGAACTTTTTTTCTGACCAATTTCGTTTTGAACTCTTGGTAAAGACTTAACCGCAAACTACTCTGAACTGTGTGATCCTCTGCAAAGACTCTGAACCATTAACATTGGCCCAGGCCTATTGATTTGAATCCTAGTTGTGGTTGCCTTTTCTAGATTCCCTGCCTAAGGACTTGTTGCTGCTGATTGATTTTGAATAACCTTGCCTTTTCTCCCTTTTAAATTACTGGAGTGCCATTTTGCTCACACTTCATTTTGAGCCTAACTTGTCCAGAATTGATTGGGGGTTATTGTAGTGTATTAAGATTGTGATTTTCTGCTGCTTTATAATAGTGAACTCCTTTATAACTGATGGTGTAAATAAATGTATATTCCTTTACTCAGAAACCTTAAATCAGTGTGTGTTTGAACCATAGTAATTGCTGTCCTTTGTTTAAATTCTTGTACTGCTCACTTTACTCTTGAGATAAGTCTGGCTGCTCAGCCATTGCTACCACTTTACTGTGTAGCACAGGCTTTTACCAAAGGTGAAATTGTACTTACACTTGTATTCTTAATTGTGTGTGGTGTTCCCAACGGGTACTGCATATGATTCTGCCCAACAGTGGCTAGTGAGCGCTTGGGCTGTCATCTTTTAACAGTAGCACAGAACTATGTTTATGTGTGGCTCTGTTCCGAATTATTAAGTTGTGTTGGTCTTGGAATATCTTTGCACGAATTTTCATTTGCAAAAGACAAAAAGATGTATAAATCGATCTATAAATCGACCTAAAGGATTAACCAAATGGAAGGTCTTCACTGTTTAGTGGAGTGTGGTAATACTACTGTGAAGTTATTGGGATGCACAAATTGAAATGTAACATTATTTCAATTTTATTATGCTAAGTACATCTTAGAAAATGACACACAATCACAATCAAACACTGTCTTTTTGTTTTATTTGGCCCTACTTTGATCCATGATTTGCTCTAAGGGCGATTATGATTTGCCTTGATCTTTACATTTACAAAGTAATTGTTTATTACCAGCATTAAATTGTGAAATCAAATTTCTCTAATGTATCTATTGCTTAGAAATTCATTTGTTGGATTAGTACTCACATAAGATTACATTCTGTTTTCGATTAAAGACTGGAAACTCAAATGTAGTGATATTATGCTAAAGGTATTGTTATAGGCTTTTTAAATGTATGAATTACAAACAATTTTTAAACAAAATTGCTTTCTTTCTATCTCACTTGTACATATGCAAATTTTATGTTGGTTTATTAACTGTAATTATTTTAATGAATTATTTTGTATTTTTGATGTGATTCTGTAATAAATTTGTAAAGGTTTATTGTAAAAACCACATACAAATAAAATAAAAAAAAGAATTGAGATCTGCACCAAATCACATGTCCCTGCCCACCACCCTGATCCAGGCGTAAGCCACAAAGGCACCTTTCTTTGCAACAGTCCACTTCCCCAATGTGACTGCTGCAATGGACTGTGCACACGTGGCATTGGCTCTACCCCAGACAGAGAAGCATGTCTACTGCAACAGGAAGCATTACCATTCAATGAATACTCAAATTACATGTCATTTCTATTTGATGGTGAGCCACGGCTGTCCCCATTTCTTGGGTTTCACCCCTAACACCTTGGTCCTGTGGAGCAGCACCCTACCAGGTTACCTGGATACCCAAAGGGGACAATTGTAACATGAATATTGGGTCATTATCAAGACTGACATTGTAATGTGTATGTTGATCAAGCAAAGAAAAGGAGGTGAGATGAGAAGTGGGTGGGCACGTGACTACTGCCACACACATGCCACACCTTTATGGTCAAACCCTTGTTACTACATGACCCACGTGCCTGTAAAACTGCAGGATAATGCATGTTGGCAAATTTGAAGTGCTTCATAGGCCCTTAGACTTAAAATCATGAATGTAAACTACAGTTCCCATCATAAGATCCCTGAAATAGGCTATGGTCAATATGACCGCCTCCCTAGGCACAGTCCACCATGAGTGGTAACAGTGGTCGGGCAACTAGACATGCAGTAAAGTATGTAGCCCACTCTTTGACCATGCCTACATCACTGTAGCATCCTGACAGCCATTGAAATGATAAGACCACCCAAAAAAATCACAGTGCAAGTAGCATAGATTATCTGCAACAGCGCAGCAATTGTGCATTGAGTATTGGCGATGTTACAGTTTGGGTAATGAGCTGAGAATATGGCCAATTCATTCACCATTCATCACAGAGCAGGATTAGCAGTACTCTTCTGCCTGTACCCATTCTAAGACACAGATATCTCCAAATGTCATGGTGTAAGAGTCTCCCTGTATACCTGGCGAAAAAGAAATCCCTGCTGCACATTAGAAATGACCACTTACACAACAAGCACTCCCACCAGGAAATACCTATTCCACATGACTCTGGTGATCCGCTCATGCCAAAGCGGAGAACATGCATCAAAAACAACTCTGGAATGCCACTGGAGGCGGCCTACAATGGGGTACACATATGGACCAATGTGCGTGCATTGAGCGCACATTTGGACTGCTTAAGGGAAGGTTCCCGTGCCTCCACCGGACAGGTGGAGCCCTCAAGTACAGCCCTTAGAAAGTGGGGAAGATTGTTATGGTTGGTGCAGTGCTGCATCGAATGTGCATTAGGGGGATATCCCAGAGGACGGCAACACTCACCCTGACGTGGATTATGCTGATGATCATGATGCAGGTGGCCACAGGCTACCTCGGGGTAGATGGGAAGGATGCATTGTTCGTCAGGATCTCAATGAGATCTATTTTTGATATACATATGAACCCACACTTCACTGTACAATTACTCATGTCTGTGCAGTGTGTTCTCCGTGTTCGCGAAGAACCTCTGCCAAATTTCTGCAAGCTGTTTGACTCTGCCTGGAGGCATCATTGAGTCTTTCTACTCTTTCCTTACCTGCTGCCAGGAGGCTGGACTTTAAAAACTGCTACACACGTGGAGCGCACAGTGTGCGCAGTGTGTTCTCCATGTTTGTGAAGAACCTCTGCCAAATTTCTGCAAGCTGTTTGACTCTGCCTGGAGGCATCATTGAGTCTTTCTACTCTATCCTTACCTGCTGCCTGAAGGCTGGACTTTAAAAACTGCTACACACACAGAGCGCATGGTGTGTGCAGTATGTAGTCCGTGTTCGCGAATAGCCTCTGCCAAATTTCTGCAAGCTGTTTGACTCTGCCTGGAGGCATCATTGAGTCTTTCTACTTTTTCCTTACCTGCTGCCTGGGGGCTGGACTTTAAAAACCGCTACACACGTGGAGCGCGCGGTGTGCGCAGTGTGTTCTCCGTGTTCCCGGTGGCTCCTGCGGGCTCCAGAGTTCTCCTCCATACAGCCCAGGTACTATTTTGATCTTCTCTAAGTTAATTCGGATGCTTAATCCAGAAACTTCAATTTGGCACATGAAATCTCTATGATGCATGAATCTGTTTGATTGTTTCTACTGCACTCACCCACCCTGCCCTAGGGGGCGCTTTGCTTGGTGGCTGATGTAAGGCAGGATCCTGTGTTCGTCTTCTATGCCTCACATCCTGATGGTGACCTAGCTATCACCTTAAACGTTTTACTGGAGACTGCGGGGCTCGCATTTTCTTTTTACTTTTTGCGAGTCCTTTGATCTGGTTTGAATGTTTTCTTTCTTCTAAGAACAGGTCTTGGACTGTGGCTTTACAACCGAATTTCGGGTCTGCCTTTCTCTGATACGATCCTTCCGGAGACTGCGGGGCTCGTACTCTACCTTTTTCTCTACGAGTCCTTTGATCTGAGGATCGGGATTATTTCTGCCCTCCACTATTCGCCTGAAGGCTCATCCAATTACCCAATTGGCGACTGACATGAGGGCAGGCTTATGAAGCCAAAAAGGAATGCCAATGTACCCGGATGCCATTCTGCCGGATCCTGTGGGCAATAGCCACTTGCCCCTAGTTGGGTTCAAGCGTTGGTCCCCCACTCTGGGCCAACCAATTTGTTGAACCTCTCTCTTTGTGCTGCCTCCCCTCCCCCGCACATCTTTGGACTCAAGAGACGGTTTCTCATCTACCTTCTCTACGGCCCAGGAAATGCCATCAAGCCACAACGAGCAGTGTCACCCTGCTCCTACCCATAAAGCTCTGATCCATAATACTGACACCCTGGGTGTGTTTACTGTTCCGCTGTCCCTATTGGAAAACTGTATCCTAAAACTCCCAAACACCAAAATGTGATGCACTCTGTACTGGGACAAACCTTCATGGATAACTACATTCTGAAAGCTATCTCCACAAGCACGGAAATTAAATTACCTAAAGCATTCAGAGGAAGCGCTATGTTGGATCACTCAGCTATGACTACCCAGGACTTTGTTGGCGGTTACAATAACATCACTGACATCAGTATTACTAAGTGTGCAGACAAAGCAATGGAGCTGCCTTCTGCTGGTGAAACTCCTCTGAGCCCGAAATCACAGACCAGCGGTGGTCATTCCCAAAATACACTACACCAACTGCCCTCACAAACATCATCGAAGGGATAGAGGTTGTTAAACCAATTTCTGCAGAGGATGCAAGTACTCAGGACCATAACCAAGTGTATGAGGAATCCCCAAGATTACAGCACACCCACAAAGACCTGGACGAACGTATACGACTAACTCATCTGACAGTTTCAGCCATAAAGGTGGTGCTTAGCTCATTTGTCAAACCTGTGCAGTTCCCTTAGGGACCACTGCAAAAAGTTTAAGACTACAGGTGTTAGCAGTAAACCCAATTGGTAGCAGTCTGCACCACCCAGATTTACCTGGTAGCTGTGGCTGAGCAGTCAGACTTCTCTCAAGAAGAGTTAGGCAATATATAGAGTATACACAATAGGGCTACAAATACAGTAGCACAAGTAAACACTGACCAGAGCTTTGGTATAAAAGTATATAATTATTTATTTAAAAACACACTTGTAAAAATACACTAGCACTAATATGTCAAGCAAGTTCAAACACAGTCACTAGAAATATATACACCTCCCTAATTAATTATTTGACAAGTCTGGGTTAAGACACCACTTATTTAGCAAAACAGAGGTGAGCGCGTAACCATAGATGGCATTCCAATAATTTGTTAAAAAAGGGAGAGAAAAGGCAGAATAAGAAAATCACACAGTACCAACACTTTTAAGGAACCACAGCAAGTCAAGAAAGGCAGGGACTACTGTAGAGCAAAAAGTTCATAGGCCAGGCCCACTCTTGGAGAGAGCAAGGTGGAATGTGCCCAAGATCACACAGTGGAAATGCACTCAAAGTCTTTGCAGGAAAGTCAAAAAGAGGTTGGATCAAGTTAGAAAGGTAATGTTAACAGGTCCGAGGTCACCCCAGGATAGAGAGTCAAGGATTTACGGGACACCTTGGACAGTCTGTTGCAAGGGAGACCAGGCGGGACACATACCTGAAATGGTGAGAAAGCTCCAGCGGGGGCAGTTGTTCCTGGCAGCGGGTGCAAGTCGGAGCTTCGTCCAGGGGAAGAGAAGATCTGGACGTGGAGGAAAGCTGGAGGTCGTTGCACTGCCAGGGAAGAAACCAGCCGCGGAGTTTCCTGGTTAAAAGGTACTACCCTTTTATTCGCAGTAGTGGTGAAGCGAGGCTATCCGGCCGCCAGGGTGCTTGGCATGGCAATTCGAGCATGAGACGATCCAGGAGGCGAAAAAAGGCAAACTGGTTGGTCCCACCAGCTCAAAGGGAAAAAGACTCTCCTGGAAGAAGATCTTCTCTGTCATCGGGAAAATAGTGAGTTCGTACAGCAGGGCTCCACTGGTGGTGTCGTCGTTGTAGATGGCTCAGCTTCTCCCCTCTTCAGATTCTTTAGGTCCTGTGGTGACTTCTGAAGTTCCAGTCCCCAAAGCCCTGCTTTTATGCAGAAACCCCCCATTCATCAGCCTAGCTGTCAATCAAACATGCTAAGTGGTGAGCCAGGCGGCTCACCACTGGGCCAATCACACAAGAGTGCGACTTGAGTTGCCAAGGCAACTCAGTCCAGGGTGCCTATTCCCCCCTCCCACACATCCTGCAGACCCAGACAGAGTGGCACCACTTTTGGAGGCTTCTGTGCAGAAGCCCGCCAAAAGTGGAACAAAGGGCTCGACTTGGGTTAGGGTTTCAGAGGTGAACACAAACGCCATTTTAAAACCAAGTCTTGGCAAAAAGACCCAACCGGGGAATAAATATTAAATAAATAACCCGACGGTATCTTTAACATTGCACCAAAAAGTGGTGCGTTTAAAATGAATGGGAAAATCCCATAGGATATGGAATATTTCGCATGGTATCCACTGTCACCAAACTCGACAAGGGGGGACTGGACAGTGCACCCTTGGAAAACAGACCCAGGTGCAATCGAATTACCCCTACCAGTACTTCCACAATATGATGGTTTGTACTGGTTCTGTTCACAATTTAAGACTAGTAAAGCCAATGGTGACTTTAAATGCCCTGGGAGACAGTAGTCAGTCCCAGGGTATGGAGTCTATGTTTGGGGATCTCTATGACACCCTGTGTTACTGCACAGAGGGTGCTGTGTAACACACTTACCAAAAATTCATGAAGCCCTATGGAGTAAAAGACCCCATAGCCCATAAAACACATTACATAGTCAAAGGACATTCTCAAATCATGCCTAAGAGTGGGAGAAAAAGAGTCTCACTCTTAGCAGGAGACAAAAATAAA
The DNA here is from genome assembly GCA_002915635.3 of Ambystoma mexicanum. Lineage (NCBI taxonomy): Eukaryota > Metazoa > Chordata > Amphibia > Caudata > Ambystomatidae > Ambystoma > Ambystoma mexicanum. The sequence goes on from CM030323.1 coordinate 506,930,289, forward strand.
CCCCAAAAATCCAGCAAAGCTTCTGGGGGACTCACTAGGTTTGGGAAATTAGCCTTTACAGAGAATTCTCCCTAACACTGTATGACAACATTTGGGCTGAACTAAAAAACTCCCAAAGATTAATTGCGGAAGCCAACCCCAAAATTGACTGTATTGGCACGGAAATCCTTGTGGAGCTTACTAACAAACTTGATTGGATCGGAGCTGAACTGTCCCAGAGAACAACTGTACAGACCCAGCTATGAGGCTCACATGGTGGCCTGACTTCTTCAACTACTTTGCAGGTGCTTTCGATAAGAACTGAGATAATTGAGATCTCAGATAGCTCAGCCACTCTTGATGTCCCTATGATGGGACCAATGTTGATGCCACGCAATGTAGAAGGTCCTGATTGCTCTCCTACGGGGGCTACACCCCCTCTTGATAAATTACCAGTGAATCCACCTTACCTGAATGCCATTGCCAACCATGCTCCATCTGTGGCTGGTGCTTCGACTCAGGGTGGAATTCCCGAGATCGGTGCTCCCAGAAAAGCCCTCGTCCTACGTAAACCAAGAGCTATTAAGTGTAAAATCGCAATGAAACACCCTAGTCCAGTGTCTGCCAAAACACCGCATTCTCTTTATTTAATCCAGAAATAGGGCCTATTTCAGAGGGGCTGAAGTACCGCGCTGTTACCTGACTGAAACCTAAACTGGTGGATTCAATTGCCCAAACTGACATCCCTATTCTTACCAATGTGCAAGTATCCAGACCTGCGCAAATGCGCAACCCTGAGATCCCCTTGGAGACACCGAAGGTTGTCGGGTCTGACGATTCTCAACTGTCACTGATCCAAGTCCTGCCAGTTCCTTTGTCTTCGTGCTTGGGTTGTGGCTCTGGGAAAATCAAGACTGTTGATGAAGGCGCCATCTTATTAGATCCACCTAGGGCACAGGGGTCTGGCCCTCATCCCGCCTGTGTCCTTGTACCATTCTCTGTGGACCAGTCTAACGGTGCTACTAATGCTCAATGTCTTTTTGGTGATGAGAAAAGTGGATTTCCACCTTTGTCATCCATATGGGCTCCTCCACAGGCCACTGTCCACACTAAGAAGAAACCTAATCACCTTGAAACCACTGCACCTTCTTTGGACTTTGGGGCGGGCTGCGGGAAGTTCCAGGAGGACAACATCCCTCCAGCAACCCTGTCCCCATCCATCTCTGCAGGCATAAGAGACTTGGTGGAACAGCTCCATAAACCATCGACCAGGCCCCCTCAGTCTGACTTGCCCATCTCACAAGGAATGAGTCTTAAAGGCCCCTTAAAAGCCAACTTCTGTCCACCTTGCAGGGCCATAGACGCAACAACACTTCTATCAAGAAACCGCTGAATCTAATCAGAATAAAGAGTTTGTTGGACTTGGAAGTATCAATCTGCCTGAACAGATGTATTGTCTTGACTATATTTGCAGAAAAACCTGCTCTTTCTCTCATGTCTTTTAGGGATATTGCCAGGGCGGCCTTTTCGGATCGTGAGTGTCGAGATATCAGTCTGTTACTCCTCTCTTCTCCCTTAGTTAAGGAACTCATCCTTACCCAGATTGGTCCTCTGAGGGACTTGGGATTTGATGTGGAACCGAGACTATCTTGGGAATCAGTGAAGCATGAGCCAGCTTTTGACCAGCTAAATGCCAAAATCTCTGCCGACTTTTTGCGGGGCTTCCAGGGAAGGGTGGAAGTAAAGAAATCTGTAAAAGAACAGGGTCCAGATGTTGATTGGGCAACCATCATCTCGATCTGTGGCGGAAACTTGTCCCCTAGCCAGCTTACTTCCGGGACTGATCAGAGCGGTGCCCCAGATTTATGTTTCAAGTCTTGAAACTCTAGAGGTAACTCCCACCTATTTACTAATCCTGACTGTCTGGTCCTGCTGCGAGACACCAACTTTATATGCCTACAAGAGACCTGGATGACCTCGACTCCATACCTAGATGGCTATCAAAATGTATGACCATTTGGCCAGACAGAACTCGGGGGGCAGACCAGCTGGGGGACTATTGATTGCCATAGATAACTGCTTAGTCCTCAAGGGTAATGCTCTTCTGGGCCTTCCTTTTGGGGCTCTAGGTGTAGATCTCTCATCCAGAAATGGCGATCTGAAGCTACTAATCGTAAATATCTATTGGCACAGTGGCATGGCAGCGGTCGATGGTTTTGTTAGAGCTATTTCTAAGGCCATGTTTAACTGGTCCTCCATCAATGACTTAAATTGTGAATGTGTATTTGAAATGTCAGCCTGGGAAATTTGTGAGATGAATACGGAGGCTCTGTGTTGCTCCAGAAAAAAAGCAAGCGGGTCTCAAATGGTATGTTGGGCTGGGTAACGTTGGTTTACAGCCCCTGGTGGGCCACTCAAAATCCCAAACTGATGACACCGCCTGGCATACCTGGCGACGTGGAGACTCTACCTCCATGCTTGACTATATCTTTGTGGTTGACCATCTGTGCAAAAGATGTAGATCGTTCAATATCAGCATGAATAGCTGGAGCGATCATGCTATTCTAACAGCTACTTTTAAGTTAAATTACCTGAACGGGACACTCCAGACCCAGTTACAGGTTACACCTAACCCATCGGGTACTGCAGTTCGATCGACACCCAAAAACATTGACACCCTTAACCAAAACTTAAGGACAACGCTCAACCAATCTACCTTTGAGTGAAAAATTGTCACCTTTAATACAATGGGTGTCATGTCTCTCGTGAAGGCAGCCGTAGATGAGCTGGGCAAACAACCTGTTAGACCTGCCCTGCCTCTCGGCATACTCTTTGTTACAATCTTGACTTGGCGTAAACTAAGACTACTATGTGAAAAGAGGTTAGGATACTTAGGTCATTGAATCTTGATGGGGCAACATTATTTGGAGTCATTAGAAAGACAAAACAAATGTAAACAAACCGGTGCAAAACACTTAAGCATCGTCTCTTGCAACAAGACACTGAATTAATGCTGCAGATCCTCATCAGATGAAATGTGGGGCATTTTGGGCTATTGTAAATAGACAAGACACCCATTCGGCTACCGCCCTATCAAATCCAATTCTGGAACAAGTATGGCTGGACTTCTATAGCAATAGATTTATCCTTAAACCATCTCAGGGGGGTGACAACTTCATAGACAGTATACCAAAATGTCCCACTGTTAACTGGGAGCCCTCCATTGAGATCAATACTGTTTTGGGTTTAATCTTAAAATGTAAAAGATCTAGAGCACCTGGCCCTAACAGGCTAAACAACAACACTTTTAAGTCTGACCCACATTTGTAGGCCTACCTGTTGTACTTTGAGTTTAGGGACATGCTACAATCTGGGGTCTGTCCTGAATCATGGTCATTAGCTAATGTCATAGTGATCTTTAAATGTGGCAGTAGGTCTGACCCAAAGAATTATCGGCCCATTGCCTTGATCGACACAGATTGTAAAAACTATTCTGCACTACTCCTTTCTCACCTCAAGGAATGGGAAAAAAACTGTCATCCTCTGAGCCCTTTCCAGACTGGTTTTCGCAAATTGCACTCTACTAACATCAATGGAATTGTGGTCAAATGCATTCAGGACGTTGCCTGGAGCAGGGACAAGGACCCCATCTTTATGGCCTCAGTGGAACTCTAGGCAGCCTTCGATTGTGTTGACCGGCAAAGGCTGTGGTGCAAGCTTGCACTCTGGGGTCTGCCGAGGGGCCTACTAGGTCTGCTTGAAGGGGTCTATAACAATTCTGGTATTAGAATCCGCCTAAACCAAAAGAGCGATATGTCATCTATTGTCCACACACACTGTGGGGTCAGACAGGGTATGTCCTAGCTCTGTGGGTATTCAATCAGTACGTCTCTGATGCAGTTGAACATCTGGACAAGGAGGACCTGCTTGCCCCAAAAATGGGCTCCACTAAGATTGTATGGGTGGCCTATGCGGACGACTTTCTGGTGTTCGACTCAACCAAGGTGGGGCTCCAGTGCCTTTTGGATATTTTTGCCAACTATGCCAAGATTAATGGCCTGATTATTAACCCCTCCAAAACCAAAATCCTTGCATTATCTAAAGGACCTTATAAGAAACCAAGTCATTCTTGGAACTTGGAGGGTGCTAGGGTGACTACCTCTAATAGCCTCACCTACCTGGGCTACTATGTTGGTGCATCTAGGGGCTCGAGAGGGCAGCTTGATCTGCTTCTTAACAAAGCAAAGGCACTAGAAAATCAGATCTTAAAAATGGACCACAAATACCGTTGATTCTCCAAAAAACCAACCCTCCTCTTCTTTGAAGGGAAAATAGCCCCCAAACTGACATATGGCTTGGAATTATGTGCGGAGCTAACTTTGTCTAAACTGAACACCATTGAAGGTGCAATTTGGAGGCAGGTCCTTTGTTTACTGAATGGGCTCCCTTTGACTGCAATTTGGTACGAATTAGGATATGTATCCTTAAGGTCTTGTGTGCATTGGAGGATGCTCACTTTTTAAGCAAAAATTAAGGCCCCACTACCTAACACTCTATACAAACTTGTTGGAAACAATACTGAGCTCTCGGGTTTCCTAGCCAGATTTTGTAATTTGTGCGTAACAATTCTTCAAAGTGTTGATTCCGATCTAGAGCAACTAATTACTAATCCAATGAAAACCAAAAAGAAGTTGCTGGATTATAATTGGTGTCTCACTGTTGATCAGTTTCACTCATATAAATCTATGAACTATCTATCACACAAACACAAGAAAAGAGGTACTCTTTCCCAGATTCTCACTATTTTTCCAAACAGAATTCACCGGTCTTCCCTATTAAGATTACGCTGGAATATCCTTTCCACTTTATATATTATGCTGAGAAGAACCAAATCAAGATGGAGTATAATCTATGCACATTTTGCCATTTAGTACCTGAAACGGCTAAACATCTTATTCTATACTGTACTCAACTTAATACCATAAGAGATCACTGCCTGAGTCTATTGAAGGACTTGTACTTGGGGCAATCTGTTGATCTGCTGTGGCAACGCTGCCTTTGTATTCAAAGTACGCAAGAGGGACTGGCTTTGTCTGGATTTATCCACAATTGGACGGTTCTAGATAAACTATGCGGCTACAAAACATATACATGCCACCTTTGTCATCTTCTGTTTGGTCTGCCTGCTTTCCCTCCTTCTTCTTTTTCTTTCTTCTTTAAGGATGTGATCTGTTGGTTTTGTACTTTTCTTTTTTTCCCTTTCTCTCTTTTTTTTCTTTTCTCTTTTAAAAAGTAACAATTTTATGATATGACTGTTGTATGGCTATTACTTTTGTCCTGCTGTTGATTATTATTCTGTATAATTGTAAATTCTTACTTTTGTAAAGGTTGAATAAAACCATATTCAATAAAAAAAAACAATTAATCATCATGAAAAGTACATTTATGACAAACATGAAATAACCACTGGAGTTTTTTGCTGGAATGTTGTTTTACTCAACAAGACAACACTGTGACTACCCACCACCCTCATCCACAACACGCATGCCCATCCACCAGTCTCATAATATGTATTTCCTGTATAGTGCTACACACCCTTGGGTCTCAGAGCACTGAAATAACAGATGACATTATTATCCCACAGAGTGGTGCTCAATCTATAGACCTCCAGGGGGGTGAAAGGCTGAGTTGACCTTACCAGGATTCTAACCTGCTTCAGCAAGCTGCACACAGATATCAGAAAAAAGCATTCAACCATGCTATCTGACCGAAGAGTCATCCTCAACTATTTGATGGTTGGCAGTGTCACTGCTGGCAGAGGTGGGGTTGGCACACGTGCTTGATGTTGTGACAGCCTCTGTAGATACTGAGATTGTGACCTTTGGCAAGGTAGTAGCTGATGCCTCCTTGTGAGATGTTTTCCTGTGACTACCTGCACTCTGCCCTACATCCCTGAAGGTGTGGTTGAGGGGTGATGCTGGGCTTGATGAAGCCTTTGCTGGTGCCTGGTTGTTGTTGTGCTGGTGACATCTTTCTTTATCTGCTGCCATGGCTACAGGTTGAGAGGGAAGAGACATGCTATCACTTTCAATGCTCAGAAGGACTTGGTTATGCATTGCTGCACTTAAGCATTTGCAATACTATGTAATGCAGTTCATGTAGGGAAGGGAGTCGGCATTAGGCATGGCGATTGATCTGTTTGTTCCATGCACCTAGTTGCAGCATGGTATGTCTTCCAGTTAATGTGTTTGGAAGCCGCATGTCCTTGTGGACTTTTCATCTCCGTAGTACTCATGGTAAGGCCAATGCCTGCCCTCTACCTGCATGCAGTGGGTGATGTGAGGCAATAGGGATACTGGAGTGGGCACAGGTGGTGCTCAGACTGGTGAGGTGTGCTGCTCGTCCTCATAAATGCCAGTTCACTCATGTGACATGCATACTTCGCAGTCTTTGCTGCTACATGGTGGAGCGTAGATAGGACATGTGTCCCAGGTATGAATTTCCAGCCACAGAGTCTGCCAGAATGACAAGCAGTGTACACCTTGCAGATCAGCCCTGAATGTTACATTGGCAATGGACTATTATGGATTTGCTGATCTTAGCTTGGCTGCCAGCTCCACACTTGGCGGCCCCTACACCCACCAGGCTAGCCTCATAGAGAATGTTGCTGAATGTTTCCTCCCCGAGGGTCAGGGTAGGTGGCTACACAATGCCTCCTGCTTTGGTGACTGTCTCTTTGCAATGGAGTGCCAGGTGACGGCGCACCCTGCCCATGCAGTCATTCCAGGGCTAGTGTATATGTCCAGTAAATAAGGAAAGAACTCAGGGTGTAGCCCCTCTCCTGTTAGTAGCAATACTATTTTTAGGTGCAATGCCCCTCCCTATTCAGCTGGCCTGGGTAGTGGGGGTGGTGGTTCCCATGGGGGCTGCCCTTCACCTGGACAGGAACGGAGCGCTCCCTGTCCCGGGTTAGGGTCGGAAAACGGGGGGCTACATTGGAGGCACTGCTGAGATGGACAAGACTCTTGAGAGTCGGGGCAGGGGGGTATCCACATAGCAATGCCCCTAACATCACTGTGAGTGGCATTCCTGGGGACAGGAATTTCTCAAAGGGGGTGGGGAGTAATGTAGTCTGTGGCCCAAATGGGGCCCAGCTAGTAAGGGATGCATACATGTCTCCTAAGGGACAAACCCGAGACATAAAGATGCAGGGTGTAATAAAAATATGTAACTTAATGTTTGTGTGTGTGTGTGTGTGTTTGCTTTATTCTGGACCTGTCCATCCAGCCATTGACATCCGGTGGCGTAGCAGAGGGCCCTGCAGCCCCCATGGTGCGGGGGACCTCTTTGCCATATGTCCTTGCAAGGGGGCCCTTCAGATTTAAAAAATAAATAGTTTCTTTTTGAAGTCACTCTGACTTCATAAAGATTTCCATGAATGCAATGGAAATAATTTCTTTATGAAGGCAGAGTGAGTTCAAAAAGAAACTATTTATTTTCGAAGGCACAGAGCTCCCCTGCACACTGTGACTTGGATGCCTCCAGCTCGATGACGGGAACAAGCATTCCTACTGCATGGAGCTTGGGGTCTCATTCCCTGTCCTTGATCAACGGATTGAAAGGTAAGAAAATGTATTTTGTGTACATGTGTGTGCGTGCATGTAAGTGTGTACATTTATATAATGTAACGTTTATAAATGAGTGAGTGAGTGCACGATGGATGGATGGGTGGCTGTCTGGGTGTGCGTGTGTGTGTATGGTGAAATGATGCACAAATAAATGTATGGGTGACTGGGTGTGCATGTGTGAGTGTATGGTAAATGTTCTGATTACCTACCGGTAATCTTCATTACTCCTGGCCTTACACTTCCACGTCCCAGTACTTAATTATGAGGCATGTTGCCTCGTACACAAGTACTGGGACGAGGTAGATAGATGTAATGCATGGCTTAGTTACCTGTAATCTTCATTACTACAATCCCATTCTTTCTCACCCCACTACTTACCTATAAAACAAGGTGCCTCATAGGTAAGTACTGCAATGAGGAAGGGGGACATGAAGGTAATTCTGGCCAATGTGCTTATTTTGGCAGTTAGATTGGCAGTCTAGGTCAACGTAGAGTGCTGGGTTTCTTGGAGGGGGGCTTGGCAAGGCTTGCAGGGGGGGGCACACATGTTATGCTACTTAGATTATTCAACTATGCTCCCAACAATGGGACTTTTTTGTTTTGCCCTGGCATAAAAGATTTGTTGCATTTTGTATTTTTCTGTCCAGTTTATACATCATTGCTACAAAACATGATTGTTCCTCTTTTTTAAATGTGTCAATGCAGACCTGCGTTATTTTACTTATTGGCTGTGGATACTCCCTTGGTGACACTGTCTTATTTATGGTTTGGACAAACTCGCAGAGAGATTGTTTGATATATATATATATATATATTCTTTAGAATTGTTTTATCTGTATGTTTTGCACTTTGGTGGATTTTTTATCCAAATAAAGTATGACTGACTAATGGCAGAAATAGGACTTGGTAGTTCCTCTGGATGCAATTACCCTTACCAGAAAACCGATTGGTGCACGGGCATGGGATCGTAGTATGGCGGTAATTCCGCTGGATGAATTGGTGGAATGGAGGAATTACTATCATATTTACCACCAACCTTGTAATAAGGGCACATAACTTTAACACTATCATTTAGCCACATCCTCATCAAGGAGGATGCAGAGGGGCAGATGTGAGAAATGACTTTCCACGGTTGTTCTCCATTCCCAGAGACGCTATGATGAAATTACTTCTACCCCACATCAGCAGAAGGATGAGTAGTGCCTCAACTGCCTACTCAGCCCTCACACTTGTACAAAACAAGAGCAGCCCCAATCATAAAGGTAAAACAGAGTTAAAAGATCTACCACCTTTGCCTTTTGTGGGAATATGATCAGAGGGAAGGCTATGCTCTCAAGAGGGGTGTGAATGTGATCCAGGAACACCCAAGCAGCAAAATAAAACAGTGCAAAATAAAGGGAATGTCCAATCAAAGTTCTAATGAAACATATAATTAAACACTCCATCTGCAATAATAGCTCCATTGAAAAACACTGCCCAAAAACCCACCCCTGTGGAAAAAACAGAGAATATACAATGATGGAAAGATGAAGCACTATAGGTAATGAAACCTGGGTAGGACGGGAAGAAATAAACAGTGATTTCAATGAAAGGAAATATTCTGGTGTGTAAAGGGATGATACCAACTGATCCAGCCAGTCTGTAGCACACAAAGACAGACCAAGGGAGCAGTTACCAGTCAATAATACCTCTCACTTGTCTTGGCAATTCAACAAAAGTGAACCAGGCTGCTAAGTGCAGATCCTGCTGTTAGATGCAAGCCCAAATGCAGTGATTATGGTGTTCCAGGCAGGGAGCAGTGTCGAGCAGGGGGTGAGCTGACGTTTATTGCATCATTGCAATTCAAAGTGATGCTGAAAGAAGGGTGGATTGTGAAAGCCACAAGGGGTGGTTCACATTTGGTTTGATGGCGAAGCTGCCAATCACTGGATGTGCAGTTCAAGTCGAGTGGTAAGATGCAACCTTCCACTGCCAATGTAGATCAGTAGTGAAGATGCTGAATGTTCGAAAGGTGGTTCAAATGCAGCGGATGCAATGAGGAGATTCAAGTTTAAGCCAAGGCAATGACACACCCAGCTGGCATGGTGCAGCAGCAAACTAAGATAATTTGTTGTTCGGGGGCAACCAAAAAGATCCACAACTTGAGCTGGAATCTGGACTGCTCAAAGATTGAGCAAACTGCCTGCTTATGTCATCTAGGGTTTTACATTTTTTATCAAATCTAATCATACCTTACTATTTTCATTTTTCAAAGAGAAATGTTGTTACAGGCTGCTCAAATGAATCGGATAAAGGATAGTATAGTTGCTACTGTTCGGATTCGCCCATGGCCGTGGTGCGCACTGAAAGGAAAGCCATTCTTGCGGGTGTACTGGACACCCTGGCGAATCCATGACTGTCGTCGGGCAACACGGGACACGATTGATACAGACCACCGTGTCTTAACAGTGTGTCACAGCAACATGGACGCGGAAGACCCGGGGAACCGTGTCATTGCATGTTATCCAATGGCAGGTGACGCACAGAGCATGCCCAAGTGGTAGGTCATTTCCTCTAAACTTGCTTGGTCTCGCTACGGCGTTTGCCTTACACAAATTATTTAGACCACATCAGACCGTGTGTCTGCGTTCTCGGAATGGTCATACTTTTGGATCATAGCAGCAAGACAGTTTCAGGGAACCAGGTAATTGGGCAAAGTTTTAGTTAGAATATTACTTGGCTGCATTGTTTTGGAAGCGGGTTTACGGTGGACGGTAGCTGTATCAGAGGTAAGGGGTTTTCATCCCTGGATCCCCCTTTCCGGGCTCAGACCCCTCTCGAATAGCAGCTTTCCTCTGTCAGGTTTGCTACAGCTCTCATTCACACACTTTCTCCTTTTGCATTCACAAATCTTTGGGTGATGGCTTTTCACCCTTTGATCCCCCTTCTACGGGCTCAAACCCTTCTTGAATTGTAGCCTCACTCTGTCGGGTTCACTGTGGCTTAGTGTACAAAACAATTTCCCCCTTTCGCATTCAAAAGTTTAAATGTCTTTTTAATAGTTAACTGTGGACATCCCTCTCTGTTGGGTTAATTCGTGTCAACACACTGTTCACTGGGATTACAGGCCCCGTTCTATCAGCATCCCTCCGTCGTGTTCACTCTTGCCAACCACACAGTTCTTTCTCTTTTCTCACTATGCAAAATTCATCTGCCTTAGCTTTCCAATGACGCACCGGTCAAAGACTTTTGACAGGGGATTTTACTAAACCCCTGTATGACCACTTTGACCTTTTCCTTGCGGCTCTCCTAAGGCCTTCGGGTATCGGTAGTTTCAAAAACGGGGAATCAACTAGAGTCTCTTGAATGAGCACCCACGTGGTGCCGGACCAGTCTGCAGCTGGTTTTCCCCTAAAATGTTTAACAGTTCTTTGAACTTCCCTTAATTTGTCTTTTGCAACTTTCGTTCAACACAGTTTGGTTTCTTATCGGTTCTCCTCTCGACTCTCCGGCTGTAATGAACCACTTGGCTTTCCTTGTATCTGGAGTCAAAGACGGTACCACGGTAGCAAGCATCTTTCTGTCCTCATTATCAGTGTAGGCGTTCTCTGTGTGCCGTTGACATCTGCTGCAACACACATTGGCTATTTTCCGCTGTTTTATGATTCCTTCCACAGAGGCTCAGTGGGTCTTGGTCAGAAAGGACAAGGTAGCTTCTCCCCTTGATACCCCTTTGGTTCTCGCTGCCTTCTCCTCTTCTTGAACTGCTGCCCTGGGATAGCTGTCTTGTCGTGCGGTCTGCCTTGGTCATAATGTGCTCTCGTGCTCCGCCTTTTATCCCTGTGGGGAAGATAAAGGGCCGTCAGGTGTGCGTGATTCCTGTCAATTGCCTGACTCTGCTTGACCCTTGAGTCAGTATATGTCAGGTAAACAACTTGTGTCAGTCCGTTGTTTTCTCCAACGTGAAAAAGTGTTTGTGTCGGAAAAGGGGGGGAAGGTGTAGAGTTTGGTAGGGTTTGTGAAAAGAATAGGGTGGCCGATGATGTTTTGTCAGAGCAGATTGGGAGTTCAGGAAATAATAATCAGAGGGACAGGAAGGAGAATGAATGGGAGTATTCGGGGAGGACACAGGAAAACAGGAGTTCTGGGAGATGTAGTAGTAGTTTCTGAATGCAACGGGGTTTGGCATCCTCAAGAGCAGAGTGAATATTATGGAGTTGGATCCCATACAGCAAAGTGACAGTCCAAAATTGATGTAACGTCTAATCAAGGTTCTATAAAAAAATGTGTACCTTAATTAAACAAAATAGAAAAACACTACACAAAAACCCACCCCTGCAGAAAGAACTAAGAAAATAAAAGATTAGAAAGATGCAGTACTCTGGGTAATGAAACAGGGGAGCAAGGCAATAAATAACCACAATGACGTCTAAAAAATGATATGTTCTGATGTGAAACAAGGTTTAAAGTGACTTAGTCTCTAAGGCCAAAAGGTGGACCAAGAGGACAGTTATCAGCCAATAACCCCTTGCACTGGTCTTGACGGTTTGATAACAGCTCGGCTTGTAAGCAGTGTTCGAGCTGGTTGGAAGCAGGCGCAAATGTGGCGTATTGTTGTTTCAGAAGGGGGTCGGTGTTGACCAGGGGTCGAGCTGAAGTTCACTGCAGTTGAAATCGATGCTTGAAGAAGGGTAGATCATGGCCAATAGCATCGGTTTGACAGTCGATTTGATGGCGAAGATGCTGAGGACTGGATGCACTGTTTTGTCCTGTCGGTTCGATGATGCACTCGAGAAAGATTGGATTGTGAGGGCCACCTGGGTTGGTTCGATGTCGATGATGCAGGTGACTGTATAAGCAGTTAAGTAGAGAAATTGCACGCAGCATTCGGTGGTCACAAAGGTAGCTCTGATGGGTTCTATTGGTTCAAACAGGGTTGAATGGACTGAAATCACAGCTTACAGTGGTTCAACAGCTAAACCACAGAATTATAAACTTGCTGCCTGTGCTCTCAGCTGCTTTAGGTCCCACTCTGGGGTCTCAGTGACAAGTGTAGATCTTGTTCTCGGGCTCGCAACACATAGGAGGCTGGCACAAATGTTCAGGAGACCTTCACGATGATGAGGTCCTGTACAGCAGTGTGGTTGACAGGCAGGTCTTATTCCAGCAGCAGATCACCTACAATGTACCCTGGGGATGGGTAGGGAACAGAGATTGCCTCAGCCTTGGATGCTCAGTCTTCACCTCACTGGTGGTGGGCTTTGAGAAATCAACTCTCCCAACAGTGGTCTAATGAATTCTTCCTCAGGTGTTTATTGAAGAGTGAATTGGGGAAAGAGTGGGAGACCCCTTCTTTTAAAGGCAAAAAGTCAACAGGGGATTCAACTAAAACAAGCCTGCTTTTAGGGTTCCAGTCCTTGAGACAAGTAGTCTTTGCATTTTGACATTATACACCTTGTGCTTTGTGGTAAAGGAAGTGAAGGGGACAGGAAAGAAGGGTACAGCTAGAGAGAAACAATATGGTGGAATCTTCCTCCAACTATGCAGAGCTCCCTCTTTTTACACTAACTTCACCCATTCCTTTTTCAATAGTATCAAAGGCCATTTTGGTATGCAGCATCCTGGTGTGAGTCTAGTTCTTTTGGCTATGGGGGTGCCCCTGGATTCCTGTTTCCCAGGGCAGCTCCTATTGGGAGGCTGTCCAGCTGCAGGGAGGGGTTAACACATCTCACAAAGGATCAAAGGGAGAGGCCCAGTCATTCAGTCACATGACCTGCTGGCTGGCAGGGCCAGGCTGTCTGACCAGAATACACATAGCCCTTCCACAGATGAGCTGGGCTCACAGTACTGAAACATGTACAATATTTGATTGATATGGGTTAAATAATTATGAGAGGTACTAGCCACCATACCTTAACCTCAGGTATGGCTTATAATTCATGTTTACAACTTCCAGCAGAATATGAACTCTCAAAGTTATGTTGTTTGGTAACAGAGGTGTATGTCTTGAATAGCTGCTGTGCTGGAGAGTCTTGGCTGTCACTGCAGCTGTCACAAGAGCAGCTGTGCTCACTAAACCTGTTATGTGCAACTGGAGAGCAGGCGCTTCAGATCGGGATAGATTCAGCAGGGCACATGTGTACACTAGGATTTTGGCATGAAGTTGGCTGAAAGGGGGGCCTGGTTAGCAGGCCACCCTTTGTGAGATGAAATTACCTGCACCATTTTATTATAAAAATAAAAAAAGCCTGGGCTTCTGCACCCTTGCCAGATGAGAATCCTTCACAGGTGAGGTATACCTCAGTATTCGGTCTTCAAGGCACCCAATCCAAGGGCAACGTGGGTTGCCCAGCTGCAGTGCCACAGATATAATTACATGGAACTTGTAATTAAAAGGGAAGGAAAGCGCCAGGCTGCAAAGTTGGCATCTTCGTCCCGTGACCGCACCTCGTCTAGCGATGCTCCATTGCCAGTGGGAGGGCACACATTTCTAAGTAGCAGCATATCTCGGCTGGCTAGGAAGCTGTGGGAATATGCATGACTCTGCATCACCGGGCTTGTTCCTGATGGGCTCCTGCCACATACGCAAGTGGAAGTGACTGCGACAGGGCTTGGTTGGAACTACCCCCTCCCAGCAGTGTGCTATACTTAAGAGGTGTGTGCTCACAACAAGTCTAAAGTCAAGCAGGACTGGGGCCAGGTGTGGATTTCTGGCGCTGGAGTAAGTGGCACTTCATCCCAAGCCGAGCTCCAAGCCTGTGGGGAGAGGCGGCGGACACCCCGAGAGTGATGCAGGAGAAGGCGACACAGAGGGGCAGCCATGAACTGCTCAACGAAGGAGAAGAGAACGAGATGGTAAGAAGCTGCGGGCGTGATTTCCCTCTACCCAAATCCGAAGGTGGAAGGCACTGTTGCACCACCTTTCACATTGTGACTAGCCTCTTTGCACCAGGGTCATACGCAGCCGTGATACAGTGGGGGACATGGATGCCGTGGAGTGTTGATTTGTGGGAGAAAGCGTTTGTAGTCGACCACAAGAAAAAGGCGTGTTCCATATTTTGATGTGATAAACGAATGTAGGCAGAGGGGGATGTGTGATTTGACGAGGATCACACAATGTCATGGAAACACAGTGGTTGAGAATCAATATCAGATCTGTTGGTTCCAATGTCAGCAGCACAGCCCCAGACCACATCGCCTTACTTTTGTGTATGGTGGAATCCATTGCTAGCTATCTGGATTTCCAAATGGTGTGCCCTCCTGCTGTGATGCCATAGCAGAGGATTATGGAAATCATAATCACCGGCTATGATGTCACTGCAGGGGGTTTAAGGAAGGCATGATCTCCAACAGTAAAGGCAAACACAAGTGATCACAGTTCAAGGGTGTTTATTGAACTTCATTTGGGTTAGAGAAACTCCTATCTAATCATAAATCTAAAGATGCGAGCAAGCTACGACCATCAAATAATAACGCAGTCCTAGTCGTGTCTTGTCAAAATAAAAGGGCCTATGCTAATAAACCTATTACCAATCCTTACTTCTAAATACAAATGGTGTGGGAAACCATGTTATCCAAAAGAAAAGTGTTCAAGAAATGCTATCTGAGGATCGTTGAGCCGTTAGCTTCCCTTCCCCACGTTTTCAGTATGGGACAAGGCGGCACACTCGAGCTTAGCACATTCTCTGGCTTTTCTTAGCACAAGGATGCAGTTCAAAATCTCAGTATCAGGACCTTCCGTGCCAAAGTCTCTTTGCCATTGAAAGTCTCTTATTTCAGAGGGCCTGATGCTACAATCAAACACCACAGTTACGTTCTTCTCAGGATTTCATATGCACAATTTCTCTGGTGGTTCACTGTTCACCCCGGGTCACCCTCGCCTGGCTCAGACCCACTTTAACACAAAACCTTCACTTGGTCTCCGTCTGCCGGGCTCCGGCCAAATTTATCTCATTTTTCAAACTTTCTTTAATGTATCAAAATCAAAGACTTTTGACTGTGCCCAGGATTTTGCTTGACCCGTCGCAGGACCACTTTGATTCACATTTCTTTGCTCTCTTCTTAATACAACCCTTTAACTTTCACTTCTGTCACTTCTCAGTTGGATACTTTAGAGACCTTTGATTGAGCACCCACACAGTGCCGGACCACTGTCAAAGGTAGCGTATCTTGGTTTTCAAATTTCAAACACTCATCAGCAGTTCAGCTTATACTTGCATCTTTTAACACGTTTTATCAATGCTCATTCCAGCACTCGCCATATAATGCTGCTGCTTGCAACCTTGGCTTCAACACAGACCGGTCTTGTATCGGTCTCACCAATTCGCTAGTTGTGTTGATTTCAGTGACGCTGCTTTGTTCTTGGAGCCAAGGACTATACCACAGTGGCTGCTGCTTCTCCCCGCCTTGATCAGTGACGTGGGAGAGCCCTGGGTATCTCCGACACACAATACAGGATTCCTTAGCCTGGTTTCCTGTTCTTAGGCTTTCTAATCTCAAGGGCTCTTGAAAGTAACTGTTTCATGTTGGAAAGGACAAGGGAACTTCCCTGCTTGCGAGCCCCTCATTTTTTGCTGTCTGTCTTCTCTCGTTCAGCTGCCTTCTAAAAACTGCTGTATCCTCATGTGCTTTGCCTCGCTCAGAGTGTGCTTTCGTGCTCCTTTCATCTGTGTGGGGAAGCTTAATGGAAATCAGGTGTGAGTGTCGGTCAGTAATAGCCTGACCTCGCCTGACCATTGTATTTGGACTTGGGTGCACTGCTCGGGTGTTAGTCTGTTTTCTACCAGAGCGGGCTGTCCGTGTGAAAGTGTTTGTGTAGGAAAAGAGGCGGCTAGAGTTCCTACGTATCCTACCTGGTAGGATGGGATAAAGGTGTTACAGGGAAGAGGATACCGCGTCTCGACATCCAGTGTCCCACTCCCACTCCCCGAAGACCCCTCACCCAGGTGATCCTCCCGCACTGGTCCACCCCCAAGAACTGGATCCAAAAGGGGTGGCCATGTCCTGGCCACCTGGATGATAGATCTGCGGGACCTAGTGGGTGAGACACCTTCTGGTTTCTCACAGGGGATACTCCAAAATCTCTTCAAGGGATGTGTTTTCTTTCTTAGGGCGATGTAGGGTGCGGGAATCTGCAGACCCGTCACAAGGTTGATGGTATTTACTGTGGAAATACCACCAAACTCATGCAGGGGCGGACTGGGCTATCGGGCTTTCGGCCACGGTCCGAATGACTTGAGGCCCTGGGGGGCCGGTTTCATAAGCCACCCATCCTAAAACAGTTTTGAGGTATACAAATTAATTTTTGTAACTAACGTTACTTTTAGTAACGTATCTTATGTTGCTTGCTGAGTTGCCTGTGGGCAGCTGCGGCCCTCCAGCAGCCAGTTGGCACAGCAGAGTGGATGCATTCATCGAAGAAAGTTAACACCAAAGTGTTACCTTTGCTCCGATGAATGCATCAGAGTTGGCCATGCTGGCCTGGCAGACAGGGCCCGGCTTCTGTCCCTCTGACCCAACGCAGCCAAGCCATAGGCCGGCGTGGCACCATGCAGTCAGTTAGCCGAGGCAACTGGCCCCGGGCCCGCGCTCCCTCCTCGTATTGTTGTAAAACTTAATCACACTTTGAATTTGCAAGTTGCGTTTGCTTTCAAACAGTTGTTGCAAGTTGCAACAATTTGTTCTGTGGGTGGGTGGTCAATGACGTGTGCATGAGCAGGTGGGTGCTGGATCTGGAGGCGGAGGGCCGGCGTCCCAGCACGAGGCAGGATACAGCACAAGAGGACTCAACAGAGCAGGTGGATAGTCACAGACTCAGACCTGCTCTCGTGGCTGGGCTCTGGCCAAAGGAAAAGCACGTGTGTGCCGGTGCATACAACCAGGCCTATTATTCACCCTTTTCGCCAAATCGCTGAGGGACGACTGGAGCGGCCTGCCTGCTGGCTGCTGGCCTGTTGCAATCAGTGCCCACCAAACAGTGCAGGGCAAGAAGGAGGAGGCAACGTGCGCCTTGCCCATCCAGCTGAAGCGAGGAGGAGAGGACTAGTGGACATGGGCTGGGCCGGCGGCGGCATGCACAGTGAAGTCAGTGCAGTGCAGACAGGTCCGTACAAATACAAAATAACAAAACAAGGGGCTGACCTGGGCCATGTCATCTCAGGGGCAGTTCAAAATGCAGTGGAATATATTAGCCATTAGCAATAGCCACAAGGTTTAAGTGAAAATATGCCAGCCCAGCATACTTACGGATATGGTGGTCTAGGTCTAGTGGTACAAACAGAGGCAGTCAGTGACGCCGCGTTGTGCTAGTTTTACTTTTCGATGGACAATACAAGTTGCCCTGTCAGGAGGAAACTTTCCAACAGGTCTGGCTTTAGCCATCCAGCACTGATTGTGGCATCTGGGTACTGTAATTTAGCTTATGACATTATGACCTGGACCATGAGCCTACAGGTCCGTCCCAGCATACACGGTGCAATTGTCTAAAACCAAAGAAGCACTGAACATAGGCAGCAGAACGGGCATGGGTTGAGCCAGCATGGCATGCTAACCCTGTTCTCACCCAGTGTTGTTCTTATTTTAAAAATCTGAGATGTTTGTGTTGACTCACATGGAAAGGGGCGAACTTGGCTTCAAAGAGTAGATTCCTTCCCAGCGCCTGCTGAATAAGCTGGCAAGTGCAAAGCACACAATCATGGGCAGCAGAACTCGTTCTATTGCGCCCTGGCTCACACTGGGTTCCACTTGCACTGACTCCAGAAAGGAAGGCTGCCAGGCAGTGCCGCCCGCCTCACTCGGTGGAAGGCATCTTGTATGTTTTGCCAGCTTGTCTGTTGTTCTTTGGGGGTCCAGAAAACAAAATAACTTTGTAGAAAGAACTTGCCTCTGCAATACAGAAAGGCGGGTATTGTTATTTTCAAATCTCATAATTTCTCTCCATAATCCAGAGTTTATATTGCTGTGTGAATTGCATTGCAATGCATCGTGCACAGGTGTCAACTACTACCCCATGTCATGTAAGCCCCCCTTCCGCCGGTCCTTGATTTGTGGCCAAGCCAACCGCACTTTAGGTCCCCAGGGGATATGAATGGCCAATCGCAAGCTGACCGTCAGACCGTGCCCTAGTGCAGTTTCAAGATGCAGCTCACTGATGACGAGGTCAAATAAGGGTGATTAAGTGCGCCTGGGGTTGCTTGTGTTCCAGTGCAGGCAAATTAACTTGTAGTGTGAGCTGGGCTTCCCCAATGGGAGCAGGTCAGAACTGATTTGTATGTGACTGATTTTTTGGACATATAAGACATTTTTCATCAATCGGGGTAGCGGCATGAGAGAATGATTTCAACCGCACCAAATAAAGCAACATGTATAGGCTCGGGTGCAACACATTAGACACACGTGACTTCAGTGGCTCAGGCTCTACTGATGCTGCATGTGTGTACACGGAAAACTGAACATTTTCCCTTTTCTCTTTTGAGCATGTTCGCTGTGGGCAGTGGTGGAAGTAGGTAAAGGGATCTAGTGGTAGTCTGGCTGCATTCAAAAAGGAGGTAGAGGGGGGAGTGCAGAATCACAAACGTTGGCTCAAATTGTTGGATTTCGGGGTCTGCACAGTAATAATGTCTTACAGAGTTTAGTTACAAAAACACAAATTGCATAATAAAGCCACATGACAAAATGTAAATCCTTATAGCAACATGTTAAACCAAACAAATACCATTGTGGCTTTATTTTCATATCCCGAATGGTAAATTATAAGTGCCAGAATGCACGATAATGGCAACCTGAAAAATCTGGTTAATTTCATTGTACTTTAATTGTTTTAAGACATGCAATGAATGAAGTTGTGTAATAAACAAAGATAGATATGCACAATATTTGTCACAAACCTCCAGCTTGTTGTTACTCATGATGTTTATTAGTAACTTAAAGCAAATGTATTGATTTGCATATCAAGACCGTAGACATCATGGATATAGCAAATCTTTAAATGGGCGCTTTGTTTTGCTCACTTTAACTAGCCCAGATTTGCAAGGTAACTAGTGCTTTGCAAGCTCTTTGAGTTGGAAATATTCCATCATGCATAAGAATGGCTCTGCCACTGATAAAAGAAATGCGTTTGCAACCTGAGCACCTTAATGACCTGCAGAGCTAGGTACGCTGTGTGTGTGTCTGCCTCGTTGAGATCTGGAAAAATGGTAGTGCTTGAATGTCCTGCCCGAGCAGATTCTATATTTGGCTTAGGACAAAGTGACTTGTTTCTTGAGCCTTTAACTAAAGGTACGCTCTGTAAAAATGAAAAGAACTAGTACGGCGTACCAATGATTAATATTACACATCCATCTCTGCCTAGTCCTACCTCTCTCTCAGGGGCTGGACCAGACGTAGTCATTGCTGTCTTCTCCTTGATTTTGCACAATGAGCATCCAGAAACGTCTGGTAGATGAGCTAGTTGGGTCCTGTCCTTGCTCTATTGGTTGCCCCGCTGTAATAGACCCTGCAGAAGTAATTAATTTGCATGGTCTCCAGGTGCTGCCAGCACTGCTGTGCTGCTCTTTCACTCACATGGGTTGGCAGAGACTGGCACCAAACCTCTACGCTGAAGTGGTCTTCAAAGCGTAGGGATGCTCTCCCTACTCTTTTGTGGGTCACAATGTTTGGAGGAGTACAGAATAGTAAGAGCTTTGGGCAAGAATGGGGCTAGCTAGTGCTGACCTGACCCAGTCACTTCAGAAATGTCTGGGAAAGCACGTTTTGTGCCTATGGATGAAGGAGTGCAGAGCCCGGCCAATGGTGTTAGGTTGGTTCAGGGTGCCCAGAATTGGTATGCACATGGGTGTGTGCACATAGCATGGTTGAGAGTGTGCAGATCATGAATGAGGGAAGCAGAGGTGTGCTAGGATGTTTGATGTACAGTGATTTGGCAAAAGCAGTATATAACTAGCAAATCATTATCAAATGCCAGGCAGGGCTATGGCTACTCCCTGGAGTACCTGGTGGGACACTCACAAATTAAGTATTTGCCTGCTGTTGCCGCTCACGGTGCAGCCAACGTTCACTTCTCAAGCACTTTACAAATGGTAGACATGCCTTGATTCTGTTTCTGCCAAACAAGTATAGGATTTAGCTATATGATAATGATGATGTTGTCTGTTTAAAAAAGAACAAAAGGAATGTTATCACCGGTTTTCTCAAGCATTTACACAAAATATGACATGCAACAAACACCATAAACCCTCCATATGTGGCATTTTCTGTAAATTCGTGAATTGACACGATTCACAGATGATAGCCACTTTTTTTAGGTGAGGGGAGGGCCACTCTTTTTAGGTGCCCGGCATATTTCTTGTCCCAGTCTGACCCTGCCCTCCCGGAGCTCCCTGGCACCACAGCTGGGCTTGTGGAACGGTCGACCCAACTGGAGACAGGCACCCACGGCCAGGGGCAGCAGCCCCAGCTGTCCTGGAGCTCTGGTGGTTCCGCATTATAGCTTTTCCCTATGGGGAGGGATGGTGACCCTGCCAGGGCTCCCTGGGACTGTTCCGGTACTTGGGGACGGTCGACCCACATGGGAGACAGGCACCCATGGTGGGGGACATCACCCCGACCATCCTGGAGCTCCGGTTGCGTTGCATTCCATCAGGGGAGTTATGGGGACCCTGCCGGGGCTCCCTGGGACCACAGCTGAATTTGTTAACGGTCGACCCACATTGTGGACAGTAGCCCAAGGCCATGGGCTGCACCCCCAGCCGTGCTGGAGCTCTTGTGCCGTGTTACAACTTTTCCCTCCAGGGAGGGATGGTGAGCCTGCAAGGGCTCTATTGGACTGCCTCTGGACTTGAGGATGGTCGACCCATATGGGAGACAGGCGCCCAGGGCTGGGGGACATCACCCCCACTGTCCTAGAGCTCTGGCTGGGCTGAATTAAAGCTTTTCCCTCTGGGGAGGGATGTGGACCTTGCCAGGGCTCCCTGGGACCGCTGCTCGGCTTGGGGACAGTCAACCCACATGGAACACAGGCACCCAAGGCCAGGAGCAGCACCCCGGCCATGCTGGACCTCTGGCTGGGCTGCATTACAGCTTTTCCCTCCAGTGAGGGATGACAACCCGGCCAGGTCTCTCTGGGACAGCAGCTTGACTTGGGGACGATCAACCCACATGGGAGACAGGCGCCCAAGGCCAGGGACATCATCCCCAGCCATCCATTACAGCTTTTCCCTGAGGGGAGGGATGGGGACCCTGCCTGGCCTCACTGAGACCGGTGCTGGACTTGGGGACAGTCAACCCACATGGGAGACATTTGCTCAAGGCCAGAGCATGTACGACCGGCTGCCCTGGAGCTCTGGCCACGCTGCATTACAGCTTTTCTCTACGGGGAAGAATGGGGACCTTTCTGGGGCTCCCTAGGACCGCCAATGGATTTATGGAGGGTCGACCCACATTGGAGACAGGCACCAAAGGCCAAGGCAGCACCCCCGGCTGTCCTGGAGCTGTGGCTGAGCTGCTTTACAGCTTTTCCCTCTGGGAGAGATTGGGACCCTGCCGGGCTCCCTGGAATGCCGCTGGAATTGGGATGGTCAACCACATGGAGACAGTTCCCAAGGCCAGGGACAGCACCCCCAGCCGTCCTGGAGCTCTGTCTAGGCTGTGTTACAGCTTTTCCCTCCAGTGAAGGGATGGGGACCCTGCCAGGGCTCCCTGGGACTGTTCCGGTACTTGGGGACGGTCGACCCACATGGGAGACAGGCGCCCAAGGCCAGGGACATCATCCCCAGCCATCCATTACAGCTTTTCCCTGAGGGGAGGGATGGGGACCCTGCCTGGGCTCACTGAGACCGGTGCTGGACTTGGGGACAGTCAACCCACATGGGAGACATATGCCCAAGGCCAGAGCCTGCACGACCGGCTGCCCTGGAGCTCTAGCTGGGCCATGTTGTAGCTTTTTCCTCCCGGGAGGGATGGGGGCACTGCTGGGGCTCCCTGGGACCGCGGCCGGAAATGTGGACAGTGGACCCACATTGGAGACAGGCACCCAAGGCCGGGGGCAGCACCCCCGGCTGTCCTGGAGCTCTGGCCACGCTGCATTACAGCTTTACCCTCTGGGGAGAGATGTGGACCTCTGCAGGCTTCTGGGATGCCGCTGGGACTTGAGGATGGTCAACCCACATGGGAGACAGGCCCCAAGGCCGGGGCAGCACCCCAGCCTCCTGGAGCTCTGGCTGGGCTGCAGTTACAGCTTTTCCTCCAGTAAGGGATGGGGACCCTGCCAGAGCTCCCTGGGACTGCGCTTGACTTGTGGACGATCGACCCACATGAGAGGCAGGCACCAAGGCTGGGAGCATCCCCTCGACCGCCCTTGGAGCTCTGGCTGCACTGCGTTACAGCTTTTGCCTCCAGGGAAGGGATGGGGACCCTGCCGGGCCCTGGGTCGCTGCTGGATTTGGAGATGACTACCACATTGGAGACAAGGTCCCAAGGCTAGGGGCAGCACCCCAGCCATCCTGGAGCTCTGGCTGCGCTGCATTACATCTTTCCCTCCGGGTAGAGTGTGGGACCTTGCTGGGGCTGCCTGGGACACAGTCGGACTTGTGGACGGTCGACCCACATTGTAGACAGGCGCCCATGCCAGGGCAGCACCTCGGCCGTCCTGGAGCTCTGGCTGTGCTGCATTACAGCTTTCCCTCCGGGAGTGGATGGGACCCTGCGAGGCTCCTGGGACCGCGGCTGGACTTGTGGCACGGTCAACCCACATTGGAGACAGGCGCCCAAGGCCGGGGCAGCACCCCGCCGTCCTGGAGCTCTGGCCATGCTGCGTTACAGCTTTTCCCTCCAAGGAGGGATAGTGACTCTGCCGGGGCATCCTGGGACTGCACGCTGGACTTGGGATCATCGACTCACATGGAGACAGGCACCCAAGGCTGGACACACACCCCTGCTGTCCTAGAGCTCTGGCTGGGACGCGTTGCAGCTTTTTCCTCCGGGAAGGGATGGGGACCCTGCCAGGGATCCATGGTACCGCTGCTGGACATGGGATGGTCGACCCTTTTTCTTTTCTGCCCAGGTAACGCACCCAAGCATGCATGGTACTTTTTAGATTGGGACACGTGTGGGAACGTGGGAAGGTAGGACATGTGTTGTTGCTGGGTGTTTTGGTGGGTTTCCTGGTGGCAAATGTTTGAAATTGTGTTTTCTTCCCCCTACTTTGAGGCCAAACACAGTAAAAAAATGTGGTCTTCCCACTCTTTGGTGTACAGTGGTTTAGCCTTTTCCCTTTGCGCCCAAGTCAGTGCACCCACAACATGTGAGGTACCGTTTCATCGGACACCTGTGGAAGGAAGGTAGGACATGTGTTGTTCCTGGTGTTTCGGTGTGTTCCTGTTGGCAAATGTCTGAACATTTGTTTTTTTCCTACATTTTGGAATTTGTAGGCCTTGGGGTAATACATTCTAGGGGATTCTGGCAAGTCAGACCTCTTTGGATTCCCACGGAGTCTTCTTTTCAGAAATGCATGGGGTTCCCTGTTTTCCTGTGGTGCTCGACACCCAGGCCCAAATCCGTGGGTTGTCCACAAGGCCAAATACAGTAAATAATGTGTCTTCCAGGCCTTGGTGTACCAGTGGTTTAGCCTTTTCCCTTTCGCCCAGGTCAGTGCACCCACACATGTGAGGTACTGTTTTTATCGGGACACCTGTGGGAACGTGGGAAGGTAGGACATGTGTTGTTGGCCAGGTGTTTCTTGGTGGGTTCCTGGTGGCAAATGTCTCAAAATTGTGTTTTTTTCCCTACATTTTGGACTTTGCTGGGCCTTGTGGTAATACATTCTAGGGCGATTCATGCAAGTCAGACCTCTCTGGATTTTCAGAAATACATGGGGTTCCTGTTTTCCTTGGTGGCTGCGACCCCCCAGGCCCAAATCTGTGGATTGTGCAATAAGCCAAACCCAGTCTTCTCCAGGGCGTTTGATGTACCAGTGGTATAGCCTTTTCCTTTTGCGCCCACGCATGTGAGGTACCATTTTTATTGGGGCACCTGTGGGAATGTGGGAAGGTAGGACATTTGTTGTTTTCTCTTGGTTGTGAAGACATTTTCATACATTTCCAAATGGGACCTACATTTAGTTGCTGCTTTAGGCACTGTATGCTTTTGTAACCCATACAAGTCACCTACCCTTCAAAACGTCTGCCTCTGCTCGTTCAGGAAATGTATGCTTGCCATTATTCACCACATTTGTTTTCGTTATTTTCAATTGCTAAATACGTATGTTTGGCCCGTCAGCATAAAGATTCTGTGAACCATGGCTCAGCTTTTGGCTTGTGGTATTGCTTCGTTCGTTAACCATTACGAAAAATGTGTGATTTCCTGACTAGAAGAGTCAAGGGAATGTAGCAGTGCATTGCTCTTCTCCATATTCACAGAAGTCATTACCTTACAAGTGCAAACATGTCCAGCACATACTTTTTTTCTGTCACTTTTCGAATTTGTTCCCAAACGATGGGAATTTTAGGTACATTGTTGTTGCCTGACCTGTGCAAATGACCCCTCTCTGAACTAGGAATGTTGTTTACTTTTCAGAAATGTATGCCTTTCTATCTTCGCATTGAACTTTGATACCCTACTCTTCCATTCTGTGCAAGCATGGCCTGTTAATAAAAAAGGGAAACTTCGCCTACCTCTCACCAAACTGATGGTAACCATATGAAAAATACTTTTTTGTTTCCACTCAACCTGTTCATCAAAGCTTGGAAAATGGCGAATTCATAACTGCAAACCTTTTGGTCCTACCTCTTACAAGAAAAAAAAAGCACAGGCTTCTTTGTACATCATTGCATTAGCATTTTCTGAAAAAAACTTAAAATGCGGTCTTTTTTTGTTATTTTCTCACACCCCCTTAAAAGCAAACCACAAATCTTTGCAAATGGGAATGCACTGAACATCCATCATACACCATAGTTTAATAGTCCCACTATTACATTATCAAGAGGATATTTTAATCACCACCTGTCAAGTGGAACGTAGGCAGCAATAGATATAAATTAATGCATGGATTACACATATGTACAGTGCTATATACATCCGTGGCCGATGTCTAATCCCACATGGCAAGAATCTGCAACCCACTTGTGGACACAGAAGTTTAGAAATAGAGTACTGAAAATGCACAGTTCCAAAGTGGCTGCAACAAGAGAGCCTATTTGAAATATATAGCCCTGCGCATGCTCAAAGAAAATATATGGCAGATGACCCTCAATGACATCATCACATTTGTGCTTGCCAGTGCTATTTCCAAAATGAAGCTGCGCCGGTCACAGGGATCTGTTTCCACAGCAGTCCACGTGTGCCGGCCATAATTTTCAAAGTCAAGAACAAGGTAAGGGATAACCCAATCAGCAAATGAGCTCAGGAATCCTACATTTCCTCAGACGAAAAGCTAATACCTGTAATGCCCATTTATAGGACACGTGGATAGAAGACATTGCTGACATATAACATGCCTGACTACAAAAGACATGTTTCTAATTACCAGCTGCAACATTGATGAAATAAACAGCATATATATATATATATATCGGTCTGGCAAGAAACTCCCAGGTATAGAAGACCTGCCATAGGGAATCAAGCAGGAATCCAGCTTGGTAGAAATGTACAGAAGAAGCAGAAATAATACGAATAAGACACCACGGCAGCTAGATCAAGTTTCATATGTGAACATACAACAAAGATATGAAACAAATATCTAGATTGCACTCAATGGCATGGTGTATTTTAATTTCTTTGTAGACTTTGGTCCCTGGAAATAGCTCCGCTGACCAAAATGCATTGGAGTATTAGAGAGCGTGTGTCTTTGAAATAAACACTTGTTTCATGGACAATTCATTGATGATTCTGCAAAGTTTGTATAAAGAAACACAGAATTCAACATTTAATCACATGTACAATGTTTGCGAAATACAGATGTATAATAAATGCATACATTAAATGTGAGTTTCTCACACAAGGTCCTTCCAAACGCCTGGGTCATTCCAACCCAGACACCATTTACAGGGTTTACGTTGGTTGGCATCTTACTGATCAACCTTGGACAACTGACAGGTCGTCAACACACAAGCCATCAATGAGTAGGGAGATACAGAGGCTAGGGAACTGCTTTCCTTTCAATTAAAAAGATGCTATCCCTTATTCCTAGGCCATGAGCCAGAGCGACTTCTTTGTAGTCAACCTTGCAAGGCGCCTCAGTTCTGAGAATATGTTAGGAGTCGAGGCAGGGGCTTATCTGTGTCCGGGGCTAATGAATAGACAGTCTTCTTGAATTATGGGTCACATGTGAGTGGATCAGGATTTGAATGATTTCACCTTGCATTTATTGAGATTTTAGCTAATATAAATGCAAATGTTATTACCTTCAAGAGCACTAGAGACTTAGCCGATCCATTCCATATGAAGGTTTTAGCTTCTAATTGTTCTTCGCCTTGACTTCAAATGCTGGTTGTTCTTTAATTAATCTTAGAGAAATATGTATTGTTCCATGGGAAGTATTATTTCATGTTCTCTCTGAGCCATCCAAACCCTCCCTAATTTCGCAGTAACCTTGGCTGCTACTGTCTGTGCCCTGCACAGGTCTGTATTTCAGTACATTCAGCAGGTCAAGTTTGCATGAACACTCTAGGCCTTTCACTCATTTCAATGCGTGCTGCTGCTTCCATTTTTAAAAAGATGGCTAGCCATTACTGGTGTGTTTCTATACTTGTGAGCTATATAAGTGTATAGTTCATGTTGCATTTCAGATTATACACTGCTTATGTTATTTTCTTCATGTCTTCATGGTGGCAAGCAATATTCTTCGTATATAAATGCATATTTGACCTTTTGTCTGTGATTCATGTTGAGTGCATATTTGCTTCATGTCTATTGCATGCACGTGTGTCAGTTAACAGTGAGTTTGCTTATTCTCGCCATCTTTAGTTACATTAGGTCCATTTCGTCTTGTACTTGCCTGGAATAAGACTGATATGGTCGCCTTAGTGATTAATGTTTGACACCTATGCAATATTGCAGTGGGGCAGTAGCTATGAATGACCTATTAATCTGCCTGTCAACATTCCCCCCTCTGGTCAAGTCCTCAACCACGCCCCCTTCAGTAACCTCCCCCACATACGGTACCTTGGTTGTCCATATTAAATCACCCCTCTCACGTTGCCTGCACATCTTATGTTATTTCATACTCCAGGTCATATAGCAGCACTCCCCATCTGGTTTGCAAAATACCCAGCATCCAATGTAATTGCACAGGTCTGTAGGATACATATATTTTGATACTGGAGGTGTAATGGGGCTTTCTCTTACTTGGGAACAGAGTGGGTCAGCTGGTTGGATATACTCAGGAGCAGAAGTATTTATGTCTATAATTATTTCCATTCCAACAGCTCCTTTGGCAGCCTTTTCACAACCTTTTATTGCTATTCTTAAAACACAGAAGGCCAATAGTATGAACACTACCATGGCAAGTAATATTTTAAATGCATTGGTCAAACATGTGGTTATCCAGGAGAATAGAACACTCAATCAGTCGTATTCTTCAGGTACATCCACCTCCTCCACCATCTTTGTGTGCAAGTCTGTCAAGGTGGCTCTAACCTCTGTAAGAGCTCCATTCTCGCCATTGTGGGAGGGTATGTACATGCAGCAATATGGCCTGATCTTTGCCACACACCACCTTCTAAGGCCATTATATCGAGGACATACTATTCTGGCGATCCATGGGCCGCAATGCTCTCAACTCTTCCTTTATGGCATTAAAACCCTTCACAGTTGCATTTATCATTTGCAACAGCGCCCACCTGGTTATTTGCAACCATTTGGCATTTGTGCTGGTTTGCAACCCAGGAACAAAGAGGGACGTAAAGAATGTAATTGCTCTATTGAACAATTTGTGTTGATCTGGTACTTCATTAATGGTCACTTTTGATTTAATGGAAAAATAGTTCTCTCTTTTACTGTGTGTGAGGGTAAGAGACCTTTTTCTTATTTAGGTGTGCATACATTCGAGGGAAGTCACCAGTTTGTACTTTGCTCTGAGGTACTACCAAAGTGGTTGTACTTATCACCACTAAGGAACATAGGCCTCCCCATTTCGGAGGTAATTGCATGCAAGCTTTTGAACCACAAGCCCAATAGTTCTCCATTAAGACATTAATGCCTATTTTCATGGCTGACACTTCGAAGATACGTTTGTACCCCCTATTTTCTCCCACCTCTACCGTGCCAGTATACTTGAAGCACAAAGTAGCATTTTGTACGGGTATTATGGGTGGGGGGGCCTTTTTGTCCTTTACCCTTGTGAGTCATTTGAAACATTCAGTCCAAACTTTGAGGCATAGATTGTTTGCATTCTGCGCCACTTCTACTGGTACGGCCAGGAGTGCGTGTGCTTTGCACCCCATCATTCCGTCAACTCAACCTTCTGAGATAGATGAGCCTGGTTATTAAAGGAGCTCTAATGAATTCCAGATCTCTAGTAGCACATGCCACAGAGATTGCTGAACTGATCCTGAGCGATAATTTAGACTTCCTCGCAAAAACTAAGACATGGTTGCATGCTGCAGCAGGCCCTATGCTCATGCTAGCAGTTCCTGAGGGCTATACAATCGTAAGACAAGATAGACAAGGGACCAGAGGCAGAGGCATCGCCATTATCTGTGAGATTAGCACCCCCTTACGACATCCATTCATGCAAAGCTCTTTCTGTCAAATTACCATTGATCAACTCCCAGACCCTCAATATCCACTTGATCTACCGCCCCCCCCAGGCCCAACCGGGACATTTGTGGAAGACATCCATGCTATACTCTCTAGTAACCTCAAAAGCTCCATGCAAGTACTACTACTTGGGGACCTCAAACTTGGATTCAATGACCCTTCGGATCAGTCTGCCTTAGCAACGGCAAACATCCTATCAGAATACGGCCTTACCCAAAGAAGCAAAACCCCCACCCACAACAAAGGGAGAATACTAGATTGGGTAGCAGACTACAACTGCCATGCCTACATCCTTTCCACTTCACCGCCAGCCTGGACTGACCACTACCTACTCTCATTTACGCTCTCCACCAACAGACCCCCCCATACCTGCCCCTAGTGCTCCACCCAACTTAACTAGAAATAAAAAGAGCATTACAGTGGATAGGCTCATCCCTGCTATTCTCCCCACCCTTAACTCACTTACTAACAGTACCGACCCAGAAAGTATGGTCAATAAGTACAACAAAATTATGGCTTCCTCCCTAGATCAGATTGCCCCTCTCAAACTAAGATGAAGTAAGTAAACAAAACACTTAAACAAATGGTTTACACCATTCCTAAAAAATGTAAGGCAACAAAAAAGAAACTGCAAGGCTGCATGTAAACTACTACCATCGGGAGCCAACAAACTAAAACTTACAAAACTTTAATCACTCTACAAAAAAGAAATCTGCCTTGCTAAACGGGAATCCTACGACACACGTATATCCCAAGCTAACTCCAATATGAAAGAATTATTTACTATTCTTAAAGAACTAGTCTCCCATTGCAATACCAGACACTTGCAACAAAGATAAAAAAAATGGTGCTCAGATATCCAATACGCACTAGCCAATAAAGTATCTACATTAGAAAATAAAATATCCCAAAAAAAGCATCTTTAAATGTTCCACCCACACCTAAATTATCTGTGAACACTGCTGAAAACCATCCCATCCGATTTAACTTCTCTAAAGTATCTATCATCGAGGTGGAAAGAATTATTTTGTCTCTCAAACCAACCAATTGCCAGGGTGATCTCTGCCCAGCACAAATCATCAAGGATGCAGCTCGAGACCTGTCACCTTTCATATCCAAGCTCATCAACACGTCCTTTGCCACCGGCACCATCCCTACTAACCTCAATGAATCGTGGGTACTCCCACATTCAAAAAACCTACTCTAGATCCCTTAACTCCCACCAGCTATTGGACAATCACAACAGTCCCTTTCCTTCTAAAAATACTAGATAAAGTTGCCTACATGAAATTCAAAAATACTTGGTATTACACCACCTATTAGGAGCCAGACAGGCTTCCGTCCACAACATGGAACGGAGACCGCCCTCATCGATCTCAAAACCCAAGTCGACGAGCTTAGAGACAGTGCTAAATCAGCTTTGCTGCTACTCCTGGACCTTGATTTGGTAGTTCATACGATCCTATGCAACCATCTCGACACAGCAGCACACTTCTCCAAAGATGCCATAACTTGGATTAGATCTTTCCTAAGTGGCAGAACAATGAGGGTCTTCTCGCTCTCAGCAGCGGCAGACCCCATACCTGCGGGGTGCCACAGAGGTCCTGCGTCTCGCCCACACTGTACAATATCTTTACCAAGCCCCTTTTCGACGATATGGACCATTTTGGTATCACCTACACTAAATATGCAGATGATACTCAGATCCTCTTCCCACTTACAGGGGATTACGACAAGAATTTGGCCTTGGTAAATAGAGTGTACATCATCATCCATGCTTGGATGGCCATGCATGGTCTATGCCTGAATGATGATAAAACAGAACTCATCATCTTGGGTACCCCTACTAACCTAAAAAAATTAGGACCTGACTACGCCTCCTTCATAATTGACGGCAACCTCATTAAGGTAGCCCAGGAGGTAAAACACTAGGTTTTTACCTCGACTCTACCTTATCCTTCTATAAACAGGTCAACACGATAGCGTCCTCCACGGCATACACGTGCAAACTCATTAGAACCGGTAAGCCATTTCTCTCGATCAGTAGTTGTACAATCCTGGCCAGAGCCCTAATCTTGTCCCGTCTGGACTATTGTAACGCCCTATACATAGGCTCTAACAAATCCATTATCTACTAGAATCCCAACCCTACATACAATCCCCTTATTCGGCCTTAGGTATCGCCAGAAGAGAGCACAGCTCTGAGAGTAGACGACAGAACAACTGGCTCTGGACAAATGACAAAATCCTACTAAAAACTGCGTTGCTCACCCATAAATCTCTTAACAACGCCACACCCATCTACCTCTCTGAGAGATTCCATAAACGGACATCCCCAAGACCAACTAGATTAGCAAACCTGGACTGCTTGTCAATTCCCAGATTCCAACGATCCACAATTGGTGGCAACAGCTTCCCTGTTAAAGCGGCCAAACTATGGAACTCCCTGCCTCCTTCCCTAAGAGTAGACCAGTCCTACCAGAATTTCAGAACTAATAATATATTGTGGTTAAAATCCACTGACCACTAATCTGCACGACTGTGTAACTGAAATGCAACTCGTAATACCTACCTGGTAACACCATGGCGGTAACTTCATCTTTATGTACAATACCTGTAATAGCTGTAAATATCTGTATATCCTCCTTTGTATAGTAATGTATTGCATTGTATGACTCACTGTAAATAAGCTTTGCATATTCTTCTATCTGTTGCGCCCTGATACCCTTAGGTTTGGTGCGCATTACAAATAATAAAACAAACAAACAAACATAAATACATGTGTGTATATCTGAAATTGGGGTCTTTCCCAGCACCCAGGTCTGCCAGGGCTCTCTTTCACTGCGGTATTTGGGCACTGCCACAGGGTATGGTCTGCTCCTCTAACTTCTCCTTGATTATGGCCTTTTAATATGTATTGTATCACCTTATTTGTTCTCTGGGGGTCTTTCATCATTGCTTTTGTTTTTATGTAGCTATCTTCATACAGGAATGTCTCTTTTGACATCCATCGCAGGGTAGGACGGTCCCCATGAAATTGTCCCTTTTTGTGCAAAGTGCTATGTGGGTTAGGCAGTGTTCTCTGTGCGCTGGTATTTCTGTCTCTTTAAAAACTCCTGTATGCACTCATGGCGTGGGGTAAAGTAGAGCATACATAAGAGCTCTCATCACGTCTCTTTTCACACTCGGTCATGTGCTGGTACCACAGGTTATAACTGACTTGAGCAGAATTGGTCATATACGATTTCATGTGCTCAAAGTCATCCATTAGACTTCTTTTTAGTCTTTTTATCCGTGTAGTAACTGCAGGAAATTCTTGGGTGATAATTTCATTTGTCATTTTGAGCACTTTATATTTATTTGGCAACTTAAATCCATGGCTCAACAATGACCAAAATGCACACTCTTGAGGGCTCTATTTCCTCTCCCTTTTTACTATCAAATATTCATGTTAAGCTGAGTTTTTGATGCAGGAAGCATCTGGGAAGTGTAATCGGCTGCTCCTCACCGGGTGGCGGGAATATTCGATTTGCAAGGCCATATGATGGACTGACAACATAGATAAGGAATGCCTGCAACATCCTTGCGTCTGTAGCGGGAAATGGAAGCTGCCCGGATGTGCACGAGTTTGGGCTTCCAGGTAATCGAGCGAGCGCTAGTAGTGTAATGGTTACGGCATGAGCGGACAGACTCTCTAAGCTGATCTGAAAGTATATATCTTCTCGCCTGCAATTGGGCAGAGGAACAGTGCTTAGACACATACTTAGCTTTCTATGGAGTCTGTTGCACTGCTTCTTCTCTGGTGATAATCACTGAGCAGAGGGGTCTGTGACAATTGTCCACCATTGTAGTTCAGAAGCAGGTCGAGCTAAGCCACTATTTTAGGTGTCTCTGAAGGACAGTTAGTTGCCCTTGCTGTGAATAGGACTGGGTGGGCTAATGCTGCACGGCATCTGGAGCAGATGATCATTTAAATCTATGCAGCAATTCAAAGTTTCAAAAGGTCAGCAGAACATCATATGAAAATGTAGCAACCAAGGGTCAGTCGTGAAATAAATCATCCAGAGAAAATTGGTGTATATAGGGCTGACGCTGGTAGCTCTGATCTTTAGCAGCTGAGGTTGAAGTCAACTTAAACAGAGCACTGCATACGTTTAAATTTGCAACTGGAACAGGTCGGACAGGAGAATAAGTATTACAAATTAAACCTCACTATGGAAAGAAAACTTTGAGCAGGACATCGACTGCTCCAAAAGCCTGCAGACTGCCACAGGCTGCTGACTGCTAAGGACTGCTATTGACTGCTAATGGGCCTCATTATAAGTGATCCGGACTCGAAATAAAGGTGCCAGTAACAATGTCACCAGCAACTTTTCCGGACTGCCTCACTCTGACTCTACCAGTAGGGGCACTGAACAACCGGCAGGACTGACCTGCTGGTAGTTTAGGCCCCTACCGGCAGGTTTTTCACTGAAGCACCAGCATCATTAACAAAGGAGCTAGTGCTTCAGTGTTTCCTTTTCCATGGATTCCCATGGGACTCCATGGGAATGGGAACTTACCATACCGCTGCATGTGATATCCTGGTAACACCAGGATGTCAGGCGGCGGTAACGGTAAGGCAAGGCTGCCGGTGACCCGCTGGTACTACCGGCCGGTCACCAGCAATCTTGTACTGACCTCAATGACTGCCACTGAATGCCAGAGACCTCCAATGACTGCCACTGACTGCTACTGACTGATACTGACTGCCACTGACTGCTACTGACTGATAATGACTGCTAATGTCTGCTAGTGATTGCGCTTAGCCAGCCCTTCGCCATTGCTTCACTGGAAATGAGAGCTTGTATTTTCCTGCTGCTGAGTTCAGGGTCTTTCAGTTAGTAGTTTTAGGTGCTCATGGTCTCTGGTCTTCATTGCCACTGACTTCCCCTGATTGAAAAACGACAAGTACAGGACAATGCGCCATCAGTCCCCCACCATTTCTAACCAGTCAGAAGTCCCATGCACTAACACTTATACTTTAAGTGCAAAGAAGGTGATTTGAAAAGGCCCTAGAAGTTAAACTGGCTTCCCCTCCTTCTGAACAGGAAGGCTGCTAAGAGCCAACCAATCCAAGGCCCAGATGAAGGGGCTGACACGTCAGCCGAAAGGTCTATAGTCTAGGGCAAACTACAACACCTATTACCAGTAACGTTGACCCAGGATTGGTTATGATGTGCTCGTGATACGATGAATAATGAATTGACAAAATGAACAATGTAATCACTTGTTATGTTACTCGGAATTGTCTTTAATGTTTTCCACTAATGCTATTTTTCACTATGTTTATGCACCAATGTTTATGCACCCACTGCATCATATCTCAGAAAAAGAGCACCCGAAGCAATTTCTAAGGAGATGCTGATCATATCTAAATAAAAAGGAATACAATTAGGCCAATTGAAAAAGGCCACAATAAGGATTATAAATGGTATGTACCCCTTTACAAAAAAAGAGATTGTTGATCTAGGAAGGTCAACAGGGATTTAAATACATCTACACGACCAGATTTATAACCATGCAGGATTGATGCATGTTGATTTTACATAAGCAGGATACCCTCTATAATATAACTGACTTCCCTTAGTCAGCCAAAAGATGTACCTGGTCCAGCCACATGTTTGCAATATCCGGTATGACATTAATTCTTTTTTATTTTTTATTTAGCTGATGTTACTCAACTTTTCAATCATTCATTACAACATTTTAAAAGTCAATCAAATTAAAATGAATCAGTTACATTTTTACACACGACACAATAGTTATAAAAACGAAACCAAAAGCATTGTATGTGTTCCTGACATTCATTCATCGCCAGGGTTTTTAATCGCCGAGTTCTTTGCTACCGATTTTTTGCCAAATAAACTCATCGAAAACCATGGGGGGTGGGTGAAGGGATGTAAGGGGTAGTGGTGTGTGGGGAATAGGTAGTAAAAAACTGGGAATGGGAGGTGGGGGGGAATGGCCCAATTAAAAAAAATGAAAGGAATTAAGTTTTTTCAGCCAAAGATTGTCAGCAAAAAACTGTGAAACAAAAACTGGAGATGGAAAGACATATGATATGATATGATATTTTATTTATATCGTGCTCATACACAGGTAGGGGAACAGGGGAGAGAACAAAAAGAGTGATCTTACTAGGCCCAGTGACATTGAGAAAAGAACAGAGAACCGCGAAATCGTAGTAACAACTTTGAGGAACTGTAAAGCCCTGGAGGGCTCTATCAAAGGACGGAAGATGGAAGATCAGGATGTCCGTGTTAGGGAAGAATTTCACTTTTTGGCTGTTCTGCTGTTTATGGAACCCTAACATTTGTTGCTTTTTTTGCCCTTTAGTTGCAGGATAGTCGAATCCTTTTTGTGGTCAGAGGGACTCTCGTGCCTGAAACCCTTTCTGGTTTAGTCACATTTTTGTTGCGCTTGCGCCACAAAGTTGCCAAAACCCTTGCTACAGAAGAGAGAGAGAGAGAGAGAATAGGAGTTCTGAAATGAGAATATTTGGTTGGCATAGCAACGGGCATGAAACTGCCAAATCAGAAAATGTCTTGTTCCAAACTCCTCTGCCGTACCACCCAATGAGAAGCTTCCTAACAATATTTGCTCCAATCAGCAGCTTTATAAGAAGCAATTCGTGTGCCGGACATTACATTTCCTAGCTGCACAGTATTTCATATTGGGTAGCCTATTTTGGACTATTTTTGCAGACAATTTGGCTATTTTGGACTACTTTGACAGCAAATCTGTTTTTTGTACCGAGGCTGCCTTTCTTACAAAAATGCCCACTCTCTCTAACCCACCCACCCACACCACACCCTCTCTACCTCCAGCCAGCCCCATTACATCTGCTGCTTGGGCTTTGGTTATTTTGTGCTACTTTTAACAATGCCTCTGAGGGCTGCTTGTTCTTCATGTTTTTGCCCCAACCAACTATCCACC
Organism: Ambystoma mexicanum; assembly: GCA_002915635.3. NCBI lineage: Eukaryota > Metazoa > Chordata > Amphibia > Caudata > Ambystomatidae > Ambystoma > Ambystoma mexicanum. The sequence goes on from CM030323.1 coordinate 506,966,603, forward strand.
CACCCACTCTCTCTACCTCACCCACTCACGCACCCCTATAAAGCCTACCCCAACTTCTCACCCTACCCCCTCCCCTCTCTGCCCTGCCAACCCAATTTCCACCCTCTCTGCCCCAACCCACACTCGCCACTCTCTCTACCCCCCACCCACCCTACCCCAGTCACTTTACCCACCAACCCTACCTCCTCTCTCTCTACCCACCCTACCTCCACTTTCTCTACTGACACCACCCACCCTACTCCACTCTCTCTACCCCTACCCACCCACCTATGTCCTCTCTCCCAACCTTCACCCACCCACCCTGCCTCAACTCTCCTATCCGCCCACCCGACCTCTGCTCTACCCACCCACTCTACCTACCCCCATCCACCCTACCTCCCACTCTCTCTACCCCCACCCACCCTACCTCCACTCTCTCTACCCCCACCCACCCTACCTCCACTCTCTCTACCCCACCACACCTCTACCCCCCTCCTCCACTCTCTACCCCACTCACCCACCCTACTTGCTATCTCTCTACCCCTACCCACCACTGTACCTCCATCTTTCTACCCCCACCCATCCTAACCCATGCTATCTAACCCAAACCTCCACTCTCTCTACACCCACCCACCCTAGGTCCACTCTCTCTACTCTCACACTCCCTCCACTCTCTACCCCCACCCACCCATACCCACCCTCTCTCTACCCCCACCCACCCACCCAACCCCACTCTCTCTACCCCACCCACCCACCCCAACCCACTCCCTTCCCCCACTTTTCTACCCTGCCCACTCTCTACCCCAACCCAACCACCCTCCTCCACTTTTTCTGCACCCACCCTACCTCCACTCTCCCTGCACCTGCCCACCCATCCTATCTCCACTCTCTCTACACCCACCCACCGCTACCTTCATCTCTCTACAACCACCCCATCTTACCTCAACTCTCACTACACCACCCACTCAACCTTACCTCCACTTACTCTGCCCCACCCATAATACATCCACTCTCTGCCCCACCCACTCTGCCCCAACCCATCCGCCATACCCCACCCTACCCCACTCTCTCTACCCCCACCCACCCACCCTACCTCCACTCTCTCTACCCCACCCACCCCCTACCTCCACTCTCTCTACCCCCACCACACCACCCTACCCCACTCTCTCTACCATCACCCACCCACCCTGCCTCCACTCTCTCTACTCTTAACAAAACACCCAGCCCTACCTGCACTCTCTCTGCCCCATCAACCCACCCTACCACCACTCTCTCTGCCCCATCAACCCACCCTACCCCACTCCTATGCCCTTGCCCAACTTACCCCACTCTCTCTACACCACCCACCCCACACGCACTCTCTACCCCTTCATCGTTCATCTCTCTTTACCACATTAGTAGCCATGTATGTTTTTGGTAGCCATTGGGGTAATGTATATTGTAAAGTCCTGTACCTGGCCATGTTTGTGGGGCCATTCCTTTGTTTGGGGGAGTCACTGCCGTCATGCACAGGTGGGCTCACTCTAAGATATATTCTCAAAAGCCAGCCAAAGACTTCCATACGAAATATATGCTCGATAGGTAACAATGTTTCCAATAATATGGGCCTCATTACAAGTTTGCCGGTTTGGGAACTACAGTACCGATAAGCTTGCCATTACCGTAGTTTCCCAGACCGACAAACTACGAGTTGTGCTTGTGGGTGCCTTTCTGTCCGCCAGAGCGGCACCCGCGAGCCAAGCATGCCGGATGCACCGGCACTATTCTGCCGGTGCATCCGACCTCCCCATTCCCATTTCAGCCCTATGGGGCTCAAATGGGAATGGGGAGTAATGGATTCCGGCCACTGGCAATGAGGACATACAGGGTCCGCCAAGGTTGCAATGGCCCTGTATGTCCCCATTGCCAGAGGCTGGAAAAAAATGCAAGTTCAGTGGCAACCTGCCGGTTTTACCAGCAAGGCTACCGCCGAACTTGTAATGAGGCCCTATGTCTCTATTTCATAAATTGTTACAAAAGAACCTCAACTGCCTTAAAACATCTAACCATTAGTGCCTGGTTCAATGTCAAACAAAATGTAAAAACGCCACATTACCAAAAAAGTATATGACAAAACTGCAATGAAACAATTGCTAGACCACTGCACAGAGACTCACAATATACTCATGAATAAATACAAAACATGAATGAAAAATATGAATGCAAATTATATACCGACACCTCACCCTGTGACATTATTTGTGACTCTAGGCTGATGATAATTTAAACCGAAATACACCTTCTTGAATATTGTGCAGTATTATGGAATATATCCTACTGGTTTACATAACCCCAACATGTTTCTGTTCTATTGAATTGAAACCTTCTTCAGGGGAACCTCTTTCACTCCAAGAACAATCCTTCAAATGGTAGAAAGGGATTGAATCTTGATGTGCAGACTTGTGGTGTGTATGTTGTATCATTTGCTATAAAGATGCATATAATATTTGATCAATGGGTTAACCTCACATGGTGCTTCACTTAATTAATAATTGTTATTTTGGCATCAAAAAGGGCAAATGACAATCCGCGGTGTAAATTCCGTGAGCAAAACGCTACCATTTAATGGTGGAGTGCTCTAACCTTAAGTATTTGAGAGAGCTCCACTTGGGACATCACTTTAACAAGACTTGGTCACTGACACCATAGGAATGGTGGAACCAACTCATAACAGGAGAAAACACAAGCATGATCCTCGCAGCAATGAAATTCATAGAATTGGTGCTACCCAATCCTCGGACCAATATAAACACCATCTAAATATAGAACCAAGTCCATACTCATGCGCAGAATCTGAAACACGAATAGAACAACGATGAACCAGTGGAAGCAAATGTTTTACTGAAATGATTGGCGTGGGACACCTTGCAGTGTTTTATGGCTTCTTGGTGGCACACTGTTGTTTTCTGTCAGGTTTATAACAAAACGAAAAATATAAAATTCTCTTCACATCATAAATGAACATACAGTGCACCTGAATGTGCTCTTTAGGCCGATTGGGCCATTGTGATACTAATCATGCAAAGCACTTCTGTATGTCAAGCTGCCTGTGAAACATCCAAAATGATAAGATATGAGTATATCCCCATCAGAATGAGGAGTCCCTGTGTCTCCTTAAACAGAGCCAAAATGACCTGGCACGGGGGCCGAGGAGGGTGCTGGTCGGCGTGACTCTGTGTGTATATATATATATCACGCTGACGAGCAACAAATAGGCCAGTCTGTCTTTTCCTCCAAGAAAGCCTCAACATTGAATGCTTCTCTGGACAAGCATGCTTGAACACATCTTCAGTCAGCGGTGCAGGAAGGCAGAACAAAGCGTGTTGCTCCGAACTCCCACAGCTCTGAACCAGCAATCACCCCAAGCCCAGCCCTGCACCCTCTCGAGCTCTCTGGGCTGGTGTAGAGTGATCCCTGGCCTCAGGCATGGTCATTACACATCCTGGTGGAGTGGTCCTGGGCATGTGGTGGTTTCTGGGGCCAACCTGATTGTTTAAAACCCTTTGAGTGGTTGGAGATTCGGCCTAGGCCTGACTCTTTGTGTAAGGGTTATCTAAGGGAGACCCTGCTCCTACATTCAATTCCAGTTGGGGTTTTTGGATTGCCTTCTGGAAGATTTTGCCATGAGAAGGCAGTTCCTGCATTTATTAAGGACATATCGGGCCATACCGGCTGGACCCTGTGTCTTGGGCGTTTGTCTCCAATTCTGATTTTTGGCTGCTTACCATCCTTACCAGTCTATACTCAACCTCCTGCTGGTCTTCTGCATTGACTTGCTCAGGCTTCCTGTGCTAGGACTGTTTGGTGGGCAGTTTTGCCACTGATTCCTGGTCTTACTGCCTGCCCCATACACCCTGGTGGTGGAGGCTGCCATTGCCTAGAAATGTGGTGGGACCCCACTATGCTGCCTCATCTGCTCATCTGGGCTGCCCTGATTTACCTCCATCATTATTCTCTTTGAGGGAATGTCTTCTGCTAGTGGGCAGCCTCTATTTGTCTCTCTGGGCTGTTCTGTTTCACCAACATCATTATTCTCTTTGAGGGAATGTCTTCTGCTAGTAGGCTGCCTCTCTTTATCCTGTAGGTGGATGAAAACCGCTTGTCCAGCATCATCCGTCCTCTTGCTGGAGCCATCGTTGCCATTTCCTACCCTTCTGACTTGTGGGTCCCACTCCTACAAACAACGATTGTTCTTCTTTTGGGCTGTTGTGCTTGTCGCTGGTCTGGGGTTCAAGTCCCTATGTGACCAGATCCTTCTTGTCTCCTGCAAAAGAAGGCACTTTACTCAAGTGGTTGTTCAGCCATCATTGGGCCAAGCTTTCGGGAACTGTCACCAGTAGTACCTTCTCCTGAGAGGCAGGAGAGGGGATAACTTGCAGAATTAGACCTGTGTCCTTACCCCTTTCTGCAGTTTGTTCCTCATCCTCCCCTGGTACTCCTCGCTATGTGGACTGGATAGCCTGTGCTAGGATAGCTTTGACTTGAAACTTGATTAAGGGTAGAGGGTTCGACCAAAAAGTATCTATGCGCTATAATGTCCACCTGAAGAGGCAGCTAAGGTAGTGACCTGCTGCGTGTACACTTTCACAGAACCTACAAGGCTCTGATTTAGTATAATATTCCAAATGGGTTGGGAGTGTAGTCAAACGCGCACTGCCATGAACATGAGTTCGTGCAATGTTAGCAATCAGAAAGCTATAGCATCAAATACACATATATTGTTAGCACTGATATATTTAATCAGATTCTGTACAGCCGACACGTGTTTTGATCGAACTGGTCATTCTCAAGGCTGTTCAAATGAAACGTAATACAAGGGAAATAATTAAAGCACACCTTTAAAGACAAATGAATGAACAGAAGACATAAGAAATACAAAGCAAAATATTGTGCTAACATACCAAAGACCAGGTATTGGATTTGGGGTTGGGCGAAAGACTGAGGAACAAAACAGAAAAGGGGGGGGGGGGAAATTTAGCTAGATTTCATAGTCATTGGAAACTTCAAGTTCTTATTACTACATGCTGAGGAAGTGTGTTAGCATCTCATTTGTCCCAGTTCCTCCATACTGTGTGGTAGTTAAGCGCCCGAGTGGGTAAAAGTAATGGAAGGTCTAAAGAGTACCGTATCCAAAGGTAAAGGTGATGTGGGTCTAAAGTGGATTAGCTTGAGGTAAAAAGTACGAGACCACACCTATCCTAGTGTGTCCTAAAATAAAAGAGGCATGCAAAGTGTAGCATGCACCCAAAATCCATGAATGCAAGCGCCTGATTACTGCCCTAATCCTTCATATATTTTGGCCTAACATTTCACCATTAGACCATCTCTAATTAGAGACATCATTGCGTATTTCCATTCAATTAGGGATATTATTAAATATTTATTTTCAAGCTAGTGCTTGCTTATTGTGTTGCATCTTTTGTCTTCCAATCTACCCGCTCTTATGGGTTCGGCACTTTGTTATTTACTTGTGCCCTACATGGCGTCTCTTTGTTCTGGTGTCTGTTTACTGATGACGTCACGCCCATCACTACGCGTGGATGAAAGGTGTTAGCGTGTCCTGGGCTGCCCTGTCTTTCTTCCCGCCTCTCTTGTGCTCACCATTAGTGAGTGGTAGGGGTTTGGCTCTTACCTCATCACTGCTTCTTGTAAACATGCACTGGTTCCATCAGGTGCTATCCGCCCCGCCATAGATGATATGTGTGACTTTAATGAGGAGCGTGTTCTTTCAGTGGGCCAGTGTTGTTTTTTGTTAACTGCGTGGACTAACATTATTTTCTTTTGCGTCAGAGCAATCGACGTTAAGGATATTATTACAGATAACCTGCAGGCTTTCGTGTCACGTGGTAAACACTGCCTTTTTTGGGACTGTAATTTCCTGGAGTCTGCCAAGAGACAGACAATGCTGGCCCTGGCCCGTGTCCATAAGCTTTAATCACCAGCTTATTTCCGAGAGAGTGCACTTCATTCTGTGTAATTATCTAAACGGGTGCGGGCGTTGGCTCCTTCACCTGCACCTAATAAGAAAGGTGGAGTCGCCATTTCATGAAGATTAGCATCGATTTAACTGTAGTAAACATGGAAGATGATCGAGGCGCTGGGCTCTGGTCCAGTTGGTAGTTGAGAGATAACTATACGTGCAGGTCCCCTTTAAAGGAGCGATATAAGGAAAGAGTTCCTATCGCACACACACGCCAACATTATCCGTTCTAGTCGGGGGACAATAGTCCCGACCTGGTTTTAACTTTGCATTCTGGGACTTATAGTCCTGTATTTATAATGAGGAAATCCAGGACTACAACCACAGATGAACAAGCATCTTGCTATTGGAAATGTAAATGTTGGAATATATGCACATATATATGACTCTAATTAGGGGAGGGGTTCTAAGCAATCCAGAGCTCTCTTTGTAGACATGGCAGTAGAGCTGTTCACAGTATATAGTATATCCAGTATCCAGCTGAATTCCAGCTAGTTCTCCAGGTAAACCCTAATAAGGAATCAAAGAGTTTATATTTCTTTTTGTTTCACTAAAGGTCCAACCATGAGTAACAAAATATAGAAAATAAACATTCAACGTGTTTTTCAAGATGTGTTTGTATTCTTCATTATTGTCAACAGCACATCGCACACACACCCACTCACCCCCCTCCTTCCTGGGGAATTACCAGATTCACTGATAGAAATGATCCTCTAGCACAGCGGTCTGTGAGCTTTGGCTATCCACATGTTTAGGACCACAACTACCATCACCCCTAGCCAGCACAATCAATGCTAGGGGATCATGGGTGTCATAGACCAAAACATTTGGAGATCCCAGGTTGCAGACCCCTGCTCTAGGGCCAGGACGCAGCCAGAACAAACAACATTCTTAAGGAGGGACAGGTTTCGTAAGCATGTGGAGAGATATGGTCTATCGTGTGTTCTTTAGATTGCTCATGTGCAGTAATTTGTCTTGAAACTGCAATGTTATGAGGAAAAAAGGACAGAGAAAGTTGCTAACTAGCCCTGCCTTTACCATGGGCTGGCCTTAGTTTTCAATGATGAGCCACCTGTATACACGGAGATAGAATAAGAAGACAAGATTTGTTTTTTTATAAGCAATACCAAATGTATGAATCTGTAATTTCTCACAATACTATTTTTCAATAGCGAAAGAACTCTGTCTAGGTCCCCTTTGGTTTACTTGAATAGTAGGAAACATAAAGGGTAGAACACCTAATGAGGTGTTTGTGGCAAAATTAAACTGTAATAGTCTATACAATAGTTCTAAAAAACGAATAACTGTATTTTGAAGACTAATCAGCTAGCCGAACAGTGTGGTAACTATTCGACCCAACTGATATTATGGAGACTGTGGCAGATGTTATTTGCCATCACTACATGTATGTCTACCAGTTTTGGTGGTTATTTGCCCGGTACCACCTTCTTCAGGAGGGTCTTTGGTGCATAGTTAGCTCCCAGGTATCTCACTAAAATGGTGTTTTATTAATTCACCCAACATTTATACAACCACTATGCTTACCAGGAGTTTCCATGTGCCAGCAAAACAATTGGAAAGGTCTCACCTTCTGTCTGTTTGGTGAGATATATTACATCTCAGGAGAACCCCAGAATGTAAAATGTAAAAGAGAAATCAATAATCCCTCTCTTAGAAGATCACAGCTTCATGTTATTATATCTGTTCATATTTCAATAGTATTAAAATCTGAACATTGACCTTAATTACATTTTGTAGTTTTCATTATGGTACCCAGTGGTGTAAGTGGGTTAAAAATGTGTCTCCTTGTGTTATTTCATGCACAAGAGGACCTGTGATGTTGAAAAGGCAATAAATTGGTGTTCTGATCTTTCGCTTTGGTATATATCTATCTCTTGATTTGCATAGGTATTATATTTTATAAGAGCCTAAATGCGAGGCACCTGTGATGTTAAACAGGTTATGCAGAGGTGTTCTAAACCATTGCATTCATATGTCTCTATTGCACACGCGTTGCATTTTGTTAGGGCTGTGAAAAACCAGAGTGTCTTTCATAAACTAATCCCCAGGGATCCCAAATTCAAGTGGCCAGAGAAGGGCCATCGTTTATGGATCCCGACCCTGGGGGTGGACAAACGAGGGAAGATCACCTGGGTGAGGGGTCTTCGGGGATTGGGAACGAGACACCCAATGGTGAGACACAGTATCCCCCTTTTCCTGACCACTGTCAAACCCCTATCCCTACCTATTTTCTGGGACACTACAACTCCCATGATCCTTACCCTATCTATGTTGACAAAGCTACTGGGCCGAAGAAGATGAGAATTGAGGCTATGAAGATGACCCCTATTTTTTGATAATCGCCCTGTCCCATTTATGAGACCATGCAGGGTCAGACACTCAGTTTCAATCATACACACCTGCCATACATTAGTCATACATGTGAGGATAAAAGGTGGAGCACACAGTCACAATTTGAGCAAGGTGGGGTACGAGAAGAAACAGCTCTTCCTAAGCTGCTGCAAACCAGGCTGTGGAGATCGGGAGGCCAAGGGGCTGTTGAAATGCTGAGCGGAGCAAAAGAAAGCCAGGCAAATTAACCATATTTCCAAGAGGCCGTAAGGGTTGGCAAAGTAAGGCCAAGAGTATGGAGAGAGCCGACCTTTGAAGTATTCCAATTTGCCTGTTTCCTCCCGGGTGAACAAAAGAGATGGGGAGGAGCAGAGGAGTTGTTGGTAAAGACCTTGATAGTCACCTTCAAGGCAAATATAAAAGAACTGAGATAAACACAACCAGTGAGTTACTCAATGAAACAAAAGTCTGGTTTGTGTTGCAAGCGAGTGAAACTGTGTAAAGCGAAGGTTATGCGAAGATTGATAATAGCATGAAGAAGGATTCGATTGTTGAAAGCAACGCGAGTTATTACAAAGTAACAGAGTGGTCCTGCGAAGGTGAATGACAAAACTTTAGCCCAAATGACGGAAACCTGAGTGACTTACAAAGTGAACTGTAAGGAGCCAAGATAGGCTCGAGCACTAAGGAGGGAAGGTTTTATTCAGGCGTGTGAAATATGTGAAATGGCCAGCACAACAATTCCTCCACCTGCCCCTTCGAATCCAATGTCAATAATAGAAGTCCCCTTCTCACAAATTGGGATGGATATTTTTGGTCTGCTTGAAACCTCCAAATTAGGCAATACATTTGTCCTAGTGATTGTTTACTGCGCTATCAGATATTCAGATACCATCCACATGAGAAATAGCACGGCCCAACAAATATTGAAACATCTGTAACCATTCTTTTCTATTTTCGGATTCCCAAAAGAAATTCTAACAGACCAGGGAACTAATTTCATGAGCAAACTCATGGGAGAGATCAAGGAATTGTTAGTCATCACTACCCTGAGGACCTCAGGTAATCATCCCCAAACTGATGCACCGGTAGAAAGATTTAATAAGACCCTTAAAATTATTCTAAGAAAACTACTAGATGAATACGGAAAGGATTGGGTTCGTATGATTCCGTGGACCCTATTTGCCATGAGAAAAACCCATGAAGCATCTACCGGGTTTTCCCCTTTTGAGCTATTATATGGTTGGAAACCAAGAGATTTCTTGGACATGTTGAGGGAAACCTGGGAAGAGAGGGAAGAAGCCCCAATACCTCTTTCTCAAACTGCAACCCGGCTACAAGAACACAAGAACCTAGTTACAAATCTGGTCCATACTCATATGGAAAAGGCTCAACACGAACAGGGACTTTCCTATGATAGAAAAGGTACATTTACAATCATTTTCAGTAGAACAGAAAGTTCTGGTTCTCCTGCCAACTTCTGAAAACAAATTAATTCTGAAATGGCATGGACCCTATGAAATATTGGAGCAGACAGGAACATGTAACTATAATGTAGCCCAGCCCCATAGATGCCAAAAGACCCACATCTACCATATCAATCTCCTAAAGGAATGGAAAGAGAAACCTTCATCTTCTCTCCCTCCCATTCTATCTTGCCTAATACCTCAAGAGATTGATAATATAGAATGTATTCCCAAGAGCTTCCCAATGTTAAGAAAGAAGATCTAAAGGACTTTGTGGATACATTCCCTGATATATTCTGCAAAATACTCGGGAGGGTACATGGAACCTATCATTATATACAAACACCTAAGGGGAAACTAGTCTGCTTAAAACCGTATATGCTCCCACAGGCACGAAAACAGATTTTTTATTGATGAGGTGGAGAGCATGTTAATGGCAAATGTTATTAAGCCCTCTTCAAGTCCCTGGTGTACCCCCATTATGTTGGTGATGAAACCAGACCAGACTTGGAGATTTTGGATAGACGTTAGACCAGTTAATACCATCTCGGCTTTTGACGCATACCCCATGCCTCGCATTGACGATCTAATAGACAAACTGGGCAGTGCCATTTTCTTGTCAACGTTAGACTTCTCTGAAGGATATTGACAGATCGCTTTATATGGACCCGATAAAGGAAAAAAAGCCTATTGGAATGGATTGTGTCCTCCCACGTATTCCTTATCTTTGATATTTCCCAATATCCAACTTGCTATCTTTGTAATTTTTTTTCAGTAGAGGGCGCTGTACGTCGAAGCCTGGTCGAGTCGATGTCCCTCGGAGGCCTCCGACTTGACGTTGATGTCACCACAGGTATAAGTAGCAGCGCAGCACCCGTTGGCCTCAGTTCCGTTTTTGTATTTGTATTTGTATTTCTTATATTTATAAAGCGCAGCCAGGCCCAGGGGCATACGGGCGTGTAATTTTAGATCAAGTTACAAGGAATCAAGTTACATTTGCAAGTGTTAGGCAAGGATTACAGTGGTTGCCGTTACAGAAAGATATAGAATATGGGAGTTACATGTACATACATCCATGTTACATTTTCATACAGTAGGCAATGAGGAAGCAGATAGTAATATAGAATATGGTATGCTCATATATTATTTACAATATATACAGTAGGCAGACAGCAAATGTAAGCTCTAGGAAGTTAAACTGTTGTTGTGTCCAAGTCATGAAGCCAGCGCTTAGTATTACGTTTAAATAGGTTGAATGAAGGTTCTGACCTGTGGAAGGCAGGGGGTGTGTTCCATAACTTAGAGGCTTGTACAGGGAAGCTAGCCTCTCCCGAGTTATGGAGTTTGAATCTTGGTATGGCCATAGTGCTTGCTTGCGCCGATCTAAGAGGACTTAATGATGTGGGTGGGGTAAGTTGGTTAGTGATGTAAGTGGGTGCAATGTTAGCCCAGGCTTTGTGGGTAAGGGTGAGGGATATTCTGTGCTCTGTTGGGAGCCAGTGCAGATTACGTCTAGTCTCAGAATATGCGATTTCTTGGGGATGTTGAGGGCTGCCCTGATGGCATTATTTTGAATTACTTGTAGTTTGTGGATATTTTTGTGGCTAGTGCCTAAGTAGAGGGCATTGCAGTAGTCTACTTTGGACAAAACTAACGTTCTGGCAAGTATAATGCAGTTAGGTGTGGAGATGAACAGCCTACATGCAGTGATAAGTTTGCAGGTGTAAGCGGCTGATGATGCTACTGCATTAGTTTGTTTGGTGAGGGATAAGGTGGCATCCAGATAGATATCAAGGGTTTTAGTATTATTTGAGACAGTGATGGTGTTGCCATCTATGGTGAACGAATTGAAGTCAGAGTTTAGTTTTTTTAGTTTAGCGTGAGTACCAAGGATGAGCAATTCAATTTTTTCATCATTGAGACAAAGTCCATGGTGTGCCATCCACGCTTGTATTACAGCATAGATTTCATTAAGGGTTTTGCTGTCGGTTGCCTAATCACCTGAGATAGGAATGAGTATCTGGGTGTCGTCCGCATTGATGGTGTACGTGACACCCAGATAGTCGAGGATATCGAAGAGGGGCTTCGTAAATACATTGTATAGTGTTTGGGACACACAAGAGCCTTGTGGGACCCCACAAGGTACCGATGAAGGTTCAGCCGAGTCAGTGGGCGAAAAGACTCTCATAGTTCTGTGCTTCACAGCTTCGGTAACATAACGCCTAGTTCCTAGTCAGAAATCTAACTTCGAGTTTCTTTGAAAATTCATGGAGTTTTCAACGCAATATGGCGTCATCATCGGCACCATCCACTCCTTGGTCCGTATTTAAGGCGTGCCAGGACTGCAAAGCTAAAATGTCTGTGACGGACAGCTCAGGATCTGACTGTGGTGTCTAGGGTCAGAACATCCTTGTTCTGAGTGTGAGGACTGTCTGTCGATGATGGCCAAGGCCTTGAGAGAGCGCAGAGGGAAGTTGGCAAGAGGTAAGCCTCAAAAATCCCCTTCTACCCCCTCTAAATGTAAATCATCAGATGAATCGAGACCAATGTCTCCTCGTCGTAAGAGGTCTAAACGCTCCTGTTCGAGAAGTGGTTTGCATCATTCCTCGTCTTCGAGGCATGGCAAAAAGCGGCACCATAGGTCGCCGTCCACTTCACCAGGAGAGTGGCGCCTGCTACCTTTTTTGGAACACTTCATCATCTAGTTCACCCAAACAGGTTGTTTGCCCTTCAAGATCTAGTACCCCGGCTCAGTGGGAGGAGTTTAGAGTCCATTTGATGAAGGTGTTCAAGAATGTGGCCTTGCCCCCCTCTACAACACCTAGACGCAATGCTCCAGTCGAAAGATCACGGAAGCACAAGAGCTGTGCGTCTCCCGACCCGGACGTCTAACCTCCTCAAGAGCGATCTCATCCCTCGAGTCGAGAGAAAGCCTCCTCAAAACATATAAAAATCGATGACATCGACGCCAAAGGAAATTTATACACCAGGTCCGAAAGAGTTTTATCTTCGGCGCCGGTACCGATGGAGAAGCCATCAACGCCTCGAGTGTCGACCTCCTCGGTGACGCATATGTCGATCCCTTGAACACATTCGTAGAAGACATTGATGATAGCGATGAAGACATAAACGCCATTGTCGATGCCATCGGCACTTGTGTCGTGACCATCAACGTCAACATTTTCTGCTCCTGTTATGACTTCCATAACACCTACTTCATTTGAAAAAACGTATGAATCACAACCACATACAGAGTACTTTAAAACACTATCTTCAATTTATGAAGAACCAGAGGAGTCCTCTGAGGATGAAAGACCTTTTGGGTTGCAATAGGGGACACCATCTGTGCCAAATGAACTTATAGCCGAAGAATCTTGCATGAAGAATTTGCAAGATTGTCTTCATGAGGCGAGTGGTATTGATACTTCTCCTGAAATGGATTTTGGAAAGGCTGATCCTGGGGATCATGCTGAAGTAACGTAAAGACAGCTCATGACAAGAGTCATGGAGTATATGGGATGGTCCAGACCCACGCCTGTTTTTGAACAGGACAATTTAACTGATATATTAGACAAAGGGCCACAGCAGGACCCAATTGTCCCTTTCCCTCGGGCTTTGCAGAGAAGAGTGACTTCCAATTGGGAAACACCTGAGGTTGTCCCGGCAGTGTATTAAAAAAACTAACAGACAAATACAGAGCTTCTAGTACTGACTCGCTGTACCTCTCAAGCATCCTACACCAGAAAGCCTGGTAGTGCAGGCAGCCACTTCCTCAGGTAGACAAAATGCAGATATCGCAGGACAAGGATGATAAAAGCTATGACGCAATGGCCAAGAAGGTTTTCCCGGCCGGCAGTATGGCTTTAAAATCTGCCAATGCTACATGCATGCTAGCAAGATTTACCCACACCCTTTGGGAGTGCATTTCTATGGTGACTTACCATATCCCCAAAGGAGAGGAACTAGATGGTTTCCTTAACATCTTCAAAGTGAAAAATCAATATAACAACGGGTGTAAACAACATAGAGCAGTAATCGAACAAAGGGACACTGAAGCAATGCTGAAGGCCTTAAATCAAAAGAACGCTAGAGGTTTTTGGGCCATTATCAATGATAGACAGAATTCCGACAAGGCACTACTGTCAAGCATGGTTCAAGAAAAGAAGTGGGAAAACCACTACACAAATCTATTAAAAAAAAGAAAAATCTCCAGTCCAACAAAGGTGGATCCAAGACAGCCGTGGGAAATTGAAATGGAGAGAGATGACATCAGAGCGACCATCAGAAAATGTAACGCCTCCCGTGCAGCTGGGCCGGATGGCCTGTCGAATGCAGACTTAAAGAAAACATCGAAGAATGGTCAGATTTCTGTTACACCCTGTTTAGCTCGATAACAAAGGAAGGAAAAATCGCGGCGACATGGAAATCTGGGATCATTGTCCCAATCTTCAAGAAGGGTATTCGATCTGACCCTGCGAAATATCGACCAATAGCCCTACTCGATGTAGTAGGGAAAGTGTTTGCATCGATGCTATTGGCCCAACTGACTACGTGGATCCACCAACATAAAATCTATGACGACCGCCATAGGGTGTAGTGTAAACCTGCTCACACTGAATCTGCTAAAAATTGACGCCATCAGAACAGGCCAAAAAATAGATTTGGCATTTATCGATATGGCGAACGCTTTTGATGGAGTGGACAGAGAAACCTTATGGAAGAAACTCAAAGAAAGAGGGTGCAACGTGAGTCTTAGCCAAGCCATTAAAGACCTATACTCCGACACCTACATACAGGTGAGGCTAGATCGTGAAGGAAATCTAACAAATCCCATACCGACGGAGAGAGGAGTGAAACAAGGGTGCCCACTAGGAGCTACTCTGTTTAACTTTTATATATCAGAAGTAGGAATGTCATTGGCATCTGTGGTGTCATTCCCGCCGCTCATAAATGGAGTGCCGATAAATCACATTTTGTATGCGGACGATATGGTAATCCTAGACCAGACCCCCATTGGTCTCCAAAGAAAACTGACAGCTTTAAGAACCTTCATTGAAGATCTGGGTCTTGAGATAAATGTGGCAAAATCGGAAATTTTAGTACTGGAAAATCAAAGAGGAAAGAAATCCAGTAAAAAAAAAATCATCTTGGTCTACACAGTCAAATAAACTAAATAGGTGCCGCACACAAGATATTTAGGAACAACGATCAACTCTAGCATAAACAACGTTCCAATGACGAAAAAACTCCTAAATAGCTGTAAACTATTAACAGCACAAGGCACCATTATACAGCAAAGATATGGGAAATTTTCTTGCGAACTGGTAAGAAAATTTCACCAAAGTAAAGTAACTCCAATTCTCGTTTATGGCGCTGAGGACATGTTTGGGTGCGATCCCAGAATATGGGCCCGATGTGAAGGTCTTTTTTGGAAAAGGATTCTTCAGATCCCACTAAGCACACCAACAGCATGTGTATTGTTTGAAGTGGGAATCTCTACTCTCAACGCAAGAATTACCTGGAATAAACTAGCATTATTCAGGAAGACGTATGAAGATACAAATCTGCCCTCCGTTAAATTCTTGACAGAAAAAAAGGTACAAAGACAATCCGCGTTATGTGACTGGAAGCGACAGTGCAAAGAGATCTTAGCACAATTGGGTTCAGATGAACAAACTCTATGGCACAATCCAGATCTGGTGAAAAGAAAACTACTAGACTTGGATTGGATAGAAATTAATGAGAAAAGATCATCTCAAAATGTATGCAAAACACTCCGCCAGAAACCAAAAGACGTAACACGCTTCCGAATTACTTAATCTTATCACCCTGTAAACGGTTAAGAAGATTGTACCTAAGATTTCGCCTGAATATGTACAAAACAAAAGAGATCTTAAAACATTGAAGGATGATCTCGGCAAGAAACTCTAAATGCAGGTTGTGCGCAAAAGAAGATGAAAATCTAAAACATCTGGTCTTGTTTTGCACCGAACTAAAAGATCAACATGAAAATTGTTTAGAGAAGGAGAGAATTTGAGTCCAGACGTATAGTCCCGAGGAATGGTGGACGCATCTTCATATTGGGGAAAGTAAATCCCTGATGATTGCAGTGAGGAGATTCCTTGAACAAATACAAATTCGACTAGAGGCGACATCAGCACACTCCGAGGATGAGGTCTCCCCATAAGACAGAACTGAGGACTGGTGATGCCTCCAAAATTATAAAAGACATATAGCAAGTATATATAGAAATGAAATGCTCGAGGTATAAATAGTGTGCAAACAAAAATGAACTAGACAAAACTTATTGTTTTAAGATGTGGATGAAATGTGTTGAGTTAAGTGAAAGTTTTGTCATTTTCTTTTTTTTTTGTTTTCTTCAAATTTTCAAAAAGGTTGTAAAAACTAAATGAAATTTTAAAAAAAATGTAAAAAAAACAAGGATGGGAAAAACGCTATGTGTGAATCCCTCCAGACTTGTCTCGACTCGGCTGACAGCATCAGCAGAGCTATGGCGGCTAGTAAATTGATCCGCAGATTTGCGTGGTTGCAGAAGCTAGGATTTGCCCCAGACGTACAATCCAAACTTCTCAGCATGCCCTTTGACGGCACACATCTATTTGGAAATAAAGCTGATGAGAGTTTGGAGAACTGCAAACTTCCACGGCGGCAGCTAAATCCCTTGTAGCTGCAATAAGGGAAACTCCAAACCGCATCACAGGTGCGCCCTGGAGGGGTAGGTTCTTTCGCTATTCTGCATTCGGAAGGGACAGAGGACAGCCAGCTCAAAGAGGACATAAAAGATTCCCCTGTGTTGGACTTGGAGAGGTATTAAGACTGCAACAGCAGCGGCTGCCTTACCTTCGCCACTAAACCTCTCTGAGGTCTTCGAATACAAGACTGCAGTAGGAGGCAGGTTGTCACAACATCTGATAGAATGGCAGGCTATTGCTCCACGGGGAACAACTCTTTGAAAGTTCCAGATCTGCTCCTTATGCAGGAGACATTAACCCTGCTAGAGAAAGGTGCGATAGAACCAGTACCTGTAGCGGAGAGGAACAAGGGTTGGTACTCCCCATATTTTCTAATCCCCAAGAAGGACAGAGGATGGAGACCCATCTTGGACTTAAGAGACTTGAACAAGTTCCTCAGGAAGGACAAGTTCAAGATGGTAACCCTTTCTCAGATCCTTCAGGCCCTCCAACTTCAGGATTGGATGGTAACATTGTACTTCCAGGATGTGCCAATCCATCACAAGCGCAGCCAGTACTTGAGGTTTGTCGTTGGCGGTTCTCATCTATCAGTTTTGGGTTCTGCCATTTAGGCTGACCTACGCCCCAAGGGTTTTCACCAAACTAATGGTGGTTGTGGCAGCGAGTCTCAGGGGAGGGGGATTCACATCTACCCCTACCTGGATGATTGGCTGATCAGGGCCAGTTCCCCCGGAACAGGCCTTGGAATATCTCAGCTTCACCTGTCACTCCCTTCAGAAGGTGGGCTTCTCCCTCAATTTCAAGTTCCACATGATACCATCTCAAAGACTCCAATTTATCAGAACAGTTCTGGATGCATCCCTGGGAAAAGCCTTGCCACCAGAGATGAGTGCTCAAGACATTCTGCAGATGGTGACAAAATTCCAGAATGACCAACATCTACCGGCCTTCGATTTACTGAGGTTGCTCGGTCTCATGGCATCCTGCATTTTTCTGGTGCCAGAGGCTCGCCTGAGAATGAGATCTCTCCAGTGGGCTCTCAGGATCCACTGGTCACAGTTCTCAGGAAGGATGTCAGATCTCCTACAAATCCCAAACAGAGTCTTACTGGATCTTCAGTGGTGGGCCTGTCGGGAGAACATTCTGAAAGGAGAACCATTTTGGCAACCATGGCCAGAGATAACCGTAGTGACGGACGCCTCACTCACAAGGTGCGCAGCCCATATCAATGATTTGGCCATCAGCGGTCGTTGGTCTCCATCAGAGTACAAACTACAAATCAACCTTTTAGAGCTGAGGGCAATCAGACTAGCTCTGAAGGCCTTCCTGCCATCTGTACATGGGAAGAATGTCCTGATAATGACATAAAACCCAGTGGACATGTACTACCTCAACAAAAGTGGAGGTGTAGGGTCACTGCTACTGTACAGAGAGGCAATGCAGCTCTGGTTTTGGGCAATACAAGAAGGAATCTCTCTTTCGGCAGTTCACGTAGCCGGAGAGAAGAACACGACGGCGGATGCTCTGAGCAGGCAGAGCACAGTCTCCCACAAGTGGTAACTAGCTCAGGAAGTCCTTCAAGAGATTTTCACCCTTTGGGGAACCCCTCAAGTGGATCTGTTTGCGACCAGTGCAACAGGAAGTGCGAATTGTACTGCTCAAGGGAATTTCCCTCAAGAGGAGCTCTGGGAGACGCGTTCGTGGTGGACTGGGAATTTCCACTGCTGTATGCGTTTCTTCCAGTCCCTGTGATTTCTCGCATAATCAGGAGGTTGAGAAGGTTCAACAAATCCATGATCCTAATTGCATCAGACTGGGCAAGGAAGACATGGTGCCCAAACCTTCTGGACATGTCCATCTACCCTCCGATTCGTCTTTCACAAAGAGAGGCTCTTCTCTCACGATAGGAGGGTCGGGTTCTCCATCCGGATATCGGGACTCACAACCTTCATGCATGGTTTCTGTGAGGCTGAGATACAAGGATTGGGACCTCCCGGACCACGTAATGGAGGTTTTGCTTTCTGCCAGAAGGCCAGCAACCAAATCTTTATACCACTGCCGCTGGAATAAGTTCTGCAGCTAGTGCAGAGATAAGAATCTTGGCTCTTTCTCATGTAATACACCGGTGGTGTTTTCCTTTCTGTTACATTTGGCAAATCCAGATTTGTACCATCAAGGGATACCTGGCAGCGCTTTCTATTTTTAAGCACACTTCAGAGGAAGTCTCCTACTTTAAGATTCCTCTGGTAATAGAATTCTTAAAGGGATTAACTAATGTTTACCTCCGACCCCCCTTTACCCTCTGACCCCCCCTTTCAAGTCCCACTGTGGATCTCAACTTGGTTTTAAACTTTGTAATGGGTGCTCCTTTCAAGCCTCTACATTCTTGTTCATTAAGACTTCTTACCTTGAAAACAGTTTTCTTAGTGGCAATAACATCAGCCCGAAGGGTGAGTGAGTTACAGGATTTATCCTGCAAGCCTCCTCATACTGTGTTTCATAAAAACAGAGTGGTTTTAATGGTGAAGCCTACCTTTTCCCCAAGGTTGTTTCTGAGTTTCATACTACTCAAAAAATTACAATACCATCTTTTTATCCTCCACCACATCCGGGGAAAGAGGAAGAAAGACTTCAGACTCAATCCTAGATATTACATTTCCAGATTGGCAAAATTGCGGTAGAATGACAAGTTATTTGTGGGCTATTCAGGTCACAAAGTTGGTCTAGCCATAACCAAACAAACTATCTCCAGATGGATTATTTTAACTTTATCGGAATATTACAGACTGGCCAGTACAGACCCTCCAGAAAATCTAGGAGCTTATTCGACAAGGGGTGTTGCAACATCATCTGCTTTGCAGAGGGGAGTTCCGATAAAGGATATATGTGCAGCTGCCACATTGTCTGTGCACAAGTTTACTAAATACTACAGTCTAAACTCCTCCACGAGCCAAGATTCTGGAAAAAGCAGTATTGCATTCTGTAAATACAAGATCACATTAAATGTGACTCCCCCAAATTATGTAAACTGCTTTGGATACGTGGGAGGACACAATCCATTCAAAGAATAAGTTACTTACCCATGGTAACGTTCTTTCAACTGGATGTTCCTCCCACATATTCCTTAATACCCCTCCCAACCTACCCGCAGTAAAACCTCTCTTGCATATTGCAGTCTACGCTCTCTCAAGGTGAGTAACCGTCAAACAACAAGACAGTGCTCCACTCGTCAAAACGGAATTGATGGCAACGGACGCGGCGCTTGCTACTTATATCTGCGGTGACGTTGACGTCAAGACAGGCCTCCGAGGGACATCGACTCGACCAGGCTTCGACGCACAGCGCCCTCTACTTAAATTTCTTTTTCCAGAGAGAGCAACCTGGATATTGGGAAAATTTCAAAAAGATAAGGACTAATATGGGAGGAACATCCAGTCGAAAGAAACGTTACCATGGGTA
>CM030323.1:506986610-507046204 GCA_002915635.3 Ambystoma mexicanum
GCAGTGGTTGCAGGGGTCGTTTGGTCTGTGGGCTTGGGAGCCGGTGTGCCTTGTTGTAGGTGTGCAGTGATGGCACCAATTTCCCAGGCTGGTGCACATTCCCATGTGTCGGGGGTGGATGCTCCTCAGGTCCTATGTCCTGTGACCCCTGTTTACCAGACCGCTGTGGCATGGGGGTGGTGGTTTTCATCTGCCCGGCCCTTGACGGGATGGCCTGGTACCATCATCTTCCTCTCTGCTTCTGCCTGGTGCTGTTGGCTTTGTTTCTGCCTGTCATCGCTGTCTGATACTGTGCCTGTGTGGGATGGAGAGGCAGGGCGTGATTCGTGGATGTAGGGACATCCAACATATATTGATCTAAGTACATTTTGGTCCTGTGCATTGCTGTCTGCATGTTGGAGGGGCAGACATGGTGCTTACAGGTGTTGGATATGTGGTGCAGTGTCTGTGCGTCCTTCTAGCGCATCCATGTTGTGCATGCAGTTTGCGTGGTGGATTACGGGTGTGTCGTGGATTGCATGCGGTGTAGATGCCTCAGGGTGTGCATGCCATGTGATGTGTCTCTAGGGCTCTGGTGTACACTAGGTGGTGGAGATGTCTGCACCATACAGTGGGATGTGACACTGGTGGGGCCTGCTTCTCTGCAGTGCTGCATGTGTGTGTCTGCATGCTGATGGTACTTGGGTTTGGAATTGGACACTGGTGGTTTGTGTCAGTGGGGTTGGTTGCGTGTGTCCGTGATAGGGTTGTGGCATTTCTGTTGGGCAGTTATTAGGTGGGTGGTGATGTGCAATGTACTTGCTGTCATCAACTTGCCATTTGGACTCGCCATTGGATTTGGGTTGGTTGTGTGTGTTCACTTTTGTGTTGTGCCAACGCTCACTCACCTTCGTCAGCCAATGATGTTACTCCTGTCTCAGCACGCCTCACCCCTTCAATGGCCTCGATGTGTATCAGGGAGCAGCACATTTCCTCCCACCCTGTTAGCTAGAAGGGCGTGGATGGTTCGCTTCCTGTTGCCTGGGCCTGTTGACAGTTGGTAGTCAGTATTTTGCGGACACGCAGCCGCAGGTCATCCCACCTTTTCCGGCATTCTTTTGTATTGCGTGTGGTTGTCCCCACTGCGGACACCTTCCGGGCCACCTCCTCCCAGATCTGTTTCTTCTTCATTTGTGTTGTACGGTGCAGGTCTCTGTTGAACACCACATCTGTATGCTGGGCCAGGGTGTCAGCCAGCATGTTTAGCTTCTCGTCGCAGAAACGTTGTTTGTGCAGATGAGGTGTGCCTTTGAGGGTGGACTGTGTCATTTTCTGGCAGGCTGGGATCTCGGTTTGGATTTCAGTGCCTGTAGCCATGGGATTGCAATGGATTGTGATTTTCAAGATGGCCGACTGCGCTTTCCGTTCCGGCGCAATGACGTTACTTCCGGTTCCGCTAATGTCGTATCCATTGATGCGGTAGTGCTGTCTGCGCTTTCCATGATGCCGCTAAGGCCATTTTTTGGACTTTAGCGGCATGCGGTAATGTCGTTACCGGCATGGCGCAAAGCTTGTGCACCAGAACTCGTAATTGCCCTCTATTAGGGGGCTCTTTTCTACACGGACACAGTATTTGCTCCATGCCGGTAAGGACTGTTACTTACCTCCAACCCGTAATGACCCCAACAGTTAAGCTAAGACTCAGTTAAGTTAATGACAATACTCTCAGAGAAAGGGTACAAAGTGGACAAAGACAAATTGCAATACTGTCAGGAAGAGGTTTTGTGCATAGAAGAGTTAATTTCTAAAGAGGGGAGAAAAGTGACACCTGAAAGAGCAGAAGCGATTATGAAAACTTCAGAACCTAAAACAGTGAGTGAAATGCAACAATTCTTAGGCTTATGTTACTATTTTAGGGACTGGGCTTGTGATTACAATACATATATTTGACCACTTTTAAAAGGACTTAAAGATGCACAGGTGGACAAGAGGAACATAATATGGACAGATGAAATGACTGAAGGATTTGAAGAATTAAAGAAGGCAATCAGTACAACCCTCGTGTTATGGATTCCAGACTATCATGAAAAGTTTTATTTATTCCCTCATTCAAATGTAGAGGTAATACAAGCAGTACTTACACAGAAACCTACATTAGGACATGGGCACAAACCATTGGCTTATTATAGTGGGATTTTATATCCAGTTATGAAGGGACACTACCTGTGTGAACAATCTTTAGCGGCTGCTGCATTTGCGATTGAAAAAGCTTCAAGTATAACAATGGGGTGTCCAGTAACACTATTTGTAGAGCATGCATTATTTGCCATTTTAGAGAAACCCAAAAGTACATTAACCACACAAAGAGCATCAAGGTATGAGGTAATTATTTCAAACCCTGCGATTAAAATTGTTAGAAGTAGGCCAGTGAGTCCAGCAACATTCAAAGCATAACCAGTAGTAGAGGATGACTATGTACATGATTGAACAACGTATACTGAATTTTATAATGATATTCCTCAAGTTAGAGAAAATGCTCCTGGGTGGGGGGAAGTTCTGTATATTGATGGTTTTTCGGAAATTTACCAAACGACTGGCAAAAGGCATTCTAGATCAGTGGTAATAAAGCTGAACCGAGAGGGTCAATTTGAGTTAGTGACAAGTGTGAGCTAACCAAGGGAGCAGGGGCTCGGGTAGGACTGCAAGATATCACATTACGCACCGGAGACCTTCAGTCAGAAATCTGTTTAATGGTGGTCGGTTGTTATCTGGTTAACTTTATCTTGCTTCCTTATTCACCTCTAATTGTGCCACTTAAAGACAAAACTGTGCTGTTCACACCGAGTGTACTTCTGCATAACAGCTTCCTGAGCTCCTGCAGTGAGGACTGAAATAGGTGTAATCCAGCAATTCCCCAATGACTCCCACTGCCCCAAGCTGACCCAGGAGTGCCTGAGGTAGGAGGTGGAGCCCTGAAGCAAAGACCAGAAGGCCGAGAGATCTGTGCTGCAGGAACTCACTTCAAAGCAACCAGTGACTTTCTATACAAACAGAAACACGTTATGTAGTGTTTGAAGCTACACGCAAGGATCTTTTGTATCGGAGTGGTCACGTGAATGGTGAGGTAATGTTTTTCAAAGGTCTCCGATGGGAATCCTGGTAAACCAACGAAAAATAAGACTGGTTAACTTGTGAATCAAAGTGAATACTTTGTTACGGAGTGGTTGCGTTCAGATGAAAGCACGTTTTCGAAGGTCTCTGAACGCTGGGCCTATTTAAAGGCAAATTATAAACACAGATTACAAAGCATAACGAATTGAACATAGCAGAGTTACTCACCTTAAAACTTTTATACATTCTTTGAATGCTGAACCTTAAGCAATGTGCATTATTACTCAAAGTGAATGGAACTTTGGGAAGTGAACTTTAAACTGTGAATTTAACTAAGTTGCCAATTTCAAACAGAAAAATGTTTGTGATGCAAAGACCAGCTACTTGTAGTGGGTGCAAGTGTGGCACAGAATATTAAGAAAATTGGGAAACACCATCACATTACTACATCACTCATATTGTGTCTTGGGGAAGGGATCCTGGAGGTTGGAACTGCTGATTGTCTTGAGGACGGAGCTTCAGGATATTTTGTGTTTTGAACTGTGTTTTGGTCAAACCTATAATACTTTGGAACTCAAGGCAATCCTAAGACTTTTGTTAGACCTGCTTTAAACTTGAGGAAGGGAGCTGAATGAAAGCTGTGAGCTGAGCCAAGCTCCGAACTTTATGATGAACACTATTTTGCTGGTTGTTGACATCCCTACACCTTGTTTAAAATTAGTTGTGAGGGCAAGTATCGGTTTTGAACACAGATAAATTCCTAAGTTGAATTTGTGGACTTTGACTTTCCTTATTTTTGGTTCGGTAAGGAAATCTCACCATAGTATAGGGCAAGTTAGGCGTGTTTCCATCCTAACATTTAAGGTAATGCAAGTGTTAACTTTGAACTTCTGTTGTCTGTGTATTACTGCAGAATGCCCTCACAGCATACAGGGAAACTCCCCAGTTAACAGGGAATTTAGTATACCTTTGTTATTATTTGCATTCACTTAACATAGGGACCTAGTTACACTTAAAAGCAGGTCTCTACTAGGCAGCAGCAACAAGATTCCTGGCCTCCAGGGTAATGAAGAAGTGTGTTAAACTATACCACCTCACATTTGCTCACTTTAGCCGGTAGGTCTAAAATACTCTATACACACTGTTGAAAACAAGTGTGAACAGGGAAGATTGTAATTTCCAGCAATGGTGTCACTGTGCATGCTCAATCCATGCTTTTGCAGCACAAGTTTGCAAGAACAAATTGAATAGAACTGTTTTTTTTAAGATGTTCTACATAATGCACCTTCACATATTCTACTTAACTTACTGTAAAATGTTTTAGTTTAAATTAGTAATGGGTAAACTGGCTCGAATCGGATACAAGCCTTTCTAAACAATTGGCTTCCGAATCAGCTCAAACAATTCAAAATATTTGGAGCTAAAGTTCGAAATGGTTTCAATATGTTGAACCAGAATTTGAGCTGCTTGTATACAAATTAGTATTTGAAGGCTCAAAAAACCTCTATGGTAATACTGAATTGCAATAGGGTCATCATTTCCTGATTAGATTCATTCTTTTGCAGCAAGAGCAGAAAGACAGATCTCTAGGCACTGTGTGCATCAAAAGACATCATCACTCAAAATCCCCATCTAGTTTAGAAAATGGAACTTTATTTGTGTAGCTGGGTCTTTATGGTGTTTTGGTTTACCTTTGGATTACTCTTTTTTTCAGAGCTCAAGCAGAAATCTGTTGACTGTGTCAGTGCCATTTTCCTGATTTACGACGCTTCTTTTTCGATTGATATATAATGGGAGGCACAACTAACAGTAGGTTTTTCAGTGCTAGTCCCACACAGCAATATCAGTGACAGCCTGACACTGACAGATAGAAAAGAATGGTCATTAGATCCCTTCTGAAGGCTATAAGATTTTCTGTCTTATGAAGGGCTCGCGGGAGGCTATTCCACAATTTGTCCGACAGTACACTCTGGATCTACTAAGGGTTCTCGGCCACTTGGAAAAATGAACATACAGTTGCAGTAAGCGGCGCGATGAGGCATAGGGGAGGACAGCACAGACAACGTTGTTGATATAAAGAGGGGAGGATCCATAATGGGATTTGTGAGCCAAGAAGAGCAGGTTGAAGTCAATCCTACTTCCAATCGGTAGCCAATGTAAGCTCCAAAAGAACAAGAGTGATATGCAGAGAACTGGCCATGGTGGGGGACAATTTGGCCAAAGAGTTCTGCAAAACCTGAAGTTTATGATTTGAGGACAGAGAGGACCCCTGCACATAAACACATGCAGTAATCCAGCCTGGATCGAACCAGAGCACTAGCTCAAATAAAGCAATGGTGCTCGGAAAGGAGGAGCCTAATTTGTCGGAGAAACATTAAATATTAGAGTTTTCCAGAATGTGGTTGATTTGAGTTTCCATGGGGAAAGTAGATTCAAAAATCATTCAAAGGGTTTTAACATTAGTTTTTATTTTGAAGTTATGTTTCCCTAATACAGAATAAGGATAAGTTACCAGCGATTTCGTGAATGCAGTGACTGAGGCAACAAGCACAATTTCCGTCTTGTCTTAATTCAGCCCCTTCACTTCAGAACAGTGTTCATAATAGGCCATTTTTCTGCTTTCAGTTTATTTTATTTTTATCTCATTTTAAAATTAGTTAGCTTTTTGTTTAATCTACTCATTTGACTTATGAGCTGTTTAACTGTTTTTAAAATGCTTTTTATTTTGCCATGTCATTTATTCTTTTGCCGATATGTTGTTAATTCATTTCGATTTTTTCTGCACAAAATGTAAAGCCTCTGGGAAAGTCACTGCCTTCTCTGCACACATCTCTAACGTCTCTAAAAAGTCAAACTTCTTACTGCACCTCTTTAGAGGTACTCTGTCTTTCCTCTCCTTCCCCCAGAAGCTCACAGTCTCCTAAACTCTGGTTCTCTCCACGTTGGACTATTGTAACAGCCGCTTTCTAAATCTAACTGCCTCCACTCTCTGCCCTTTACAACTAATCCAGAACAAGACTGCAAGACTTGTGTTCGGCCTCAAGCACTGGGATCGTATCTCTCCAGCTCTGAAATCCCTTCATTGGATCCCAGTGGATAAAAGGATTAAATTTAAAACCCTCTGCATTGTCCACAAGGCTTTCTGGGGCCTTGGACCGAAATACCTTCAACTATCCCTCCGTAAATACCTCCCTTCTCGAGCCCTTCGCTCCACTACATCTAATTCCCTCAGGGTCATTCGTTTTTCAAAGAAACAAGCTGGGGCAGATCTCTGTCTTCGGATGGGGCCTCCCTTTGGAATAGCCTCCCAGCCACCCTGAAACTTGAGGAGAACCATCTCCGGTTCTGGAAGCACCTCAAGACCTTCCTCTTCGCTTCTGCCTTTGCCCTTCTTCTCCCCTGCTGATCTGTTTCTCTCTCTCGGCACCGTGCACCTGGCCACCCTCTGTCCTTCAGGCCAGGTACCTGCTCACCCTGCCTCCCCCCTGCACTGCCTACGGGCCACCCCAGGCACTGGTATCTGTATCTGTACCCTTACAGTCCCACACTCTTCCTCTGCACTTATCAGATATACCCTATCTGACTAATCATGCACTTGCCACTTGTCTGCTTGCACTAACCTTTTGTCTGCATTTATTGATTTATTTATTTATACCACATATTATTTATTGTGTTCTCTCCTCTGTCCGCACTTTCCACTTCTCCCCCTCCACGCACTTTCCCCCTTTTTCCCTTTTCCATGCACTTGCGTGTTCTTAATGCCACTGAACCTAGTAAGATTGTATTTTTGTTCTCCCCTGTTCCACTCCCATTGCTTGGTTGCGCTCTGAAACACTTGTGTATGAGCGCGATATAAATAAAATATCATATCGCATCACATCATTTGTGACGGGATAACTTCCAGTTTTCTACAGAAGATATTTCCATTTTATTTTGATCTTCTTTATTATTGCTATACTTTGCAACTGGCATCTTTTATAATTTTCTGAACAGATGGTTCCTTTTGTATTTAAACTTGCAAATAATTTGTTTACCAGAGAACTTATTTTCTTTTTCCACTTATTTCCTTTTAAGCCCCGTCCCAAAACCTTAAAATAATTTTTGGTAAATAAATCATATTCTTCATACGTTGTTACTGGCTTGCAATGTCTAGAAAGGAGAACGGAAGTGCATAATTTATGTGAGATATTGCCACTACAATTTTTCAGAGAACAGATTTTCTTTGATGGAGAGCCAGTACAATGTTTTAGGGAACAGCTGTTCTGTGAAGGAGAGCAAGCACACTTTCTGAGAAAGAGAGAGGCTTTTCTAGGAGTAATGAGGGAGTGCTAAAACTTTTCAACAGTTAATAGGCTGAACTGACTCAACACATGTTGAATCAATAGTTTGCTATCATTTGGAAAAGACAAATTGATTTGAATCAATATGTGTCCTTTTTTTAAAAAAGCTTTAAAAAATTTGAACCATAGTGACCTATTGGCTTGCATTGGATTGAGCAGATTCGAGACAAGTATTAGTTGAATTAGACTTTTACCAACTCGCTTCAAATCCATTCAAATGCATCTCTACAGGGGATTGAATGGCTGGAGCTTAATCAAAACCATGTTGTGCATTGCTCGAACCTGCATTTGATTTGAGCAGGATTAGGCTCACTGTGATGCTGGAAATGCATTGGAGGGACAGGGCCCCTGTATCCTTGTCCTTTATTGCTTTATCATGTATGTTATCCTTGTTTTCCGCACATGGCGGTGCGGCTCTTCCTCTTTTTGGTTGCCGTGAACTGACCCTTGAGATACCCTTATGGGACCCATGGGTAGAAGTACAACCCTGTACTCCTAGTGTATGTTTTTGGGAACCTGTGTGTGGCCCACAGAGCAGGGTATGAGCTGGTGGCAGCTCCATGCTGAATTTGACAGGTGCTATGAGTATCCTCCGTTTTGGGATACCCAGGCCCTGCCATTAGGAATCAGTTGATTCCTGATAGGAAACAAGATGGCCCCGGTGGCCTCTTGCTTTCTCCCCTGTTACCTTGTCTTCTCGAAGTCCTGGGAAGCCCGGACTCTGTCCCTTCCCCCCGACCGGCTGTTGGGTGGAAGTTCCATAAATGGTAGTGTGGGGAAGTCCAGGCCAGACTGGCTGGAGCCTTCCCAATGACTATGTTGTGGGTACACCCGTGGGGTGGGACCTGGGTGAATGGAGTGTGTGACGAATATGCATTACATGTTATGAGTGTCTAGTATCTGGCGTTCGACACAGCAATGTCTGAGACAGGCCTGCCCGAAACTAGTATGAATGCAGTATGAAGTGTTGAATGGCTGGGTGCTTGTCCGAATCCACATTCCGTGTTGTGAGGGTCTGGATGGAGAAGAATGGCCTCAATGCACTGTGAGCCTGATTAGCTGCCTGACTGCCTGAATGCCCTTCTGAATGATTGGTTGACTGAGTTTGACCCACCAGAGTGAACGAAAGACCAACAGCATATCTGGTGACCTCTCACTGATGAAAATCGTTCAGAAGCTGAAGTGGATACTTGATGCTTAACATTGAAGCTCGCTGGAAGAAGAAGAATTGCTGCTGCTGTCCTTCGCTAAACTGAAAGCTGCGTGACTGTCAAGGAACTGATCCAAGACAGGACCTGGTTAGGAGACCTCTTCCTGAGCTACGAAGGACCATTGTGCACCAGTTGACCTTCGCCAAAGCTCCCTGGAAGTCAGACCCTCGAAAGCCTGCCGACCAGAGACGGGGACCGCCACAGAATCGCAAAGTGCCCGGACATTGAAGTCCATCACTGTCGACGACCGCCGTCGCCGACCGGAGCCGCAGTGCTCCTTTGCCTAAGACATTTGAAACAAGGACTCGCTCGCTTATCACCAACGACCGCTTTGTCCCGCTGGAGAAAGTCAAGGCCGCTGACGACCGAGGAGAATCCGCCATTGGGTTTGCCGCCAACGAAGACCGCAGAGACGCTGACGATCTGATGCCCTTGCTGGGCCAAAGTTTTTCATTAACTCTTTGTGGCAACAATCTCTCGTCGTCGAGGTGCACCGCATGCCTCAGCTTGCAGGACGTTTTCGACCAATGGTCAACGAGCACCACAATAACCAAAGCTGCTGCTGCAACGACAGTGTTCACCATTTTTCTTCACCGACTCTCGACGACCCGTGGCTCCCGCCTTAAAGGGAGTGCACTGAAGAAGGGCCCGTTGATGACGCATCGAAGAACTCTATGAAACCAGGTACTTTGGGGTCATGGAACCTTTTAGAAGGAATCGAGACTATATTGAGCATAATCGGACTTGGCTTGTCAAATACACTTTATTTACAGGTTGCCCAGGTGGGGGGATCCTCACACCGAACCGTCTCATGGTAGTGGGATAGACTGTTCTGCCAGTGCTTGATTTAACTTGCTTTCTTTCTGTGGCTATCGTTGATTCATCTTATAATCTGATTCGTATTCCATTTTGAACTGTTAGCAGTTGATGCATTTCAAAGGAATCGATAGTAAGAGTGGTACCACATAGACCTGTATATATTTGCCATCATAGTATTGCCAGAGTACAAAGTATGTTACTGTGATCGTGTATATAAATTTGAACCTTATTTATATAAAGACTGTGTTTTCACTAACTACACTGTACTTAAGAACCAGCCCGCATGTTAGGGAGAATTCTCTGTTTAGGCTGAATTTCCTAACCTATTGAGTCCCCCAGCAGCTTTGCTGGATTTTCTGGGTTTATTTTTTTCTCCTGCCAAGAGTGAGACTCTTTTACCCTCACTCTTGGACATGTTCGGAGTGTGTTTCTTTGGTTTGCCTTGTGTTGAATGGGCTATGGGGTCTTTTACTCCATAGGGCCTCATGTGTTTTTGTGATAGTGGGTTACACAGCACCCTCAGTGCCGTAACCCAGGGGTGTCCTAGGGACCCCCCAACATAGACTCCATACCCTGGGACTGACTACTGTCTCCCAGGGTCTGTAAAGTCACCATTGACTTTACTAGTCTCAAATCCTGAACAGAACCAGTACAAACCATCATATTGTGGACGTACTGGCTGGGGCAATTCCATTGCCCCGGGGTCTGTTAGTCGAGGGGGCACGTCTCCGTCCCCCCTCATCGAGTTTTGGCTGGTGGCAGTGGAAACTACTTTTTATATTCAACCGCGAATATTTTCCTATGGGATTTCCCATTGTTTTAGGCTAATACCTTTATTTATTTATTTACGGTAGCCTTGAACATACCGCCGGGTTATTTCTTTATTATGATAACTCCGGTTGGTATTTTTTGCCAAAACTTGATTCTAAAATGGCGTTGGTGTTCACCTCTGTAACTCTGACCCAAAGTGGAGCCCTTTGTTCCACTTTTGGCGGGCTTCTCCACAGAAGCCCTCCAAAGTGGTGCCACTCTGTCTGGTGCCACTCTGTCTGGGGTACTTAGGAGGGGTGGAGGGGGATTTAGGCACCCTGGACTGAGTTACCTTGGTAACTGAGTTACCTTGGTAACTCAAGTCGCACTCCGTCCTGATTGGCCCAAGTGGTGAGCCGGCCGGCTCACCACTTAGCATGTTTGAGTGACAGCTAGGCTGGGTGAATGGGGTTTGCTGCATAAAAGCAGGGCTTTGGGGACTGGAACTTCAGAAGTCGCCACAGGACCTAGAATCCGAAGAGGGAGAGCAGCTGACCGAGCCGACCTGCCACGACGACACCACCGGTGGAGCCCTGCGGAACCGTCTCACCACTTTCCAACGACAGAGGAGATCTCCCGCCGGAGATCTCCTTCCCTTAACTGGTGGGGACAACCAGTTGCTGCCTTCTTTCGCCGTCCCGAAGTCATCTCGTGGCCGCCTTGCCTGTGCCAAGCACCCCGGCAACCGGATACCACTTTTTACCTCAACCGCGAAAGAGGGTACAAATCCTTTGTGACCGGAAAACTCCACGGCTGGTTCTCTTCCCTGGTAGTGCAACGACCTCAGCTTTCCTCCACGTCGGGATCACCTCTTCCCTGGACGACGCCGTGACTTGCACCCACTACCAGGAACAACTACCACCGCTGGAGGATCCTTTCCACTTTTTAAGGTACTGTGTTCCGCCCGGCCTCCCTTGCCACCGATTGTACGGGGTAGATTTAGCCCTCGGCTCTCGAACCTGGGTAGGTCTGGGACACCCTAACTAAACTTTTCAGAACCGTAGTAAAACCTTTTTCTCTCACCCTGCAAAGACTGATGACATTGTGTGATCTTGGGCACATTTTCGCCTGGCTCCCTCTAAAGCGGGCCCCGAACTAATTCTCCTTGTCCACCATTGACTGTCTTTGCTAACCTTATGTGAAAAGTGTTTTACCTTACTGCTCTCTTTATTTCTGCCTTTTCCCTCCCTTTTGGTAATACTTGTTGGAGTGTCATCTAACGTTAAGCGCTCACCTCTGTTTGGAAATAAGTGGGGTTAACTTAGAATTGTCCAACAAATGATTAGGGATGTACATATGAGTAATAGTAACTGTGTTTGACTTTCTTATCTTTTCTATCGTGCTAGTGTAATTTAGGAGTGTACCTTTAATAAATAAGTCTATACTTTTACACCTAGCTCTGGTCAGTGTTTGCTTGTGCTACTGTGCCTCTGTACCTATTATGTATCCTCTGTATACTGCCTAACTCTTCTTGAGGGAAGTCTGACTGCTCAGCCACAGCTACCACAGTGAATCTGTGTGGTGCAGACTGCTACCAAGTGGGTTTACTGCCAACACCTGTAGACTTAAATCTTTTGCAGTGGTCCCAGAGGGAACTGCACAGGTTTCTGCCTAACACCGCATCACCTCCTGAGAGCTGTCTTGATTGCTCGCCACGTTTTATCACTTAGAGAATCTTGGCTGGGGTGCTCTGTGCTTCAACTCTGCCATATAGAGAGCAGGAGTACAGATACCCCCTCCAGTCTTTACACTGATGGCAGCAGTGGGAGATTTATTTGTGTACTAGATAACTACATTACAAGCAATGGAATCTATTGCAAATGGTAAATTGACTAGGATGAGCTTAGAGGCTCTACAGAGTGCTTGTCAAGCCAGGGAGTTAGACTTTGAAGATAAGTCTAGGGCTGAGCTGATAGCTGCCCTGGTGGACTACCAGACTGATTGTGAAGCTCTTGAAGAGGTAGGGGGGGCGCAATCAATGAAGACCCTGCCCCTGGGGCTGTTGTTGAATCTGATTCTAGGAACGCCACCATTCCTGCTGCCTCTGTTCCGACCTCCGGTAACAAGAGGATCAGCCCAGGAACGGGCAGTATGTAAAGGACTGGAGAAATATTGTGTACAGGGGGGTTGTCCTGTCCACAAAATATTTATAACTGCAATTATTTGTTGCAGTATTTATTTTAAAGACTTCTGATGCATCCAGCAAAACAATTAGCAAGTAAATTCTGAGACAGTATGTGGAAAACAAATCAATACATACAATCAGTTGCAAAACATGTACCCACATAAGTACTGTTTGGCTCAAAATTGCTTCATATTAGTCCATAAATTGTGCAATCATTACAAATTCAAAGGGTACTGTAGGTATCATAAATTTGTTTTAACAGATATTTTTCAAAGATAGAAGACCCCTGATATCTTTGGTGTAGGAGTGTCACCACAGGGCCATGGACTAGGCCGAGTATAATTCTTTTGGGGTTTTTTTTGTCTGATGACAGGGTGACAGGTATACAGTAGTCTGATGTGATAATCCACTTGTGTGTGGAATTTAGACCTTAAAAATAGGGTCCGCTATAGCCTGGCATTGGAGGGATGACCATGAAACTGGTCGACATCTGGATGAAAGTAGTAAAAGTTCAGGTGGTCATAGTTCATGTTTGTCCCGGCGGGGGCATAGTGCCCATTGCCGTTTCGGCTAGGTTGTGTTAGCAGCCTTCTTCTGGGGCCAAGTGTTAGCAGGTCTCCCTTATACAGAGCTGGATAGAGGTACAGGCTCTGAATGTTTGTGGCTTCAATCTGATTGCCGGCACATAGGTAGATCACAGACCTGTTTCTAAGTGTTGCAGGTAGGGCCTTGCTGGCTTAGACACGTGTATCTGAGCGCTGTCTCCCCTTGCAGGAAGGATCCTGTCGGTGAGTGTCAGTTCTTAGGAGTAGGGGGCGGCTCGTGAAGAGCTGTAGCGGGGTCTGCCGTGGGCTCGCCTGCAAGCGAGAGCTGGAGCTGTGTGCAATGTTTCTTCAGGGAATACCTTGGAACTTGAGTTATTGAGGATGAGGTTAGCCTTTCAATACAAATAGTTGGAAACTGAAGATGAACTTAAGAAAGAGGAGCTGGCACAGAAAGTGATACTCAAGACTATGGATCTTGAACTCAAAGACAAGGACCTTGAATTTAAAGGACACAATGTCAGAAAATCCAGCTAAAGAAAGCTAGAGTGGAGACTTGAGCGAAACCAGTTGAGAGTGCCAGGTCCCCAGCCACCAAGTCTATGAAAGATTTGGTTGGTGTGCATGTAGAGGGTTCATATATCCTCCAATGGATTGAGGCATTTGAGATGGCTGTGGAATCCATGATGTTGATAAGAGATTGGGCTAAGTGTTTGTCAAGCAGAGTGCCTCAGACTGGATATGACTGTATTCTGAAGCTGAGTGTGGAAGAAAGGGGTCAGTATGAGTGCATGCAGTCTTCTTTGATTGTCAAATTTGGCAAGACACCTACCCAATAAGTCAAAAGGTTCAGGGAATTTAAGAAAAGAGAGAATGTGTCTTGGATTGACTGGGTGAGTGCTGTCCATATGAACATGTCTGGGGTGGATTGATGTTTTTTTAAAATTAATTATTATGTATAGTTTTGTTAAAACCTTTACAAATGTAATAAAAGCATAACAATATCATACAAAATACAAAAACAAGTATCATTGAAATATAATACTTAAGTCATGAGAACATCAATAACCAAGTTTAATATAGAAAAGCGCAATATTCAAACTTACTTAAAAGAAAAATAATTAATAAACAATTTTAGATCCTCTCCTGTGCAAGATACCTTTGACTTACATTACTGTGCAAATTACAATATGCAAAAATGTTCTCCTCAATGCTTGAAACAAAAGTTATCAATGCAAGATAGTAAGATGGTACAGATATAAAAATAACAGAGCTTCTTTCAATTAAAGAGCTAAAATAAACCTTCTCATACAATTACGAATACCTATGGTTTTCAAATTAACAACCATTAGTCTTCAGCATCATTGTGGCTAATTATCAACTCAGTGTTATTTATACACGTTTCTCTTCAGAGTTTTTTTAGTTCTTTTTCAATAATTCGGAGCAACTGAACAAGGGCAAAGATCAATGGTTTGTGAATTCCTGACATCATTCTGGCCCATAGATGGTCATAGGAATACACAAATGCAGGATTCACAAATGTATTCAAATAGATCGTTCGTTGGGCCATAAAGTGTGTACATTCCAGAGTAGGATGTTTAAGAGATTCAACAGGCCCATTGCAATTAGGGAATCTGCATGTCGTGGTGGAGCTAATACGTTCACGTCCAAACAGTGTAACATGTTCTACCGTGTATGAAATTGGTTACGTTTAAAACGTATGTACATATCTTGGGTAGGTCGACAAGGAAAGGAAATAATATAGTTACTCCCAAAGCTAGTCATTTTGCGCCATAAAACCTCCCTGATGACAGTATCAAAAGCTGAAGTCATGTCAATAAAAGCCATATAGACAGGATTTGCTCCACAAATTTTAGTTTTTGCCAGAAGATGAGCCATAACTGTCGCGTTTAGGGATGTACTCCTTTACGGAAACCGATTTGAAACCTTGAATAAAAATCATGGGCAGCTATATGTTGTTCGAGAAGGTGTCAAATTATTAAAGAAAATATTTTAGCAGCAGCGTTGGTAAGTGCAATTGGCAGATAATTTTCTGGACGAGCGGGGTCTCCCCTTTTAAAGATTAGGACTATAATCGATTGGACCCACAATTCAGGTACCGTGCCAGTGGCCAACATGAGGTCAAATTTAGTTTTCAATACAGTAGCTCAGAAAGTATGATCTGTTTTATATAGACAAGGAGGAACACCATCAGGGCCAATGGTTCTAGACAGATTTAAATGGTTTATTGCCCATATAATATCAGAGATGGATACTGAACTAGTAGGAATGCATATACTATTTAATGAATATGGACAAATATCCTTAAATTTAGAAGGAAGGCTAAATTTGTTTTTAGTGTATTCCACCCATGTATCAGCAGAAATCTGGGAACAATGGATGGGTTTATGTACAGTTCTTTCTCTTAATAGGTTCCAGATTTCTATGGTGTTATAGGAGCAAATATGTTTCACCATCTGTAGATTCTCTTGATTAAAGTTCTCAATGTATAGAGATTTCAACCTGTTTTTGTAAGACTGTATAATGGACCTCTTTTGAACTAGATATACCTGCACAGGAATATCCATTGTTGATATTACTCTAAAGTCTGTGTTTTTATAACATTTTAGCAATTGGATTCTAGGATCAAAGGGATGTTTGTTCCGTGCTATGCATTTTGTTTTTGGGATATCCATATTATGAGCTATGATTTTTGTAACCATTTCATAGATCGCATTTTTGGAACATATCAGGGAGTGAACATCAAATCCTGATTGTTTCAAGAGGTTCATATGTTGTGATACTAGAAATGAGATATGGAGACGTGCTAGAATTCCAACGCAAGGATACTGTAGGTCTATCCATCTCTAAAAGTTACAATTGGGGGTTAATCGTGTGCATCAGGATCAGGTATGCAAGAGCGAGTTGGATAGGGGCATGATCACTAAGATATGTTGGCAGAATTGTCAAATCCACAACTAAGTGGATAATTGGATTTGAGGTCCAGAAATAATCTATTAGTGATTTTGCGTCACCTCTTGACCATGTACTGAAAGGACCTACCCCATTGAAGTGTACAACACCAATATCACATTCAGTCAAATATGCACCCCACTTTATCCCCCTAACCACTGAGGGTGATTTCAGAAGAGATCTATTACCTCCAAATTTCGAAGCTTTAATATGAATGCACTCTGAGTTGAAATCTCCTCCAATAACAATATCAGCAGTGGGATAATACAGAACAACATGTTCTAAGATTAGATCAAGCTCGGTGAACAACATTTCCTGCAAAATTTTACAGGGGTTCCAATAAAGATTTATCAGTATGAGTGATCAGTGGGGATTCCCATACAACTCAAGTAAGATCGCCATAAGATGGTCAGATGTGGAAATAAACCTAATGGAGGATCTCATTGTATAACTAACACCGATTGCTAAACCTCCTGATGGTCGACCCAACGCACCCCTAGTAGCATTGAAACAAAACATTTTGGGGCTGATTCATGGAATTATTTGCGCCAAAAAACAGGGATTTCTGCGCCATTCTGCCCGCAAATCCCCCTTTGTTAAACAGGGATTTGCGGGCAGAATGGCACACACATCTCTGTTTTTCGGCGCAAATAATTCCATGAATCAGCTCCTCTGTGTATATTCAGTGCAAAACTAGCCATTTTCATAGTCTCCTGTATCGTAATCACAGATGGATGAGACGAAAAATGTAGTGAATCAAAATAGCTGGCCAGATTGAAAAAACCACACGAGTTCCATGAGAATATGTTGAATTTGGAGCACAAGTCAGGCTATGTGCCTTTCGTTCCTGAGTTGAGAGATACTAGTGATTTCATCAAAGGCTCCACCCAAGACCAATCCTTTATAGACCCTGCCATAGTAAGAAATTGTGCAATGGTTGCTGCACCATCTTTGTTCTCATCTGATTTTTCAAGTGAACGGCTCACCTCCTTTTCTATCTTTGGATATTGATAATTCAAGAATTCTATAGCATCCATTTCAGACACAAAGGAGTGCAGTTCTAAGCCCACGTCACATAAAGCACACCTATGAGACCATAACAGTTTCTGAATGATTGAAGATTAAAAATAACTAAGCATCCTGCGATTGTTTTCATGAGGTAAAGATATTCTTACGAAATCTCTTGAAATCAAGTTTCGTAGTGCAGGGATTTGGCCAATAGCCTCGAGAATGAATGGACGATTCATGGGAGCATTCCCCAGACTGGCAGGATCTCCTGCCCAACCTAGGATATTGACAGGAGAACATATATTTTCACTGGGAGAGGTAGAATTATATGAATTTGTGTTGTCTGTTGGTTTGGAATTTGACAATGGGTTTGACATATGAGAGGGTTCTGGCCTTTCTTCGACAGCATGCATTAAGACAGAAGTGGTGCAAGCCGAGGAGACTGTATCCGCTGGAGCTAAGTTACAGAGAGGCATCGATATTGTGGCGGTCCCTAACCCATCACTATTAATTTGTATTGAAGCAGAGGTGACACCAAGAGCTGGTCCAGCAGAGTTTAACCCTGAATCTGAACCCGAGATGATAGCACCCAAGGTATCTTCCATAATGGAGCCGTCATACAATGCTTGTTTCAATTCCCTAAGGAGGGCAAAATGTGGTTCTGTGTCAACAGGTGTAGATGAGGTGGTGCATATTGTAGCACCAAACGGAACAGGCATAGACATTTGTTTATTTGAAATCAAAATTGGATTGGCCGTCACTTGGGAAGATGAAAGTGAGAAATTTGGAATGGTCGCAGAAGGGGCCAAAACTGAAAATGCTTTGGCTGTCACTTGGGAAGATGAAAGTGACACATTTGGAATGGTTGCAGAAGTGGTCAAAACAACACCTGTGCCACACCTCCGTGTAAGGTCTAGTAGATGGCTTAAGGTTTGAGATGTCATTAAAGACCTGAGTTATAACCGCTTTTTTAGACACGGAGGAACCAGAACCAGATGTTACATGTTTGAAACATGGGTTCGGAAAGAATTTCGAAAGGATAGATTGTGATGTTTCAGGTTTAGACATAGAACTGAACAAAGGATCACCGAGAAGTACTACCCCACCAATGTTGGATGACCCCGTTTTGATTTGTGTGCTTTCATTAAGGCATCGATAAGAGGTTGACATGATTGAGCAGTGGTACTAGAGGTGAGATTTAATTATTTCGGCTGTAAGTGGAGTTGGCTTTCTGCAGATAGCTGAGTCAAATCAATATGGCATCTTCAATAGCAGGGCTAGGGATCAATAAGGAAATCCGCGGCCACTGATATCTTGAAAGAGAGTTGTTTCATTGATTTTTTAACAGCCTGTCTGGTCCTGTTCTTCTTAGCTCGACATTTAATTTCTCTAGTCTGCAGACGTTTATGTCTATGTGACAATGGTGGATTTTTATAGTTTGATTCTCTCACGTCCATATCAGCACGATCATTAATATCAGTAAGAGCTGAAGGACTATTGAGGACTGTCTCACAAGTTAGATGCACTTTTGCTAAATGCTGGTCAGAGTTCCTTAGTGATGGGTGGGATCTTTCATCCAGAAGGCGAGAATGAATTTGTGCTTATGTCCTTCATGTCTTGTATGGTGTCTCTCATTTCCTGTGAGAGACATACAACAGAGGCCATAAAGTATTCCATATTAGGCAATATGCATGTGTGAACGACTTGATCAGTTTGCAAATCGCTAACACATATTGTAGCACGAGGCGCCTCCTCAGGCCCAAGATCAGATGAATTAGTCTGCGTTAGTTGGTTAGAAGTAGATGGTTGAGGCGAGAGATTAAGAGGAGGGGAGATATTACGTTTAAGATCTTCGTGAACTTCATTGTCCAATTGTCTACAGGTTTCTCTTACTAGTATGAAACCTTCAATACAAAATATTTTGAACATTATGTCTGCGATAGAACACTTAACTTCTCTAATTTCCAAGTGCGTTACATCATGCCCTTTATCAAGTAAGTCCAAGATCTTTATAATTACTGGAAACGAAAACGACCCTTTAGCAATGTCTGAGACATTTTGACCAATGGTCATTGGAGAAGTGTTTTCTTTTTTACTAGAATGAAGGGAATCATATGCTCCCTCAACATTTGCTACTGCTACACCGCCATTAAGTGCCGTGGAAAATGACAAGTTGAAAGGCCCTACATCATTGCCCAGGGCACTGTTGTCATTTGAAATGGCAGGGATATCATTAGAAGGATATAAAGGTGAGGGCGTGATTGGCAATAAGTACCCCTACGGTTTCTACTCAAAATAGCCGAAGCCGCAGTAGGTTTAGGAATTTTCACCAAAGGGTTTTCACGTGAGTAAAGCGATACCTCTTCAGCCCCATTAACATATGACTTCGAGAACCACGAGAGCCTAGAGAGAGCCTAACGCACGTATCCAATTCATCCACAACCGCCAGTCCTAGGATGGAAAAATCTTGAATGACATTAAAGTGAGGATCTACTGAATTTGCACGTTCAAAAGATCAATGAATTGGGGGGAGCTGCTCGGCCCTAATGCTCAACATCGTTTTCTCCTGTGTGTTTATTTCTTTGAGAGAATGCAAAAAATCCTGGGAGTATATTGATGGCATAGATGGAGCATGCACTAGGGTGATCGTGCTAGAATGATTGAGGAGAACAGAAGTAGGAACTATAATTTCAGACAAGGGCACAACAAGGTGAATAGTTTCAGTGGAATCTGTCTCACCAACAGCCACATTGGCCATACACTCCTGCTCCTGATTTATCGAGGGAGTCACCATAGAGGAGTTTGTAATACAAGATGGTTGAGAGAGTGCGCTAACATTTGAAGTGTACACAATCTTAGGCTCTATATACCTGCCACTATGAATCACGCGTCCTCCCGCCATAATGTACCTATGTGGACAAAAGGAGACAAAATATAAATGCTGCAGGTTTCTTGAATACCAATGTAGGACAGTGTAACCTTGATAGAACTTATTGCAATCATGTGTGGATCACTTTTTATACCACTGAGTCACCCCAATCATTAAAAACGATCAGCAGCAAATATATCACGTAATAATTAAATCAAAACAAAGTCCTCATAGGTGCACAACAACAGACCTACTCTGTAAGGAATCATATAGCCAGTTGGCATTAGATTAATGATAAGTATAAAGCAAGATTCAAAATTGCAAACATCAGTAAACATAAAGCTTTCCAGCATCCATATTCAAACTGCACAGTGATAGTGAAAACCTAATTGGGAGACGATGCCAATGGTACAAGAATAAACATTACTCAAAGAAGGGCGTCCCCGACCCCAGCCCCAGCCTAACAGCGCAACAGCATGGCACTTCTGTGCATTGCACGGATGCGCGCGCACAGAGGTGAAGTAGCGTGTTGGCAGGCAGGGGCGGAGCCAGGGACGCTCAGCGTTACAGTAACAAAAGGAAAGTAGAAAACGTCAGTTACGTCTCAGCAAGCGAACAGCAACACCTCCCCAGTTCATAGGGATACAAATATGTCCAACATGTAGCATGTAGCAGTTGAGTCCCACACGTAGCAGTTGAAAATGACTTGGATTTGTAGTTCCATAAGCCTGATGGCTTTTCGCCGCATTTTCTACAGCCTCTGCTTCCTCTTGAGCATAAGAGGTGTAGGGCCAGATACCATACAACACTGTCCAACTGGAAAGGCAGTTCAAACACGTAATTCAAGCAGCAAAGGATCTGCAGCACAACAGCACAGCACTTTCGTGTACTTCCCTGCTAGCTTTAAGGAGCCAGTGAAATTGATGCTGTATAGAAACGGGCACACAAGCATTTTTCTGAAGCCTGTTCACCAGAGCTGCGTCAGTATATTGCTGACCAGAACAGTTTGGATCCCTTTAAGCTGGCCAGGCTGGCTGACAAGTGGGTCTCCCACCAGGTATCCCCTAAGGACTCCAGAGGGAAGGACAAGGACAAAGAAAAGGGGACCTCTCAGAAGGCTGAGGAGTCCCAGAAGCAATCACAGTGGGGTAAACCAAAACCTTCCTCTCCTAAAACTCAA
The DNA here is from genome assembly GCA_002915635.3 of Ambystoma mexicanum. NCBI lineage: Eukaryota > Metazoa > Chordata > Amphibia > Caudata > Ambystomatidae > Ambystoma > Ambystoma mexicanum. The sequence goes on from CM030323.1 coordinate 507,007,578, forward strand.
AAATCTTGTGGGGATAAGTCTTATGTGGGTGGGCGTAAGAGTAGTGGTCCACCGGCTGAAAAGCAGGCTCCCAGTGGTTCCAGTACCAATGTCGGTGGCGTAAGAGTAAGTGGTCCACCGCTGAAAAAGCAGGCTCCAGTGGTCTCCAGTACCAACACACCCCGCCCAAAGGAGAATTCTTCCTCTGGGGGGCAACTTGGGGGTTGTGTTGTTTGAGACTGTGGGCTCTGGGCCACAAGAAGGGTAACCCCCAAGTATAAGGGTAAGGCACTTGGAGTCCAGGCTGTCAGCCTGACCTACCCTTACCCCATGCCTGAGGTGGAGGCCACTGTCCTCTCCTCCTCTACAGGGATCACATTTGGTCCCCCTTTAATGTTTCCCTAGTGTCCCTTGGGGACTAGTATGCAGAAGTACTGGCTACAATCCCACAGAACACCCGTAGGTTTTTGAGATGTGTCCTCTTGAATGGCCAGCCTTCTACTGGCTTGAGAGACACTGGGGCAAGCATGACAGTCGTGGACAGGACCCTGCTCAAGCCAGAGGACTATGTAGGTGCTCCTCTGAGAACTACCAGGCTAGCTGGTGGGCATCCAAAATTATCGCCTGTTGCCTTAGTCAACATTACGATTGGAGACAAGACAGCAAAGCTTCCTGTCCTGGTTCAGGACAACGTGCCTGCTAACATTTTGTTGGGCGATGATTTGGTGGAAATGGGGATGATCACGGATGGTCTACCCATTGCTGCTGCGGCGGTCACCAGATCACAGGTCACAGCAGGTCCGACTGTGAGTCTGGTACCCCCGCCGACGGGGAACCCATGGCATGACAAAAGAAGAGCAAGAAGGCCACCTCTGCGAAGGGGGCCCCTTCTCTTCCTGCTGCTTCAGCAGCACCCACTGGGATACATGCTCCGGACGGGTTGGGTCCAGTGGTAAACCCAAACTCAACTCCTGAGGGTGACGAGGCAGAAGACCCTACTGCGGCAGAGGTGCTCAAACCAGAGGACCACCCCGACCTTTAATGCCTGTGGGATGAAGGGGGATCCTCCCGGGCGGACCTCTGTAAGGGTCAGAGAGAGTGCCACTCTCTCGAGGGTCTGAGGAAACAGGCCCTGTCCCAGGCACAGGGAGAAGTGCCTAGGACATTCCGGATTTATTGGGGGGGTGAGCTCCTTGTTAGTGAGCCCACTAAGCCTGAACCTGGTACCCTCAAGAGGCTGGTGGTACCCCAGGTTTACAGGCCCTTCCTACTGCAGTTGGCGCATGAGTTGGTCATCTTGCGACCAAGAAGACGAAGAAAAGGCTCTCTGCCCATTTCTACTGGCCCCGGATGGGAGTAGAAGTGGAGTCCCATTGCAGGACCTGCCCACCTTGTCAGTTATCTGACAAGACTGGAGGCAGTGTCATTGCCCCACTGAAGCCATTGCCAGTGGTGGACATACCGTTTGAGAGGATGGGCATCGACATTGTCGGTCTCCTTCACCCTTCCACTTCAGATGGACATCGGTTCATCCTGGTCTTGGTTGATCATGCAACCAGGTACCCTGAGGCTATACCCCTTTGAACTGTTACTGTCAAGGTGGTTGCCAGGGCTTCTCCTGGGCATTCTTACCCGTGTTGGATTCCCTAAAGAGGTTGTCTCTGACAGAGGGTCCAACTTCATGAAGAGTTACATGAAAACCATGTGGAAAGAGTGCGGGGTAACCTACAGTGCTCCACCTCTTACCATCCCCAGACCAATGGTCTGGTTGAGAGATTTAACAAAACTCTCAAGGGCATGCTAGGCTGCTTTGGAAGAGCCCCTAAGGAGGAAATGGATCTCCTCCTGCCATGCCTGCTGGTTTGCTTACAGAGAGGTTACCTCAAGAGGGTGTTGGTTTCAGCCCCTTTGAGTTACTCTTTGGACATCCCGTGAGGGGGCCCTCCTTGATCAGAGAAGGTTTAGAACCCACCCCTCCAGGTCCTGCTAAGCAAGTGGGGGACTATGTGTTACGCCTCAGATGGAGGATGACACAGATGATGGGACAGGCGAGAGCGAATCTTAAGGCCAGCCAGGAGTTGAACAAATACTGGCATGACCTTACACCATCATAAGTGGACTGGCCTCCAGGTCAGGAGATCCTTGTGATGGAGCCTACCAAGCCTAGGGCTTTGGCGGATAAGTGGACTGTACCCTTCAGGATAATCTCCAAGATGCACAAAGTCAATTATCTGGTAAACATGGGAGTCCCAGGGGTAGCCCCTTGGGTATTCCACGTCAACAGGCTCAAGCCTTTCCATAGGCGAGCAGAAGTCTCATGTCTCTTGCTAGCATTCAGAGCAAGAAGAGGATGAGAGTGAGCCCCTTCCTGATTTGCTGCATAGCAACCCTCAGGATGGCTCAGTGGAGGGAGTGTATCTCTCTCCAGATCTGGTTCCAGAGCAGCAGAGGGCCTGCAGGGCTTTGCTCCAGCAGTATGCGCCTCTGTTCCCTCTGACACCAGGCCTCACCCTGTGGTGCAGGCACGAAATTGACACTGGTGACCGCATACCTGTCATAAGCAGATGCTATAGGATGTCAGACACTGTGAAGAACCATATCCAGGCTGAGGCCGGCAAGATGATGGATCTGGGTGTTATTGAACCCTCAAACAGTCCCTGGTCCAGTCCAGTGGTCCTTGACCCCAAGGCAAGTTACCAGGTATGTACCAAGTATTGGCGGCTCTGTGTGGACAACAGAGGGGGCAATGCCATCACCAAAAGTGACGCGCACCCTTTGCCAGGGCTGATGAGCTTGTGGACACCATAGGTGCTGTCAAATTTGTGAGCACCTTTGACCTTACCTCAGGCTATTGGCAAATAGCTCTGACGGACCATGCCAAGGAAAAGACTGCATTCTCAACCAAGATCTAAGGGGCTCTACCAGTTTAGAGTTATACCTTTTGGGTTGAAACATTTACCTGCCACCTTCCAGAGATTAGTCAATCATGCGCTCAGTGGGCTGGAGGCCTTTTGTGTGGCCTACCTAGACGACATTGCTGTCTACAGATCCACCTGGGAAGAGCATTTGACTCACCTGGATAAGGTGTTGCAGGCCTTGAAAAGGCCTAACCTCACTATCAAGGCCACCAAGTAACAGACAGCTCCGGGGAAAGTCACGTATCTTGGTCATGCGGTGGGAGGGGGTAAAATCCAACTTCTCCCCAGTAAAGTACATGATGTACATGACTGGGAGACTCCCACTACTCAAACCCAGGTGAGAGCTTTTTTGGGCCTCACTGGGTATTATCGCAACTTCATGGCGGACTATGGAACCATAGCTGCCCCTCTGACAGCTCTGACTTCGCCTGCACAACCAAGGAAGGTTAATTGGACAGAAGACTGTCAGAGGGCCTTTGTTGGCTTGAAAGAAAGTCTGTGTAAGGCACCTGTGTTGTGTGCGCCTGAGTACAGCAAACCCTTTATCGTCCAGACGGATGCCTGTGACACCGGAATTGGAGCTGTCTTGTCCCAGTTAGATGACAAAGGGCGGGAACATCTGCTCATATTCACCAGTATACAACTCAAGGGTAGAGAACGTAGGTGGGCTACTGTTGAAAAGGAATGTTTCAATATAGTTTGGAGCCTTAGGTGTTTCAGGCCGTAGCTTAAAGGGTCTACCTTCAAGGTCCAAACAGACCATAAGCCCTTAAAGTGGCTTATGCAGATGAAGGGTGAAAACCCGAAACTGCTCAGGTGGTCCCTTAGCCTGCACCATTGAGCATAGACCAGGGACGAGCCATGATAATGCAGATGGCCTTTCCAGAAGTCTGGGGGGCGACTGTGATGCTGGGAATGCATTGGAGGGACAGGGCCTCTGTATCCTTGTCTTTTATTGCTTTATCATGTATGTTCTGTCTTGTTTTCCACGCTGGGGTTCATGTGGGACTCCTGGCGGTTCTGCTCTTCCTCTTTTTGGTTGTGGTGAACTGACCATTGGGATACCCTTATGGCACCCATGGGTGGGGTTACAACCCTGTACTCCTGGCCTGAGCAGAGCAGGTTATGGGCTGGTGGCAACTCCATGCTGAATTTGACAGGTGCTCTGAGTAGCCTCCATTTTGGCATACCCAGGCCCTGCCATTAGGAATCAGTTGATTCCTGATAAGAAACAAGATGGCCACTGTGGCCTCTTGCTTTCTATTGCCCGTTACCTTGTCTTCCCAGACTCTGTCCCTTCCTCCTGACCGGCTGTTGGGTGGAAGTTCCTTATATGGGAGTGTGGGGAAGTCCAGGCCAGACTGGCTGGAGCCTTCACAATGACTGTATGTTGTGAGTACGCCTGTGGGCGGGACCTGGGTGAATGGAGTGTGTGACTGTTAAAGAGCACACGCAGGGTCATGATATATATTTATATGAGTATTTATTGAAAGTTAAATACTTTAAGGACCCCCAGCTGCCCGCACGCAGCCTGATCACTTTCAGGATCCCAACAACTGCCTTCATATAGAATCTTTATGAAAGTAAACACTGCAAGCTTGCCCTGGCAGAAAGTTTATGAGCTAACATTCCACTTGGCCTCTGATAGGTTTATAGTCATAATGTCGACAACAAAAATGTCGACAGTCAAAAAGTCGAAAAAAAAGTCGAAAAAAAAATGTCGACTTTTTTTTCAATGCATTTTTTTTTCAAAATGGGGGGGTCCCCCCCAGCCCCTCCCCTTTTTTTTTTTTTATTTTTCCCTTTTTTTTTACTCCCGAACCCCTAAAATAAATATATAATTAAAAAAAAACGAAAGTCGACTTTTTTTTTCGACATTATTTTGTCGACATTTTTGTCTGTCGACATTTATTTTTCGACATTATGACTCCCCACCCTCTGATATGCAAAGCCAGGATTCACTTGCACAACAAACATGCCTCAAGCCACATCATAACAATGACAAATACACATCTCAGGTTATGGGTGTCTAGTATCTGGTGTTTGACACAATGACTGAGACAGCCCTGCCCGAAACCTGTATGAATGCAGTGTGGCGTGCTGAATGGCTGGGTGCTTGTCCGAATCCACATTCTGTATTGTGAGTGTCTGGATGGAGAAGAATGGCCTGAATCCACTGTGAGCCTGATTGGCTGCCTGGCTGCATGAATGCCCTTCTGAATGATTGGTTGCCTGAGTGTGGCCCAGCAGAGTGAATGAGAGACCAACAGTATATCTGGGGACCTCTCATGGTCGAAATCATTCAGAAGCTGAAGTTGATACTCGATGCTTAACCTTGAAGCTCACTGGAAGAAGAATTTCTGCTGCTGTCCTTCGCTAATTTGAAATCTGCGTGACGGTCAAGGAACAGATGCAAGAGAGGACTTGGTTAGGAGACCTCTTTCCAAGCTACGATGGACCATCCTGCACCAGCTGACCTTCGCCAAAGCTCCCTGGAAGTCAGACCCTTGAAAGGCTGCCGACCGCAGACAGGGACCGCCGCGGAATCACAAAGCAAAGTGCCTAGACATGGAAGTCAATCACCGTCAACGACCGGAGCCGCAGTGCTCCTTTGCCGAAGATAGTTGAAACAAGGACTCCCTCGCTCATTACTGAGGACCGCTTTGTCCGGCTGGAAAAAGTCAAGGCCGCCGACGACTGAGGAGAATCCACCGGTGGGTTTCCCGCCACCCGAAAACCACAGAGACACTGATGACTCCGACGCCCATGCTGGGCCCAAGTTCTTCATTAACTCTTTGTGGCAACGAACGCTCGTCGTCGAGGTGCACCGCACTCCTTAGCTTGCAGGACATTATCGACCGATTCTCAACAAGCACCGTAAGAACCGAAGCTTCTGCTGCAACGGCAGTGTTCACCCTTTTTCTTCACCGACTCTCTACGACCCGTGGCTCCCGCCTTAAAGGGAGTGCACTCAAGAAGGGCCTGTTGACGATTCTTCGAAGAACTCTACGAAACCAGGTACTTTGGTGTCGTAGAACCTTTTAGAAGGAGTCAAGACTATGTTGAGCATAATTGTACTGGGCTTGTCAAATACGCTTTATTTATAGATTGCCCAGGTGGAGGGATCCTCGCACCGAACCGTCTCATGGTATTGGGATAGACTGTTGTGCCAGTGCTTGATTTAACTTGCTTTCTTTCTGTGTCTATCGTTGATTCATTTTATAATCTGATTTGTATGCCATTTTGAACTGTTATATATTTGCCATTTATGTATTGCCAGAGTACAAAGTGTGTTATTGTGATCATGTATATAACTTTGAACCTTATTTATGTAAAGACTGTGTTTTCACTGACATATGGAGTACAAATGATTTCTGCACCCTAAAGAACAACTTTTTGGATCTGGATCTGTAAAAATAAATGTCTTCTTATTTACAATGTGTTAGGTGCTGCTAATGGATGACGGGCTCACTCAGACTGCTTTGTGTTTCAGGAACTGGAAAGAGAATCAGACTGTTGTAGTCATTCAGTCCTGCGCACCTTTAAGTAAATTACAAATAAGAACACATTTTTTTTTTTTTACAGATCCAGCTCGCCAAAAAGTTGTTCTTTAGGCTGCAAAAATCATTTGTACTCCATTGTTTTTCCAAACAACTGGGCAAAACTGGAATTTTTCTTAACAAGCCCAATCTAATTTTGCCTAACAAAAACATTAATCATCTCAAACAAGAAGATGGAAGAACTGTACAAAGCAAGAGAACTACAGGCAGAACAATTATTTTCAGGTACACGAGTACAACCTTCATCAAGTAACACTAATGTAAACACCAAATCTCTCAAAAAAATTATTCGAGTTATCGCGATGGTGGGAGATAACCACTCTGGAAAAATATATGGAAGTAGGGAGAATACCCAGAGGTCTTAGGATCTGTATTTTCCCTTCTTTTAGCGAAGAAGACGAAGAAGATCTAATGGGAGGATCTATTAGTGGCTACATCTAAAGAAATTATACATAAAATCATAGTCCATACCAAGAAAGCACATGAAAAGCTCATTAGTGAAATAGAAACAACTAGGAGAAACAGATGAACTCAACATACCAGAAGGCACATTTAAACATTTTCAGATTATGGATAATTACTTGGAATAATGTGAACAAGAAATTAAAATTAATAAACAGCAAACTTTCTTAAGAGATGAACTAGACTACACATTTAAAAGAGTATACACCTTTCGTAAGAGAAATATCCTAAAAAATCTTCCCACCAAAAATAAACCAGCGCCAATCACAGTCTCAGAAAATGAAGCATCAACATCATCCAAAACAGAACTAATAAGTGAAGGAGAAAATGACAATTTGGAGGAAAGCAGAGTTTCTAATCTGGATAACACAGAGGAATCCCATAGGTCATACTCTTTTTTAGAAGAATACAAAAAACGCAAGCAGGAGAAATCACAAATAATGACAAGATCACAATTTTTGATGGATGATCACAACACAGACTCCAACAAAGAAGGAAGACCAAAAGGGGCCACAGGGGGAGAGCCAACAGCAGAAAAAGACACAAAAGAACAAAGAAGTTCTGCCAGGACAAAGAACCAACCACGAAAGAAAGTCTAGTCCTTAATCTTTCAAACAAACAATGCTCCAAACCACTTGAAACAGCCCTTAATAAGGGACTTTCCTTCAGCCCCTCATCATATTCAAACTACTTTCAGGAGGCCAATGTTGTATTTAAATTTGGAAGATTACTAAAATTAAAAAAATTCTTTGCCACAAGAGATCCCAACAGAGAGGGAATATTCTAAATTATCTGAATTTATTCTTAAGAAGGAAATTAAAGGATTTTTGTTTGACAAGTACTTGAAGTTGAAGCATTTCATTTGACTTTTGCCACAAGAATTTACTTAAAGGTGCGCAGGACTGAATGACTAGAACCGTCTGATTCTCTTTTTGTTTTCACTGACATAGTGTGTGGACATTCCTTTGTGGGTGCTTGGGGACTACCAGCCCGCATCACCTCCTGAGAGCTAAGCCTTGACTGCTCGCCACGTTTTACCACTTAGAGAATCTTGGTTGGGGTGCTCTGTGCTTTGACTCTGCCATATAGAGAGCAGGAGCACAGACACCTCCCTCCAGTCTTTACACTGATGGCAGCGGTGGGAGGTTTAGTTGTGTACTAGATAACTACATTACAAATAATGGAATCTATTGCAAATGGTAAATTGACTAAGATGAGCTTAGAGGCTCTACAGAGTGCTTGTCAAGCCAGGGAGTTAGACTTTGAAGATAAGTCTAGGGCTGAGGTGATAGCTGCCCTGGTGGACTACCAGACGGATTGTGAAGCTCTTGAAGAGGGGTGGGGGGTGCAATCATTCCTTGCATCTATGTTCAAAACTCCACTTGTTGGATTGTTAGTCAGGGCTATGTAGCCCGCCCACATCGTTGCGTGGGCAGACCGCCGTTGCGGTCTTAGTTCCCGGCTAGGGAAGTGACGTTGGGCTAGGGAGGGGGCGGGACAGGAAAGGGCAGTTTGGATGTTGAAGGGAGAATAAAGCGGTCGCACTAATCCCCGGCTCCCGTGTGACTCATTACGCGGTTCGGGGACCCGCGTAAAACCCCACCTGGCGACGAGGGGTACGCGTACCCACTCGCAACCCAGGGACCCGCAGGAGAGCGGGTGCTGCGCATCGGCGCAATGCCACAGGAGTACCGCGGAGGTCCGCGGTTGAGCGGCGTGGCGCGTCGGCGCACCTCCCATAACCTGCTGTGAGGCTGCAGACACGAGCGGCCGCAGCGTTCGGAGCCGCGGAGGAGCGGGTGCGGCGGCGCCTGCAAGAGCATACGCGGGCCCGGAGGCAAGCTGCCAGGGTCCCACCCCTCCCCCACTTCAACACGCGATCGGCGGGGAGGCCCGGAGGTGGGCCCAAGGCCCAAATCAATAGGTCAAGCACACGCACCAGCCAAGCCAGAGCCAGAAAAGAGGCTGCGCATCGCCACACGGCACCACCGTCACGCCACCAGCCCGTGAGGGACACGAGGGCAAGCCAGAGCCAGAAAAGAGGCTGCGCATTGCCACACGACACCACCGTCACAGCGAACATGTCGGCCAGCAAGCCCCGTAGCCTCCTCGTCAGATGGATCTGGAGCAGTGAACGATGGCAATCAACAGGCACCGACTTCAGGTACTGCCGCCCACAACCTACCGCTACCGGGCCCTTTGATGTGAGAGACACATCTAACCTAGGACCCAGATGGGTCATATGGCTCAGGGATTTCAAATTCTACACGGGGGCCAATAGGTCTGATAGACAACGCGATGTTAAAAAAACCCTCTTCATGACAGTAGGCCCGCTGTCAGGGACATCGCAGGCGAACTGATGAACGTAGACACTGTCACTTACGCGGAACTACACGGGAAGCTATCAGAATACTTCACGCCCATACAAACGTTGACTATGAGCGCCACGTCTTTCACACTACGCGACAGGAGAAAGGAGAATCCCTCGACAATTTCGTGATGCGCCTACGCATCAAGCTAAAGTACTGTGAGTTCCATAAGTACTCCAATGACGAGGCGTTAAGATCTCAAGTCATAGCAGGCTGCATCTCACACCCATTCAGGAAACAGCTTCTGCAGAAACAAAGGTCCCTGGAGGAAATCCTTGCACTTGCCAGGATGGAAGCAGCAGTGGAGTCGCAACTCGACAGTCTAGGCAAAGTCACCATTCAACACCCGCCACCGACTGCTGAGACCATCAATAAACTATACACGGCCCCCTCACAGAGCGGGAAAGGAACGGACGCCACGTGCTACAGATGCGGATTAGAGTATCCGCACGCGGGGGACTGCCCTGCAATTGGACAAAAGTGCGCCGCATGTGGCGGAATGGACCACTACAGAGCCGTATGCAAAAATCCACTGGGACAGGGATCCAGCAGAACGAGACAACAAGAGAGAAGGAGAAGCTCGCGACATAGCCCACCAGCAGGCAGAGGTGAGGAAGACCAGCGGGGACCCAGGAGAGAAGAAAAACCACGAAGGAGCGCCTACACCAGAGACGACAGAAGGCCCTCGGACGGATCGAGGCGATTGCAAAGAGACGGTTCGTCCGGTACATTGAGATGAGATCCCGATCAGGCAGTGAATCCCAGTCATCAGAGGATGATCAACGGAAAAAAGGGTATGTGTGGGCTCTCAACAACGCCACAGCCACCCAGCACAGCCCAACGCTCCAGCTTCAAGTCAACAACACACCGTTAGAATTCCTCATAGACACGGGGGCAACTGTTAATATAATAAGTGAACAGGCGTACAACTCGCTCCCCAGCCCCCCAAAGATCCGAAAGGCGTCAGTGGACATATACCCCTACGGCGCCACGACCCCGCTGCCATGGCAAAGGAACCATATCAGCATGGTGCGTGCACAAATCGCACGCCGCAAAAATCACGCTACACATCCTGAAGACGGAAGCCAACAGCGGGTGCATTCTCAGTTTCAAGACTGCCGTTGAGATGGTTTGGTGCACATCCTGTATCAGCTAATGGCCCATAAATACTTTGCCAGACCGGATGCCATCGAGCAAACATTCCCCAACCTATTCAAAGGCCTAGGAAAACTAAAGCACCGCAAGGTACAGTTGCACATAAACCCGAAGATACCACCCGTCGCCCAGCACTACAGGGGCATTCCGATAAATATACAACACCAGGTCGAAGAGGAGCTGGACAAACTAATCAAACTCAACGTTATTGAAACTGTCTCAGGACCCACTCCATGGGTGTCCCCCATCGTTCCCGTCCCCAAGAAGTCACCGGACGGATCCATACGCCTGTGTGTTGACATGAGGAGGGCCAGTGTGGCCATCGAAAGGGAAAGACACCAGGCGCCCAGAATCACGGACATGGATACACCTGCTCCACGGGGCCCAGGTCTTCTCGAACTGGACCTCACCAAAGGCTATCATCAGATAGAGATCGAGCCCGAATCCAGGTACATCACGACATTCGTTACACACACCTGGGCTTATTTCAATATAAAAGACTTAGCTTTGGGATATCCTCCGCAGCAGAAATCTTCCAGGAGGAAATACACAGAGTCATCAGGCACGTGCCCAACTGCCTAAATTACTCCGACGACGTCCTCGTATTTTGGAAAGACCCAGGAAGATCACGACACTGCCCTCCACAGAGTGTGCGCTGCACTGCAAGAGGCAGGACTAACGCTCAACAAAGCCAAATGCGAGTTCGGGAAAGGCTCCCTACGATTTTTCGGACACATATTCTCCGACAAAGGGATGCGACAGACCCGGAGAAAGTGGCGGCACTCAACTCAGCCGCACCCCCAACGAACACGACGGAACTTCGCTCTTTCTCAGGACTGGCCAGCTACTGCTCCAGATACCTAAAGGACTATGCAACCATCAGTAACCCGCTGCGCCTCCTAACGCGCAAGGATCACCCATACACTTGGTCCACGGACTGTCAAAAGGCATTCGAGGTGATACGTGATGCCATTTCCAAAGCAGAGGACATGGCGTACTATGACGCCAAAAGGCACACCGAGGTGATAGTGGACGCCAGCCCCGTAGGTCTGGGCGCCATACTAACGCAAGTTGACCCGCTGGAACCGGCAAACATTTACGTGGTCGCATACGCCAGCAGGAGCTTAACCCCGACAGAACAAGCCTACTCCCAAGCGGAAAAGGAGAGCCTAGCGGTGGTATGGGCATGCAAATATTTTCATCTGTTCGTGTATGGCAGGGAGTTCACCATCATCACCGACCAGCAGGCACTGATCTCAATATATGGAGACCCCAAATCACGGATGCCGCCCAGAATAGCCAGATGGGGCCTAAGACTGCAGGACTACAAATTCGTCATCAAGCACCGGCCGGGAAAAGAAGACAATCCAGCGGATTATCTATCACGCCACCCGACCGGCCCGGCCACACCACACCCATCCATCGCTGACGAATACCTCAATTACGTAGTGCATCACCTACAACCACTACCAGTCGGTTGGGCAGACATCATTGCACACTCGAACAAGATCCGGCTCTACGCATCGTGCGACATTGCATACAAGCGGACAGAAGGGCGCACATGCGTCAACAGGCACAGCACGAGTCGGAAGAGGTCCGAGCAGACGTCAAACTGATAGACCATGTCCGGGACGAACTTTCCATCGTCGACAATCAAGTAATACTCAAAGGGTGCAAAGTGCTCCTCCCGAAATCGCTACACACCAGAACGATCCAAGTAGCACACGAAAGTCACCGGGAGTGGTGGCCACCAAGAGACTACTGAGGGAAAAGTGTGGTTCCCCAAACTGGACTCGATGGTTGAGGAAATCATAGGGCAATGCACAACGTGCGCACAGGTAGCACCGCCTCCGCACCCAAACCCACTCCACATGTCGCCAACTACCGAAAAAGGTATGGGAAGAACTGGCGGTGGACTTCTTTGGACCCCTAAGAAATGGCACATATGTGCTAGTGCTAATAGATGAACACTCCCGATTCCCGGACGCACAGATCGTGGATAGCACAGCAGCAACCAGCGTTATTCCGGCACTAGACCGCATGCTGTCCACATATGGAATACCCAGGATCATCAAATCTGATAATGGAGCGCCATTCATGAGCACAGACTTCGAAAACTTCGCAAAGTATATGGGCTTCCACCATCGGAAGATAACTCCGCGATGGCCTCAGGCCAATGGAATGGTTGAGAGGTTCATGGCCAACATCAAGAGAACTCTGCAAATAGCGACCGTCCTCCACAAACCTTTTGAACAAGCACTGTATCAGTTTCTCAGGGAGTATCGCCACACTCCCCACAGCACCACGGGCGTCTGCCCGCTGACCTGATGTTCCGCAGGCCAGTACAGACACGACTGCCAGAAGACGCCCGCGCAGCCGAAGCCACGCCTCTGGAACTAGAGGCCAGAAACAAGGATGACACCCGCCAAAGCCAAAATGAAGGACACGGCGGATCACAAAAGAAAAGCACAGGAGTCGAACGTGGAACTGGGAGACCAAGTGTGGCTGCGGCAACCGAAACAGCGCAAGGAGGACGCCGCGTTTGCACCGGAACCGCTGACGGTCACGCAAAAGAAAGGTACAATGATTACGGCCCAGAGGACTGACAGTCCTCCGTCACAAGAAACATATCGTATTTCAAACCCAAGAGGTGCTACAGGGAGGATACCTCGTATCAAGAAGCTGACAGCGAAGATGACATCGCCCTTGACAGGTATCACGTGGAGGAGAGTGAGTCCTCAGAAGGTGAGGACAGGTCATCACCCCAGGGTCCGGATGAGCACACACCGGGCAGCAGAGGTCGCCCTCAGAGAAGTCGCTTCAAGCCCCACCGACTCATAGAAGAAATGGAGTAAGGTACAAAGAGACATGTGGTTGTTTAAAAAGGGGGGAGATGTCGGATTGTTAGTCAGGGCTATGTACCCGCCCACATCGTTGCGTGGGCAGACCGCCGTTGCGGTCTTAGTTCCCGGCTAGGGAAGTGACGTGGGCTAGGGAGGGGGCGGGACAGGAAAGGGCAGTTTGGATGTTAAAGGGAGAATAAAGCGGTCGCACTAATCCCCGGCTCCCGTGTGACTCATTACGCGGTTCGGGACCTGCGTAAAACCCACACCACTCATGCACAGAATTGAATATACTGTATTACAAAGGTAATGTCACACACTGCTATCACCATCACAAGTTCCATCCTCCCACAACACCACTACCCGATTTATAAGTCCACTTATCATCATGTTATCCTTGTTAAAGTGCACAGAGGTGAGATTGACCAAGTACAGCACCTTCTGTTTAGCTTATGCACAGTGCTCTCTGATAGTTGGACCATTGTCCTGCATCCCAATATATACAAATACAAACCTCTTGAGCATGAAGCGTTTGGGCCTCCATCTGAGCATCAACCAATACCCGTCTCCTGATCTTCACAAACAAAAGCAGTGTGGTGAGCATTCACACAAAATGTTCTCCTCTGAGCCTTCACAACAGGACCCCCCTTCTGAAACGACACACCAATAGCTATGCCCTGAACATGTGGTTGTTTAAAAAGGGGGGAGATGTCGGATTGTTAGTCAGGGCTATGTAGCCCGCCCACATCGTTGCGTGGGCAGACCGCCGTTGCGGTCTTAGTTCCCGGCTAGGGAAGTGACGTTGGGCTAGGGAGGGGGCGGGACAGGAAAGGGCAGTTTGGATGTTAAAGGGAGAATAAAGCGGTCGCACTAATCCCCGGCTCCCGTGTGACTCATTACGCGGTTCGGGGACCTGCGTAAAACCCCACACCACTCATGCACAGAATTGAATATACTGTATTACAAAGGTAATGTCACACACTGCTATCACCATCACAAGTTCCCATCCTCCCACAACACCACTACCCGATTTATAAGTCCACTTATCATCATGTTATCCTTGTTAAAGTGCACAGAGGTGAGAATTGACCAAGTACAGCACTTCTGTTTAGCTTATGCACAGTGCTTCTGATAGTTGGACCATTGTCCTGCATCCCCAATATATACAAATACAAACCTCTTGAGCATTGAAGCGTTTTGGCCTCCATCTGAGCATCAGACCAATACCCGTCTCCTGATCTTTCACAAACAAAAGCAGTGTGGTGAGCATTCACACAAAATGTTCTCCTCTGAGCCTTCACAACAGGACCCCCCTTCTGAAACGACACACCAATAGCTATGCCCTGAACATGAAATAGTAACCGGAGCGGGAAGATCGTTATTTTCATTGTGTACAGGAAATTGAACATACCCAATCTTCACAAACTGGTTCTCAGAGGTGTCCCAAACAAATCGAATTCTTTGTACTCGAATAAATCGAACCTGCAGAGAAAAACATATAAGCACATGTAAAGACTGATTGGCTGTGCCTAGTAGAGTGCAATCTAGACATGGACCCCCTTGCTCACTCTGCCTTAGAAAGTTTCAGCTTTACCTCAATGAGGAGGCCCAACAAGGCAGAAACACGTGTCTGTCTATTTTAGAGGAGAATTTCGGTGCTGGACTGCCCTTGTCGGTGGGACCAGACTGATATGCAAATGGATAGTTCTCCTCTGTGAAGGGTGCAGCGAGCTAAAAGGTGGTTGTAGACCCTCCTGAGTGGATGAAATAACATAGAACATGTTATTTACACCATGTCATTCTCAGTAGAGGGGCTTCATACTCTTGTATGCTTTGAAGAGTGGTTTATAGAAATGTGAATGTCACCAAAATACTAAGAAACACTCAATGCAATGAAATGAGGAAAGACAATGCTGCCAAATTCATACAGAGCAACACGTGATGCGCACCCGGGGGTTCCAGAGGATTGCAAGGAATGGGCCTTTTACAGCATCATTCATTTTATGGCTTTTGCCATTTTCTAACCAGAAGATTGGCACCATTCAGCATTAACAGGTTTTATGATGCCAATTATGTGTGGCTAGAAATCTCCTGCTGATGCCATGTACTAAACCATCTGAGTCACATATGATAACATTCCAGGTTCCATAATGGGCATCCAAAAGTGCCTACCTTGTACTCTGGCTTCATAATGGCCCGATTAACAATAGAGCACTCGTCAGACGTGATTGGATAGCCTCGCTGGCCAGTCGATGAGCCCATGAGTGCAGACAAGTGGATCCACCTCACCTTCTTCCGAGAATATTTCTTGAACTCATCCTAAAGGGGAATTAAACGCGAGTCAGTGAATCGATTGTAAATCATGGAGGATTTGCTGAGTGGTCATACATGGAATACCGAAACTGTTGGTAAGTGCATTAGAAATGAGAGAGGCAGAGGCGGCCCCCACAGTGCACAACGATAGCATCCATAAGTGCCTGCCTCAGGATCCAGTTATTGGTTGGGCAGTCACTTTTAGTTTTGGCTGGTAGGTGGCGCTTAACCACCACCTATTATCCAAAACCCCTGCATTAGAGTACAGCTAAGGGGTAGATGGGATGTGACGATGGACAGCTTGTAAATGTTGTATGATTATTTACCCACCTACTCCCTGCTCATGACCAAAGGCCGTTCCCACATTCCACCTGCCCATTCCCACCCAAAACCTATAATCCTGGGACCACTTTCAGGTAACTTTATCAAGCAGTAAATTTAAACTTTGTGCTAAATAGGGCCTGCCAAGGTTATTTCAAGGAAGTCTTCTGAGGGTTAAAGGTATAAATGCAGATGTAAATGTGCTACTGGTGTTAATACAAATAGCTTAAGCAAGTGTGCTTCGGCACTTGATTGATTAGCAGAATGTGTGTCCTTGCATCTGTTCTTTGCACCAAAGTCCTGTTTCTCTCGTCTTCAGCCCCCGAGTGGATGAGAAACACTGTCCCCTCAGCAGGGATGCCAATTCAACAGACGGGGGAACAGAAGTGTATTGAAGTCAAAGGTCTGTGTGCCACTCACGGGGCCCAACTCTACCTCACAAGATGGCGGATAAAACACAAGAGAAGAACTGTACGGTATGTTGGGTTATTTATATGTACAGCCACAAGTCATGTGCATGCAGTATTTTCACGCATCATTTAAAAGTGAACACGTTGATGTATCCTAATAAAACAATGGGGCCTAATTCAAATGTGCTTTTCTAAAGGGAAAACACATTTTCTTTACATTGCCATTTTTCTCTCTTTAGAAGAGCATTATTGTACAAAGCAGCTTTTCCAAGTAAAGCTTTGGGTATAGCTATGCCATATTGATCGGTCTATATTTAACCCCAGTCATACACCTGCTTTCAAAAGGCATTTTATTATTATTATTATCATTATTATTATCATTATCATTATCATATATCATTATCATTATTATTTTATTATTATTATTATTATTATTATTATTTTTGGTATTTATTGAGTGAGGACCAAGCTTCGGGAAGTAGTAGTAGGAAACTATGTTCAGAGCATTACACAAGTAATCCCAAGGTAGAGGCGACTACAGGCCACGTGTTAAGAGAACAGGGACTCCTACTTTATGAATCCCTAGCTAGGAGGCTTTTGTAAACAAGAATTAGAGATGGCCACCTCTGATATACCTTTATCAATGGGAGAGTGTCCCCTTACCCTCACCCGCCTTGCTAATCTTTGCGGACACTTTTCATTCCCTGGGTCTCTACCCCACTGGATCGACCTTTGTTGAAACATGACCACCTGACCGTGAGTGGTTCCTCTGACAGCAGTACTAGCTACAATTTGTTTTCCCCCTGATGAAGCTGACACCAAGCAGAACATGTGTAGAGGATTAAGAGCACTGGGGCAGGCAAATGTGACTTGGGCTGCCAGTGCCTGTGTATTAAAAGTAGATAGTGGGTGGGGACACAGCAAAAGCACTGGGGCAGGCAAATGTGACGTGGGCAGGCCTGTATACTATGAGTATGTGGAAAGTGTTTATATTTATGTTTGTAAGGTTTACATAGCGCTTTAATCCAAAGCGCTTTACAATATAACAACAAGGTACAATAATGGAAAAAGCAAGTTAACAATCATGAGACAAACCAGTGAAACAATATGTAGAACAGTTTCCTTAGATAGTGGAGGTGAGGGAAAGGTGAGAGGAAGGGAGAGGAGGTAGTAAATGGAAGAGGAACAATAATTCAGATATGTGATTTAAGGTCAAGTGGATGTGAGAAGGAAGGGGAAGGGAAGGTATGAGGGGACAGGGAGATGGGGAGGGACACGGTCAAAGCAGTGGGGCAGGCAAATGTGGCATGGGCTGCCAATGCCTGTATAGTATGAGTATGTTGAGAGTGGGGACACGGCCAGAGCACTGGGTCAGGCAAATGTGACATGGGCAGCCAGTGTATGTATAGTATGAGTATGTGGAGAGTGAGGACACGGCCAGAGCACTGGGGTAGGCAAATGTGCATGGGCTGCAATGCCTGTATAGTAAGAATATGTGGAGAGTGGGGACACGGCACAGAACTGGGGTAGGCAAATGTGAACATGGCTGCCAGTGCCTGTATAGTAGAAGTATGTGGAGAGTGGGGACACGGCCAGAGCACTGGGGTAGGCAAATGGATATGGCTGCCAGTGCCTGTATAGTAAGAGTATGTGGAGAGTGGGGACCGGCCAGACACTGGGTAGGCAAATGTGATAGGCTGCCAGTGCTATAGTAGAGTAGTGGTGGGGACACGGCCAAAGCACTGGGGTAGGCAAATGTGACATGGGCTGCCAGTGCCTGTATAGTATAGAGTTTGTGGAGAGTGGGGCACAGCCAGAGCACTGGGGTAGGCAAATGTGACATGGGATGCCAGTGCCTGTATAGTAAGAGTATGTGGAGAGTGGGGAAACGGCCAGAGCACTGGGGTAGGCAAATGTGACATGGGCTGCCAATGCCTGTATAGTATGTGGAGAGTGGGGACACGGCCAAAGCACTGGGGTAGGCATATGTGACATGGGCTGCCAGTGCCTGTATAGTAAGAGTATGTGGAGTGGGGACATGTCCAAAGTACTGGGGTTGGCAAATGTGACATGGGCTGGCAGTGCCTATATATTAAGAATATGTGAAGAATGGGGACACGGACAAAGCAATGGGGTAGGCAAATGTGACATGGGTTGCCAATGCCTGTATAGTATGAATATGTGGAGAGTAGGGACACGGCAACAGCACTGGGGTATGCAAATGTGACATGTATAGTATGAATATGTGGAGAGTGAGGACACGGCAACAGCACTGGGGTAGGCAAATGTGACATGGGTTGCCAATGCCTGTATAGTATGAGTATGTGGAGAGTGGGGACACAGCCAAAGCACTAGGGTAGGCAAATGTGACAAGGGCTGCCAGTGCCTGTATAGTAGGAGTATGTGGAGAGTGGGAACATGACCAAAGCACTGGGGTAGGCAGATGTGGCATGGGTTGCCAATGCCTGTATAGTATGAGTATGTGGAGAGTGGAGACATGGCAAAAGCACTGGGGTAGACAAATGTGACATGGGCATCCAATGTCTGTATAGCATGAGTATGTGGAGAGTGGGGACACGGCAACAGCACTGGGGTAGGCAAATGTGACATGGGTTGCCAATGCCTGTATAGTATGAGTATGTGGAGAGTGGGAACACGACCAAAGCACTGGGCTAGGCAGATGTGGCATAGGCTGCCAGTGCCTGTATAGTAGGAGTATGTGCAGAGTAGGGACACGGCAACAGCACTGGGGTAGGATAGGTGACAAGGGCTGTCGGTGGCTGTATAGTATGAGTATGTGGAGAGTGGGGACACGGCCAGAGCACTGCGGTTGGCAGATGTGGCATAGGATGCCAATGCCTGTATAGTAGGAGTATGTGGAGAGTGGGGACACGGCAACATCACTGGGGTGGGCAAATGTGACGTGTGCTGCCAATGTCTGTATAGTATGAGTATGTGGAAAGTGTTATGTTATGTTATGTTAAAAAATGTATAACGTGCACCTGGTACCCGAGGGCTGATGGGCGCAGACTAACATACACAGAACAAAATTACACAAGTACCAGACCTCTGAACTATCTATTATCGCAACTAGCAATGCTCTAGGCGAAGAGTAAGGTTTTCAGATTTTTTTAAAAAAGTTCTGTTGAGAACAACATTCTTATTGAAGTTGGGAGGGCATTCCATGCGGTGGGAGTCGCTACTTCAAAAGATCCCTGCCTCGTTTTGTTGGTCTTATGCCGGGGTACAATAAGTATATTTGCGTTGTCTGATCTAAGTGACCTTCCCTTATCTTTCAGAGTTATGGCTTCCTTCAGATATAATGGCATTTGACCCACGATGCATTTTTGAGTAATAAGAAGAAGCCTAAACCAAATTCTTTCACCAACCGGCAGCCAATGAAGGCTCCTTCTGGCCTCCGAGACATGATCTCTTTTGCTTAGGCCCTTCACAACTCTCACTGCCCCATTTTGGATTACCTGAAGACGATTACCTGAAGACGATGGATCTCAGTCTGGGCGATACCCACCAAAAGGCTGCATCCATAGTCTAATTTTGAGCCAATAATGGCTCTGGCCAGTGTTTCTGAATTTTTTTCAGAAATAAACGGGCGAAGATGGCGAAAGAGTTTAGGGAAGTAGGAGGATGACGCAACAAGGCTATTCACCTGCGCCTTCATGTTTAAATGTCTATCCAGACATACGCCTAGAGTCTTAACCTTGGACAGAGTTTTGATAACATAATTGTCCAGGTTAAACTTCTTATATTCTGCTCCTAATTTATCCAATTTACTTGGGGAGCCTACGAGGAGAAGTTCGGTTTTGGCACTGTTTAGAGACAAGCCATTGGACACCATTCAATTTTGAATTTTCAAATTAATTGCATTAATGGAAGCTTCATCCTTTTGATATTTACCTGAAATAGGTAGAACGCATTGCGTGTCATCCGCGTAGTTAGCAAACACAATCCCTTCCTCTTCCAGCATCTGGAAGAAGGGGATCATGAAGATATTGTAGAAACATGGAGACACGCATGCACCCTTTGGGACTCCATACAATAGAAGCGTCGGATCTGCTTCTGCCAATTCGCTGGCAAATCTAATTTGTCTATCCTTCAAGAATGATGATATCCATTGAATGGCCTCTTCAGAAAAAGACGCATTCTCTCTTAACCTGGTGGACAGGATCGAACGGTCCACCAGGTCGAACGCTGCTGAAAGATCCAAAACCATCAGCAAGGCAATCTGGCCTTTATCCATTCCTTGAATAAGATGGGACTTGAGAGCAAGAAGCGCCGTTTCAGTGCCATGATTTGCGCGGAAGATCCTGATTGATAATTGTGCAGAATTTGGTTTTGTTCCCAGAAATAGAGAAATCTGATTATATGCCACGCGATCCAATATTTTAAGAAGAAAGGCAGTATTGTAATCGGCCTATATTAGAAGGGGTGAGTGGGCATAGATTAGGCTTTTTTAATAGAGGTGTAATCCATGCATTTTTCAGATTAGCAGGCACCCACCTTCGACTCAATGAGGCATTAACAAATTTTGTGAGAGCTGGTATTAAAGTGGGTAGACATTCCTTGATTATAATACTCGAACATGGATCGCCCTTAGAACTTGTACTCTTAAATTGACTAATAGTTTTGCCAATTCCTCTTCAGATATGGGCAAAAATCTGAATATGGGTTGGTCTTTATCTTTAGCTAGGGAATGTATGATCTTCTCCTGCTGATCTAAAATGTTAAGAGAAAGTTTTTTAGTCTCTATAGTGACATGGCCAAAGCACTGGGGTAGGCAAATGTGACGTGGGCTGCCAATGCCTGTATAGTATGAGTATGTGGACAGTGGGGACACGACCAAAACACTTGGGTAGGCAAATGGGATATGGGCTGCCAATGCCTGTATAGTACGAGTTTGTGGAGAGTGGGGACACGGCCAAAGCACTGGGGTAGACAAATGTGACGTGGGCTGCCAATGCCTGTATACTATGAGTATGTGGAGTATGAGTATGTGGAGAGTGGGGACACGGCCAGAGCACTGGGGCAGGCAAATATGACATGGGCTGCCAGTGCCTGTATAGTATGAGTATGTGGAGAGTGGGGACACGACAAAAGCACTGGGGTAGGCAAATGTGACGTGGGCTGCCAATGCCTGTATAGTATGAGTATGTGGACAGTGGGGACACGACCAAAACACTGGGTTAGGCAAATGGGATATGGGCTGCCAATGCCTGTATAGTATGAGTTTGTGGAGAGTGGGGACACGGCCAAAGCACTGGGGTAGGCAAATGTGACGTGGGCTGCCAATGCCTGTATAGTATGAGTATGTGGACAGTGGGGACACGACCAAAACACTGGGTTAGGCAAATGGGATATGGGCTGCCAATGCCTGTATAGTATGAGTTTGTGGAGAGTGTGGACACGGCCAAAGCACTGGGGTAGACAAATGTGACGTGGGCTGCCAATGCCTGTATACGATGAGTATGTGGAGTATGAGTATGTGGAGAGTGGGGACACGGCCAGAGCACTGGGGTAGGCAAATGTGACATGGGCGGCCAATGCCTGTATAGTATGAGTTTGTGGAGAGTGGGGACACAGCTACAGCACTGGGGTAGGCAGAATGTGACATGAGGCTGCCAGTGCCTGTATAGTATGAGTATGTGGAGAGTGGGGACACGGCCAAAGCACTGCAGTAGGCAAATGGGACAGGGAAGGCCAATGCCTGTATATTATGAGTTTGTGGAGAGTGGGGACACGGCCAGGACTACAATCCAAAGCGCTTTACAATAAAACAAGGTACAATAATGGAAGAAGCAAGTTAACAATCATGAGAAAAACCAGTGAAACAATATGTAGAACAGTTTCCTTAGATAGTGGAGGTGAGGGAAAGGTGAGAGGAAGGGAGAGGAGGTAGTAAATGGAAGAGTAACAATAATTCAAATATGTGATTTAAGGTCAAGTGAATGTGAGAAGGAAGGGAAGGTATGAGGGGACAGGGAGATGGGGAGGGACATGGTCAAAGCAGTGGGGTCGGTAAATGTGACATGGGCTGCCAGTGCCTGTAAAGTATGTGGAGAGTGGGGACACAACCAAAGCACTGGGGTAGGCAGATGTGACATGGGCTGCCAATTGCTGCACAGTATGAGTATGTGGAGTGAGGACATGGCCAAAGCACTTGGGTTGGCAAATGTGACATGGGCTGGCAGTGCCTATATAATATAATTTAGACATAGAGATATTTCAGTGATGTCAAGTATATCACTTGTGTATATTTTAGGTGCGGGGGAGGAACTGGGATCTTGGCACAAAAATCCCTACACACAACAGACGAGAAAAAGAAGATTCAACCAAGGAATCCTCCCGTCCCCTGCACACTTTCAAATGTTTGGACAAAAGTCCACTACTATAGTTAGTAAAAAAGTGAAATAATGTATTAATACATTCATTATACATTAATTATGTATAGGTAAAGAACAAGATCTTGCAAAAGGATTGTTTTTATAAATCAAGTATATAACTCAATATCAACAAAAAAGGATTGTTACTTTACAAAGAAGAAGACAATGTAGCATCATAGGGTACATAAAAGAATAGTAACATGTAAATGGAGTCCATAAGGTTTCGGCGACACGTTTCGAGGTAAGTATCCTCTTCTCCAAATGGCCAACAAGGACTCTTAGAAAGAAAAGGAAAAAGCAATAGTGTATAATAATGTACTCAAATAGTATATACAGTAATGCAATTTGATCATACAGTTTAACATGAATTAAATGCCAGTGCAGCCTGGCAGATTCTCTTATTATCATAATGATAACTCATCTGTTGAACCTCAGGTATAATACTGAAATCAAGGATAAAGGCAACCGCCCAATATTAACATAAAGTAGTGTAGTAGTAATCACATAAATTCATTACCCATGGTGTTGGTAAATCAGTGCATAAGCAGGTTAAGGACTAGTATGCTCATTAAAATGAAGTCAATGAATCGTGAATAGGAGGAAGAAGTACTAAAAGGAAGGGTTAATACCGCCAGAATTAGTGCTGCTAGATGAGAACCGCAGTCTCAATCTCAAGTATACCTAGTTTCAGTTTAAAGAGAGGAAGGAGGAATAGAAAAAGTAATGGGAAAAAAGTAATGGTAGGAAATATCCATAATTACCATAGATGCTGCGAAATAGAAGTCGTGGTCTGCGCACGCTTAATGTAGAATATCTAAAGTGAACAATTACATCCAGGTAAAGGGACGATAGATCCAGAAATGGTCACATAAAAGATTCCATGTGTCAACTCCAGGCTGAGGAGGTAAATATAAACAATTAGAATACTAGACTAACGAATAGTAGATTTGCTAGATACATATCTCTATGTTCAAACCCACCTAATTGACATACGAAGGCAAAATGCTGTGAAGAATTCCGGATACCTGAATCTGTATCTACGTAAGCACTCGCGCAGTCACAGTTGGATAATAACTTCAATACCATCTAAAAGATATTGAGATAATGAGTCACTAATGAGCGGTAGTATCATGTGAAAAATGTGAAAAATAAAAAAATCAAAGAAGGTAAGAGAGGTGAGAAGGTACTTACATATCAAAAAATAAAACGCACAGCGCGCTACGTTCAACATGTGGAGAGCGACGTCCCCAAGGAGACAAGGCTGTAACTATGTCTGACGTGCTGTAATGGTAGATCTTAATCCAAATGATCTAGAATAGATACATAAAGCATAGAAGGGTGCCTGGTAGTTTGTAGATGATCCCTAGGCGGATACATCAGATTACAAGCAGAGACGTACCTTCGGCTCAAACGAGCATGAAGTGGAATATCAGTGTTGAATGTTTGCATTTCGCGCGGTTGCCAGGGAGACGGTCGGCGCCATTTTGCAGACAGTTTTATAGTACCGGGGTACTAATAATAAAAAAAGGACTAACAATGTCTATGCAGAGTATCCGCCATATTGGTGGAATAAATGGAGAACATGTGCAGGAAATGAGGTTGTAAGAAAACGGTGTACATTGACCATATTGCAGATAAGCCCAGAAAGAAGGGCTATAGTATGACCAAGTCATGGAGGAAATAACTGAATATAATGCAATTATAAGAAACACAGATAAGTCTGTGTGAAATGTTATTATGCTGAAATGGGGGTAAAAAGTATATGAATACGTCAATTACCAAAATCAGCCTATTAACTTAAATTAGATCCAGTAGTATACATAGAGATTCACAACAGTGCAGTGAGTCATCATATACAATATTCGGTGCAATATATCTCAACATAGAGCGATAAAACGAATCAAGATATATACATCAACTTTCGGTGAGGATTTTCATCTCATTGTGTGTATAGTAAAGAGAAACATAATCATAGGTATTCGCATTCATTATGTAGAATGGTCCAGCTATTCAGAGTGGAGAAACAATATTGTTAGCGAGGTACTTCACCAAAATTGCACAAAATGATACAGGTGACATCATTTTACAACCATTTCGAAAGAAAACACTGAGAGTGTGTGGGCTGATAATCTTGGTTCGGAGTTACACATTTGGATATAGTTCATCTCTCAATATGGCATTCACCTCAGTAGCCCTTAAATTGTTAACCCTGAACTGTAGGTAATCCAGGCGAACCACATGTGATGATATTAAGATACATTTTGACAGATAGATACAATCAGTTACAGATAACAATTTAATGAAAAGTCTTCGTTTAGACCCCAAGGGTGTAAAGAGTCCATTGTATCAATCCAATAAGCTTCCCTTTGTAGTAAGAGGGCTTGAAAGTCACCCCTTCTTGAGGGACGCTTAACCACTTCAAGGATCTGGAACTTCAGTTGTGCAACTGAATGTCTTTAAGAGTTAAAATGTCTGCCACTGATGAATGTTGATTGTTGCACCTTATGTTAGACTTATGTTCAGTTAACCATAGTTTAACTGGTCTTTTGGTTTGTTCGACATATACTTTGCCACAGGGGCATTTTATAAGATAAATTACTCCTGGCGACATACAGGTGGAATAATATCTGAGTTTGATATTTTTTACCCATTTTAGGGTGAGTTACAGAATTCCCTTTTATAACATTGTTACAATGTGTGCATGCTAGACAAGGGAAGGTACCCAATTTTCTGGTGGATAGAAATAATTGTCTTTAGGGATCCTTTCTGCTTTAACAAGCTTATCCCTGATGTTCTTACCCCTTTTAAAATACATCATAGGGGGTGTAGGGAACAGTTTTAACAGGGTTGAATCATTGTGCAAAATATTCCAATGTTTCTTGATACTTTTGGAGATTTGGAAACTCTGTGTAGAAAACTTAGATATAAATAAAGAGCAGCAGTGTTTCTTTGGACTTCTTTGGTTTTGAGTAAATCAGCTCGTGTTATTTCCGTAGCTCTATTTGTAGCTTTTTCTAAGATCTCAGGGGGATATCCTCTCTCTGGAATTTACTAACCAATTCTGCACATTCCATGTCCAGTTCTTCTGGGTCAGAGGTAATTCTCTTAAGTCTTAAGATTTGGCTGTAAGGTAGACTGTAACATTGCTCTCGGGTGAAAACTTGAATAGTGTAATAGATTATTCACATCAGTTGGTTTATGGTAAACAGAGGTATTAATTCTGTTACCAATAATTTTAAGATTGACATCTAGGAAATGTAATTCAGGTTTGCCGATTTCCATGGTGAACTTAATGCGTAGGTGTTTGATGTTCAAGTATTCAAAAAATGAACATAAGTTATCCTTTGTGCCTCACCAGATGCCAAAAATATCGTCAATGAATCTCTTCCATGTGAGAATATATGAGGACCATACAGGATGATCTAAAACATGTTTGCTTTCAAATTGGAACATAAACCTGTTGGCATACACCGGGGCCATTGATGAGCCCATTGAGGTGCCTGAGGTTTGCAAATAATATTTCCCCTGAAACCTAAAGTAACTGTTATAGAGAATTAGGTTTAGCAATTCCAAAACAAATTGAGCATTCCCTTTTAAACCTGCACTATTCAGTAATAGCCACTCCATCAATTCTATCCCCTCATTGTGAGGAATTGACGTGTATAGACTGCATAAATCAAGACTGAAAAGTATGCAATCTGTACTCAACGCTGTAAAGTCATTCAGGCCATTCAAAACATCAGTAGTATCCTTCAAATAGGTAGATGTTGCCTGTATCAATGGTTGGACTAGTCTGTCAATATAGACTGCTAGGGGATCAAAAACACTCTCTGTCCCTGCTACAATATGCCTTAAGGGATGATTATGTTTATCCCTATGGATTTTAGGGAGACCATAGAATACAGGTGTTATTGGATGACAATTAGTTAGAAATTGGTAGGTCTTATCACTAATCCAATCATTGTCTTTTGCCTTAACCAGTGTTTTATTGATCAGATCTCTAATTTCAGGAAGTGGATCCCTATCAAGCATGGGGTAGGTGTCAATGTCAACTACTGTGAGTCCAAAATACACTTCCTGGATTTCCTGGATGTCGAAGTCTACGTAAAAGAAGGGAAATTGCAAACACTTATTTTTACAAAGGAGACAGATAGGAACAGCTTACTTCTAGCCATGAGCTTTCATCCACAAAGAACACTGGATATTGTACCGTTGAGTCAATTCTTACGGTACAGACGCAATATCTCAGAAACGGCAGAATTCTCTAAGCAGTCATCTTCCTTACAAACGAAATTCATTGAAAGGGGATATGAAAGAAATGTTATCTCTGAAATCAAAGAGAAAGTGAACTTGACCCAAAGAGAAACTCTCCTGACACCCAGAACTACTCAAGATCAACAAAAATTGGTATACGTAACAACATACTCTACCCAGAGCAAGAGAATAAAAAGGATCTTTCAGAAACACTGGCATTTGTTATAAATGGATCCAAAACTACAACAACTCTTCCCGGAGATCCCTACATTTGCCTATAGGAATAACAAATCTCTACGTAACAGCTTGATCAGAGCAGACATAACCACCACGAGAACCGGAGAAACCACATTCAAGGGCACTGTCCCATGCCACAATTGCCAGCACTGTGGCAACATACTAAAAGGAAATACTATCAGTCACCCGCATACAGGGAAAACCATCCCCCTTAAGCATTCCTGCACGTGTGACGCATCAAACGTCATCTATGGACTCAAGTGTCATTGTGGCCTATTTTATGTAGGCATGACCACCAGAAAAGCTAAAATCCGATGGTCAGAGCATACATCCAACATTAGAACAAAGAGTCAGAAATCACCTGTTGCAATACACTTCTCAGAAGCCAGACACTCTGTAGCACAAATGAAATGTGTGATACTTGAACATTTCAAACTCGGCCCTAGAGGCATGAATGTAGAGTTCGATCTGATGTGTTATGTCTAATGTATCAAAATGCAAAGTTGACTTTTATTTGAAACTAATCCTAGCTTATCTCTCGATGCCTGACTTCACGGTGTAGATGGATCTTGACCTGACCGTCATAGGGTGACCTAAAAATGCACAAATAATCCCTTGATGTATGTTGCCAAAACCCTATGTGTGGGATAGACTGAGAGACTAAAGCACACTAGTAGTCACTTTAGAATGTGAGCCGACATGTCGGCAGAGACCTAATTCGAATGTACAAACAGCAATACCCGGCTTTAGTAGGTAGCGCATAGCAAAAAGCAAGACAGGAGAGACACTTACCAGATTAGAGCATGATACCACACAAGAGCTAGCAAACCTCATAGCCATGCAAGAACAACATTTATACAGTGAACGGTGTAACCTCTTCAGAGGCCACAGTGGAGAGACGCAGTGTTGTGCCACATGAATGCTACAGCATGGGACAGACGGGGACCCAAGCAGACTTATGGTCTGCGTTACTCCCCACTCACCCGTACTGTGGCCCAACGACACGAATCCTTGCCAGGACCTAGAACCCTCTATACTAATAACAACCAGAATTAATGAGACATCCTGGCCCTTAATTTCAAGTGGCTAAAATGAAGAAGTAACAGGGATTGAAATTCGGTACACTGGCCCTCATTTAGAGTTACATGACGGTTAGGCACAGAGCTAGAAGTACATGAACATAGACTTACATTATTATGAACAGCTGGAGCCCCAAATAGTTCAGTAACTAACATATCATTGTGTTTGCTTAGACATCGCCGGCACTCAAAGCTGTATAATCCAATACACTCTGGTTCCCCCTGTGGGAACATCGAGAAAACACACGCATGCGCGGGGGAGTAGTGTGCGAGAAGCGAGTTGTCACACGACACACCCTGCGCCTGCGCAGAAGGGGATGTGACCGGCCCATGGGACTCGCGCTACCCACCCACGCATGCGCAATGGGATCTTTTCTAAAGTACGCACCATGCGCATGCGCGATTGGAAAGCGGTCCGACCCGCTCAACGCATGCGCATAGGTATTCAAACAGTACGTAAAACAGTATACACTCATAAGCTTATGGACCGGAGAGAGCCACTCGACATCCAGATACCTGAGGATTCCTGACACACACGCGTATCGCGCACAGAGGTGAGAGATAGATCTATACTCAAACAGTAGGACAAGCCCCTACACTGCCATAGAGCTAATCTAGGAGTTACTTGGAATATTGCTAAGGTTAGAACTACCCTGAGGTACAGCAAACAAGGTATAACTTGCCAACTAAGGAGGGTGTGAGGGATGACTCTGCTCATCCCACTAACTAAAAGTGGTTCACCATAAGAACCAACCCTATAGAGGATGTCTACAAATATACCTAGAATCCCCTAAGAAGCATGCACTGACTCTACATTTCCCTCAGTTTTTTCTCTAGAAGTTCTTTCTGTGAGAGCCTTGTTGAGGTGAAACTGACCACACACACAGAGAGTTATGCGCAGTCAATTCTACCAACAGGGTGTGTCCAAAGACCAGAAATAAAGTTGCTAGCGGCACTAAAAAGGAGGTGCGTTAAAGTGAAATGTTTGTAATTGTTAGAGTTGTAACTTTCTAAGCTGTCATTTCATAGGGCCTCATTACACGGACGGCGGTGGACCAAGGTGCTATTAGCACCTTGGTCCATGCCGGTAAAATACCGGCACCGCCTTGGAGGAAAGGGGAATTACCGCCCTATTCCAAGGTTGGTGGGGCGGTAATTCCCCCTTCCCCCATTGCCCTTCCCCATTCCCATTTTTGCCCCATAGGGCATAATGGGAATGGGGAAGGTGCTAATTACGGCACCGCAAATTGCGGTACCGTAATTAGCTCCCTGGTCCCTTT
The DNA here is from genome assembly GCA_002915635.3 of Ambystoma mexicanum. NCBI lineage: Eukaryota > Metazoa > Chordata > Amphibia > Caudata > Ambystomatidae > Ambystoma > Ambystoma mexicanum. The sequence goes on from CM030323.1 coordinate 507,037,156, forward strand.
GCGGGTTGGTTTTTAACACCTGCAAAAAGCAGGGTTAAAGTCTCCAACCCACAAAGGGACCTCGTAGTAAGGCGGTAAGGGTTAACGGTCACCGGTACCATTAACGGTGACCGTTAACCCTTACCGCCATCCATGTAATGAGGCCCTTAGAGTTGAGATTGCCAATATTGAGTCAGTTAAATAACACTAATAGTGGAATATTCTCTATGTTTTTTGCTTTAGGAATTGAGATCACGAACATGTATATTTTTGGAACAAATAGTATCATTGGCCCTGAAGATGGACTGTTGTAAAGTCCGAAACGCTTTGGCAATACACTGAAAAATCTTGATGCTATTTTGGATTGGTGACTTTAACCAAAGAACTTTATTATTTATTCTAATTCTTTTAATTGCAATATATTCAGTTATTTCCTCCATGACTTGTTCATACTATAGCCCTTCTTTCTGGGCTTATCCGCAATACGGTCAATGTACACCGTTTTCTTACAACCTCATTTCCCTGCACATGTTCTCCATTTATTCCACCAATATGGCGGATACTCTGCATAGACATTGTTAGTCCTTTTTTTATTATTAGTACCCCAGTACTATAAAACTGTCTGCAAAATGGCGCCGACCGTCTCCCTGGCAACCGGCGCAAATGCAAACATTCAACACTGATATTCCACTTCATGCTCGTTTGAGCCGAAGGTACGTCTCTGCTTGTAATCTGATGTATCCGCCTAGGGATCATCTACAAACTACCAGGCACCCTTCTATGCTTTATGTATCTATTCTAGATCATTTGGATTAAGATCTACCGTTACAGCACGTCAGACATAGTTACATAGTAGCCTTGTCTCCTTGGGGACGTCGCTCTCCACATGTTGAACGTAGCGCGCTGTGCGTTTTATTTTTTGATATGTAAGTACCTTCTCACCTCTCTTACCTTCTTGAATTTTTTATTTTTCACATGATACTACCGCTCATTAGTGACTCATTATCTCAATATCTTTTAGATGGTATTGAAGTTATTATCCAACTGTGACTGCGCGAGTGCTTACGTAGATACATATTCAGGTATCCGGAATTCTTCACAGCATTTTGCCTTCGTATGTCAATTAGGTGGGTTTGAACATAGAGATATGTATCTAGCAAATCTACTATTCGTTAGTCTAGTATTCTAATTGGTTTATATTTACCTCCTCAGCCTGGAGTTGACACATGGAATCTTTTATGTGACCATTTCTGGATCTATCATCCCTTTACCTGGATGTAATTGTTCACTTTAGATATTCTACATTAAGCGTGCGCAGACCACGGCTTCTATTTCGCAGCATCTATGGTAATTATGGATATTTCCTATCATTATTTTTTCCCATTACTTTTTCTGATTTCTCCTTCCTCTCTTTAAACTGACACTAGGTATACTTGAGATTGAGACTGCGGTTCTCATCTAGCAGCATTCATTCTGGTGGTATTAACCCCTTCCTTTTAGTACTTCTTCCTCCTATTCACGATCCATTGACTTCGTTTTATATGAGCATACTAGTCCTTAACCTGCTTTTGCACTGATTTACCAACACCATGGGGTAATGAATTTATGTGATTACTACTACACTACTTTATGTTAATATTGGGCGGTTGCCTTTATCCTTGATTTAGTATTATACCTGAGGTTCAACAGATGATTTATCATTATGATAATAAGGAGAATCTGCCAGGCTGCACTGGCATTTAATTCATGTTAAACTATCTGATCAAATTGCATTACTGTATATACTAATTTGAGTACATTATTATACACTATTGCCTTTTCCTTTTCTTTCTAAGAGTCTTTGTTGGCCATTTGGAGAAGAGGATATTTACCTCGAACGTGTCGCCGAAACCTTATGGACTCCATTTACATGTTACTATTCTTTTATGTACCCTATGATGCTACATTGTCTTCTTCTTTGTAAAGTAACAATCCTTTTGTTGCTATTGAGTTATATACTTGATTTATAAAAACAATCCTTTTGCAAGATCTTGTCCTTTACCTATACATAATTGAATGTATTAATACATTATTTCACTTTTTTACTAACTATAGTAGTGGACTTTTGTCCAAACATTTGAAAGTGTGCAGGGGACGGGAGGATTCCTTGGTTGAATCTTCTTTTTCTCGTCTAGTGCCTATATAATAAGAATATGTGAACAGTGGGGACACGACCAAAGCACTGGGGTAGGCAAATGTGACATGGGTTGCCAATGCCTGTATAGTATGAGTATGTGGAGAGTGGGGACCCGACCCAAAGCACTGTGGTAGTCAAATGTGACACGGGCTGCCAATGCCTTTATAGTATGAGTAGGTGGAAAGTGTTTATGTTTATGTTTATTAGGTTTATATAGCGCTTTAATCCAAAGTGCTTTACAATATAACAACAAGATACAATAATGGAAGAAGCAAGTTAACAATCATGAGACAAACCAGTGAAACAATATGTAGAACAGTTTCCTTAGATAGTGGTGGTGAGGAATAGGGGAGAGGAAGGGAGAGGAGGTAGTAAATGGAAGAGGAACAATAATTCAAATATGTGATTTAAGGTCAAGTGGATGTGAGAAGGAAGGGGAAGGGAAGGTATGAGGGGAAAGGGAGATGGGGAGGGACACGGTCAAAGCAGTGGGGTCGGCAAATGTGACATGGGTTGTCAGGGCCTGGATAGTATGAGTATGTAGTGACCGGGGACATGGCCACAGCACTGGGGTCGGCAAATGTGGCATGGGCTGCCAGTGCATATATAGTATGAGTATGTCGAGAAGAACAAGTTACTTACCCCTGGTAACGTTCTTTTGACTGGATGTTCCTCCCATGTATTCCTCATCTTTGACAATTGTTGTCTAGCTTCAGCTGCTTTGGAAATAAGTGTTCGGCAGAGGGCGCTGTGTATCGATGGTGTCGAGTCGATGTCTCTCGAAGGCCTCCGTCGAGGGTGATGTCATCGAAGGCATATATAGCATGCGCAGCACCCGTTGGCCTCAGTTCTGTTTTCCCTCCTCTTGCAGTAGAGATACCCGTAAAACACGGGAGTGACTGTACTCGGCCTTGATGGAACGGAAGCTGTAATAGCATGGGAAATTCTACTGCGGGGTAGGATGGGAGGGCAATGAGGAATACGTGGGGGGAACATCCAGTCGAAAGAACATTATCAGAGGTAAGTAAATTGTTCTTCAAATGGATTGTGTCCTCCCACGTATTCCTCATCTTTGGCAGACTCCCAAAGCATTATTATGTTTTGGGGGAGGGAGTAGAATTGGAATTCATACATTTTCATGAATAGAATGAAGGACTGCTTTGCCAAAAGAACCATCCTGGCCAAGGGAGTAATCTAGGGAATACTGTTTAGTAAACGTGTGTATGGAAGACCACGTTGTTGCTTCACAAATTTATTTTATTGGTACACCCCTCTGAAGGGACGTAGATGTAGCCATGCCCGTGGTGGAATGAGCTCTTAAACCTTCAGGAGGGTCTTTACCTGCAAGCCTGTGACCTTCTGATAAAGGTCTGTTTGGAAACAGCCTGACCTAGCTTGTGTCCTGAGTATGCGATAAAAAGTTGGTCATCAACTCTTAACTTAGATATTCTGGAGATGTAAAAGCTTAACGCTCTCTGAGGGTCCAACCTATGGAGTCTTTCTTCTTCCTTACCAGGATGAGGAGGGAATACAAGGAAGGAAGGACAATTTTCTGACTTAAATGAAAGTCTGAAACGATCTTGGGAAAAAAGGAGGGTTTGACCCTTAAAACAACCTTGTCCTTGTGGAAGATGGTAAAGGGTGGCTTGGATGAAAGTGCCTGCAACTTGCTCACTCTACATGCTGATGTCAGAGCTACCAATAAGATTAACGGACATGCGTGCATAGGTTCAAATGGAGCACACATCAGGAATTTTAACACCAGATTAAGGTCCCAAACCGGAACCTGGAAAAGAGATGGAGGGAACTCATTAGTGAGCCCCTTTAGGAATTGAGTCATCAGTGGTATTTTGAAATTGGAGCATTCCTCTAATGAGCGCTTAAAGATGGATAGTGCTGCTAAATAGCCTTAAATGGTATCAATCTGAAGGCCCAAATTAGCTAAGGATAGAAGAAAGGATAAAACATCTGGAGTCTTACATAGAAAAGGACCAACATTCTCGTCCCTGCACCAGTTGCAAAACGCATTCCAACGGCAACGGTACAAAGACATTGTTGCTGGTCTTCTGGCCGAAAGCAACACCTCCATTACGTCATCCGGGAGGTCCCAATCCTTGTATCTTAGCTTTTCAGATACCAAGCGTGAAGGTTTAGAGTCTTGACCTTGGGATGGAGAACCCAACCCTCCTCGCGTGAGAGAAGGTCCTCACTTTGTGGAAGACGCATCGGAGGACAGATGGATATACCCAGAAGGTCTGAGTACCATGTCCTCCTGGTCCAATCAGGGGCAATTAGGATCATGTGTTTCCCGAACCTTCTTAACCTCCTGATCATGTGAGGAATGATGGGGACTGGAGGAAACACATACAGGAGTGGAAACTCCCGGTCCACTACGAAGGAGTCTCCTGGAACTCCTCTTAGGGAAATTCCTGGAGCAATATCTTTCACATTACCGGTTGACCTCGGTCGCAAACAGATCCACTGAGGGTTTCCTCTAAGGGTGAAAATCTCTTGATGGACTTCCTGAGCTAGCGCCCAATAGTGGGAGACTGTTCTGCCTGCTCAGAGTGTCTGCCGTTGTGTTCTTCTGTCTGGCTAGGTGAACTGCCGATATATTCCTTATTGAATTGCCCAGTACCAGAGCTGCATTGCCTCTCTGCACAGTGGTAGTGACCCTACACCTCCTCTCTTTTTGAGGTAATGCATGGCCACTGTGTTGTCCATCCTTATCGGGACATTCTTTCCCTGTACAGAGGGCAGAAAAGCCTTCAGCGCAAGTCTGATTGCCCTCAGCTCCAAAAGATTGATTTTTACGACTGCTGATTGTCAGATCATTGGCATGGGCTCCCAACCCCGTGATTGAGGCGTCTTCTGTCACTACTGTAATCTCCGGCCATGGTTGCCAAAAAGGTTATCTCAGAATATTTTCCTCGCGTGCCCACCACAGAAAATCCTGTGAGACTCTAGTTGGAATCTGAAGTCGGTCCGACATCTTTCCCGAGAATTGGGACCATTGTGTTCTAAGAGCCCATTGGAGGGATCTCATTCTCAGGCAGGCCTCTGGCACCAGAAAAATGCAGGATGCCATGAAGGTGAGCAACCTTAAACATTTTTTTTAAAAAACAAAAGCCGTAAGATTCTGGGCACTCTGGAATTTGGTAACCATTTGAAGAATGTCTTGAGCCCTCACTTCAGGTGGCAAGCGCTTTCCAAAGGATGTATTTAGCACAGCTCCGATGTACTGGATCCTTTGGGAAGGTGTCATAGGGGATTTCTTGTAATTGAGGGAGAAGCCCAGTCTGTGAAGAGAGTGGCAGGTGACAGATGATCTAGGGCTTGTTCAGGAGAACGTGCTGTGATCAGCCAATCGTCCAGGTAGAGGTAGATGTGAATCCCCCCTCTCCCGAGACTCGCTGCCACCACCGCCATCAATTTGGTGAAAACCTTCGAGTGGAGGTCAGCCCAAATGGCTGAACTTGAAATTGATGATGAGAACCACCAACTGCGATCCTCAGGTATTTTCTGTGCTTGAGATAGATTGGCACATGAAAATAAGAATCCTGAACGTCCAATTACACCAACCAATCCTGGATTTGGAGGGCCTGAAGGATCTGAGAAAGTGTGACCATCTTCAACTTGTCCTTCCTGAGGCACTTGTTCAAGTATCTGAAGTCCAAGATGGGTCTCTGTCCTCGGTCCTTTTTGGGGGATCAAAAAATATGGGATGTACCATCCCTTGTTCCTCTCTGCTACAGGTACTAGTTCTATGGCACCTTTCTCTAGCAGGATAAAAATTTCCTGCACAAGGAGCAGATCTGGAATCCTCAAAGAGTGGTTCCCGAGTGGATTGTTCTGAGGTCTTCTTATAAAAGGAAGGCAGTAACCGTGGGCTACAGTTTCCAAAGCCCAGGCATCCGAAGTAATGTCTCGCTATATTGCAAATGCTAAGACAGTCTGCCCCCCACTGGTGAACTGTGACTCAAGATCTCAGAGTGGTTTTGTGGCAGCAGTTGCAGAGGCCAATGGTAAGGAGGCTGCTGCTTGAGCTGGCTTTGCACTTCTACCTCGTCCACCACGAGGAAATCTTCTCTGGCCTCTTTGACTGGCCATTCCTCTCACCCTTCCAACTGAGGAGTAGTAGCAAACAAAATCTACCACTCCAAGGTTGTGCACGAGGATGAAAAGGCTGAGGTTGCCTAATAGCGGCGCCTAAATATTTAGCTGCCGCCTTTGAGGTCTGCAACCTCAAGGCTCCCGTCAGCCTTGTTGATAAAAAGATGAGACCCGTCAAAAGGCATGTTGAGAAGTATAGATTGCACATCAGGTGCAAAACCCAGCTTCCTCAACCATGCAAGCATAACAGTGCTGGTAGCCATGGATATGCTGATACTATCTGCATAATCCAATCCTGATTTAAGGGACTCGCAAATGGCCTCTTTGCCGTCCTTAACAATAGCTAAGAAGCTGTAACTTTCACCCCCCTCGGGAATGTACTCTGCCGCCATAGAGATACAATCCCATAGAGTATACGAACATTTTGCGAGGGTACAAGTGGAGTTGGCAGACTTTAGTGCCATGCTCCCTGCAGAAAATACCTTCCTCGCCCATTCCTCTACACGCTTGTCATCCCTATCTGGAGGGATGGTAGGGTATGCTGCCTGTTTAGAAGTAGCCGTAGCCGTCTGCACCACCAGACTCTCCGGAGTGGGGTGTTTCTACAGGTAGTTTGGGTCACTATTGGATGGGTCGTATTTTTTTGTCAAGTTCTTGTCGACTGCCGGATTAGATTACAGAGTCTCCCAATTCCAAGCCACCCTTTTTTGCAGTACCACATGAAAAGGCAAAATAGGATCAGTTTGTGGACCCTTGTCCAGAATGTCTGTGAGGTCGTCTTGGTCATACGGCAAAGGGAGCCTGCTCCAACCCAAATATTTGACCACTTTTGACATGAGCTGTCTATAAGAAGAGTCTGCGTGTTCCCCTGGTTCTGGATTTCCGAACTCAAGTTCCGGGTAGGCATCTACCCCACTTGCTGTTTGCATGTTCTCATATAGGTTTTGCATTCTACTTTCCTGAGAGATAAAGCTCTCTGGTACATTGGGTGTACCATATTGCAAGCCAAATGGGGCTTCATCATTGTCAGAATGCTCTTTGTTTTTTTTTTGTTTTTTAATGATATGTTTGATTATACAACCTTTTCATTACAGCGTTTCCTTAACGTTTCAATAAAAATAAGAAATAAGCTTTAAACTGTTTCGGACTCGTGCAGATTAGTGTCCTTGTTGATCGCAGTCCGGAATTTGATTACTGTTGGGATTAACAGGGTAATTCATAGAATTTCGCACAAAAGTGGCGCACGCGGCTGGCGCACAGTGTCCCCGTGCGATACACTGCGCCAGCCGCGTGCGATAAAATCCATTTCATCGCACAGCGTATTCATGGATTCCAGCCTCCAAAACCAGCCGTGGCGCAGAGACCCTGCAGCAGCGCCAGTTACGCCCCCAAGAACGCCCTTGCGCAAGGAAAACCCTTCAAAATTCCCAATTCATCGCAAAGGGCTGCGCTAACCCTGGACCAGTTCACAGGGCAGCCAAACAGCAAACGCCAAGCGAGGAACGTGTATTTCAGTGGTTCGCGGGAAGTATCACACGCGATTGTCCTGGGTACGTGTACATCAGGGGTCGTGCTGAAGTAACACACGCGATTCCATCAGGGCACGTGTATTCCAGGGGTGTGCGGAAAGTATCACACGCAAACAGCAGGGTACGTGTATTTCAGGGTGCACGGGAAGTATCACACGCGATTCCATCAGGGTACGTGTATTCCAGGGGTGCGCGGAAACTATCACACGCGATTCCATCAGGGCACGTGTATTCCAGGTGTGCGCGGGAACTATCACACACGATTCCATCAGGGCACGTGTATTCCAGGGGTGTGCGGGAAGTATCACACGCAAAATCAGCAGGGTACGTGTATTTCAGGGGTGCGCGGGAAGTATCACATGCGATTCCATCAGGGTACGTGTATTCCAGGGGTGCGCGGGAACTATCACACGCGATTCCATCAGGGCACGTGTATTCTAGGGGTGCGCGGGAAGTATCACACGCGATTCCATCAGGGCACGTGTATTCCAGGGGTGAGCGGGAAGTATCACACGCAAAATCTGCAGGGTACGTGTATCTCAGGGCTGCACGGGAAGTATCACACGCAATTCCATCAGGGTATGTGTATTCCAGGGGTGCGCGGGAAGTATCACACGCAAAATCAGCAGGGTACGTGTATCTCAGGGGTGCGCGGGAAGTATCACACTCGATTCCATCAGGGTACGTGTATTCCAGGGGTGCGCGGGAAGTATCACACGCGATTCCATCAGGGCACGTGTATTTCAGGGGTGCGCGGGGAGCACTACACGTAAATTGGCCGTGTGGGTCCTCCCAGCTGTTCCCTCTACACCCTCCACGGCCCCTGCAGCCAGCCCACAACACAGGGGACCACCCTGCACCCCTGCCCATGTCCCGCAGGCAGCCCATCCACCATGGCCATGCCCCCCAGCCAAGCCACATGTCACCTTGCACTACTGCATCAACAAGGCATGTCTCCCAGCACCCCACCCCCAGCACTGTGGGCACCTGCCACCAGGCCCCACACATGTCCAACTCATGTCCCCTGCACCCGCAACCCCCAGCACTGTGGGGCACCCTCACCAGGCCCACACTCATGTCTCCCTGCACCCCCACCCCCACCAGTCAGTGGAACCTCCACCAGGCCCCCACTCATGTCCAACTCATGTCTCCCTGCACCCCCACCCCCCAGCATCCAGGGCACCCTCCACCAGGCCCCCACTCATGTCTCCCTGCACCCCCACCCCCAGCATCCAGGGGCACCCTCCACCAG
>CM030323.1:507046224-507085946 GCA_002915635.3 Ambystoma mexicanum
CTTTCCTCCATACTTATGGGACATTTCTCTGGTCCTGTGGAACGGGATTGGAGCACTTTGTAAAAGCATCAAAATTTTGCAAAAATGTTAGTCCTTCCTCTCTTTTACACGGGGTACTGCACGCGGCCGTAACCCCGCCCATCTTAGCTCTGGCCCACGCATTGCCCATCAGTCCTTTTCTATCGCCAGGTCAGAGACCTTCAAGCAATAATAGAGGAACCTTATTAGAGGGGACGGCGGGCGGGCGTATGGAGGAAAGGGGACTATGGACTAGGAGCAAGGTGGTCACTGCAGTGAGTAACCTAGTTATACTCCTACATCCCATCCCCTTTCCTTCATACTTATAGGAGATTCCCAAGCACTCCTCACAGGAACTACGGGTCAATGGAAAACCCCTTACTGAAAAAGGTTCTTCAGCATAGTCTGGCCAAACTGAGCGTTGGATCTGGAGCTCAGATCCAGACAATAACGTTTACAAAACGCTGATGGGGAGGCCCATGTAGCCGCTTTTGCGATGGTCTCCCAGGGGACATATTTCTGAAAGGCAACTGCAGCTGCCTTGCCCCACACCAGGTGTGCATGAATTCCTTTAGGAGGCTGCAGACCTTGGACAGTGTAAGACTCCGTAATACAGGCAGCAATCCATCTGGAGATAGTCGTTTTAGAGGCCTGTCTACCTCGTGGATTACCAAAGGTCACCAATAACTGAGAGGAACTCCTAAATTCAGATGCTCTGTCCAGATAGAACTTCAGAGCCCTTCTAACATCCAAACAATGCAGAACCCTTTCCGCTTCTGAAGCTGGGTTTGGAAAGAAGACCGTCAGGGAAATTGACTGATTCAGATGGACATCAGAGACCACCTTTGGCAGGAAAGAAGGATTTGTCCATAGGATCACCTCATCCTTATGGAAAACCAAGAAGGGATGCTCCACCAACAGAGCTTGGAGCTCACTCACACGCCTTGCTGAAGTAACGGCAACCAAAAAAGAAACCTTCCACGAAAGGTGCTTAAGGACCACCGTGAGCATTGGTTCGAATGGTTTATGGCACAACGCCGTAAGGACCACATTCAGATCCCACGTCGGGAGCGGCTTGCGAACCGGAGGGTAAAAATGCATCAAACCCGCGAAGTGTCTCCTAATCACTGGATTTGATAGTGAATAAGAGCACTGGTCCGTGGATAGATAGGCGGCTACCGCCGAGAGATAAGTTCTGCATGACAGAACATGAATGCCCGATTCTGCTAGGTGAGACACGAAGGACAGCACCGTATCAATCGTAGCCACCCTGGGGTCCAGCTGTTTGTCTAAGCACCAATGACAGAACCAAAGCCATTTGCTTCTATACTGAGACCGTGTCGAGGGCTTCCTGGCTGCCTGGATAATGCGCATGTTGTCAGAAGACAGATTGAGATGTTCTAAAGACCTGAACTCAGGCACCATGCCGCCAAGTTGAACGATTGTGGGGAGGGTTGCCACAGCTGTCGATCCCTCCAGTGAAGCAGATCGGGAATCACTGGTAGCCTTATCGGTCCACACACCAACAGGTGTTGATTTTCTGAGAACCAGAACCTGGCCAGCCACCAACGCCTATAAGCAGAAGAGAACAGTTCAACGTGGTTCCTCAGCTTGCAAAATCGTTCGATGAATCAGAGGCAAAGGCCGGAAAGCTAAGCCCTCATGTTGTGCCAAGGAATCTTGAGAGCGTCCCCAGAAAGGAGGCCGCCCAGACCATTTCTGGAGGATACACAGGAAGTTTTTGTTGCGATGTTGCGAAGAGTTCCACTTCTGAGTGCCCAGCACAGGAATATCCGTGAGAGATCTCTCTTCAATCCCACTCATAGCTGACCATTGCACGACTGAGGGATCTGCCGTGATGTTCAGGCGGCCTGAGGATGTGTACTGCTACCAGCCAAGACACCATGACGAACTGCCATCCCAAATCTGGATGGTCAATCCACAAAACAGCAGGAAACTTGGTGCCCCCCGCTTGTTGAAGTAATACATGACACCACATTGTCTGTGCGACACGGACCACTTTGATGGCATGACCAGCCTGAATGCCTGAGCGCTAGAAAATCGCCAAAGCTCAAGTGATTATGTTAAGGAGTTGTCTGGGCGACCAAAAGTCAGAGACCTGAAGAAGATCCAACGTCGCACCCACCCAGAAGGGGAGTCCATCCGGACTGTCACCATGGACGGGGTCTGAAACCCTGCACACCGAACAGGTTGCTGAGAAACGACCACCACACCAGGTCCGCTATCATGGAAGCCGGATCAATATCATCTTGGAAGCCGATCCACAGCCTGACGCCAAGAACTCTGAGAGTCATTTGCGGCCGCCTCATCTTGAAGTCGAGCAAGAGAAGAGCTAATACGCACGAGCCATGAGGCCCAGAAACCTCTGGAACCACAGACCGACTGTCTCCGACCTCTGCAAACATCTGACATGTGCCAACAGATCCGCCATTCTGTCCCCGGTCAGGTAAACTCTGAATCGATGTGTTCCAGCGAAAACCCAGGAAAATCAAGTCCTGAGAGACCGTCATGGAAGATTGCACCAGTTCCAACAGCCAAGGTGGACAGGAGCTGGAGGAGAGACTGAAGATGCATGTGGCTTTCAGCGGGCAAGGCGCGTAAGAGCCAATCGTCCAAATACGGAAACACATGGATAACTGCAGACCGAAGATAAGCTGCAATCACCGACAGAATCTTCGTAAAGAACACCCAGTGCGAGCTGAGGCCAAAAGGAAGCCACTCGAACTGGAAATGCTTCCTCTCCCACAGAGAAACGCAGGATCTCCAGTGTGATCCCATATCAAAATATGCAATACGCACCGAAGGTCCACCACGCTGAGCCAATCGCCCTTCTGTAAGAGGACTTTATCTGACCAGGGTGATCATCTTGAATTTCCTTGGGGTAGGAAAGATTGAACTAGGAAAGGTCTAGAATGGTGCGCAGGCCAGCCTAGTTGGATTTGGGCACTGTAAAGAGTCGGGAGTAGAAGCCCTCCCTCTCGCTCCCCTAGGGGAACGGGTTCCACTGCTCTGAGATCGAGTAACTTCTGCATCTCGGCTCTGAGGGAGGGTGATCCCGACTGCTGGAAAGGAGTATTGATGGGTAGGGTAGTGGTAAGCGGTAAGAGGAAGCCCGCCCGAGCAACTGACAAAACCCACTGGTCCTCTGTGATAGTCTGCCATGCCTCCCAATGAGACAACCAATGCGTCCTCCCACCGGGGTCTCATGCGAGCGCAGCAGAACCCTCATTTAGCTGATTTATCGGTGACGGCGCCACCTGAACCTGAGAGGAGGCTGAGGAGCGGGAAAAAAACCGACTCCGCTGCTGCTCCGGCTTCGGGAAGTTCCGCGAAGGGGTAATCAACTCTGCCGGATTTTTCTATCTAGAAAACCCCTGAAACCAGAGAGGGCCGGAGGTTCGTGACAAGCCCTCTGTGTCCTAAAGGTGGTTTTACCAGGACGAACAAACGACTTGGCGGTCTGGGCTGCTATCTTTTGTTTTGGTCAGCTCCACATTCGTTGAGGAATGAAAAAGTTCCTTGCCGTCAAACGGCAGGTCCAAAACCTGTCCTGCACCTCCTTAGAGAACTTGGTGGTTGTTAGGGAGAATTCTTATTATATGGCTAATTTCCCTTACCTATAGAGTCCCCAGCAGCTTTGCTGGATTTGAAAGGTTTGTTTTTTTCTCCTGCTAAGAGTGAGACTCTTTTTCCCACTCTTAGGCATGTTTTGCTATGTGTGTTCTAGGCTATTTTTTTGTGTTTAATGTATATGGGAGTTATCTCACCCTACATAGGAACCATCTTTAATACACATGTGTTACACAAGCAACCCTCAAGTGCCAGTGACACAGGGGTGTCCATAGTGACCCCAAAAACATAGACTCCATACCCTGGACGGACTACTGTCTCCCAGGGCATGTAAAGTCCTCATTGACTTTACTAGTCAATCTGTATGAACAAAACAGTAAAAACCCATCTTACTATGGAGGTACTGGCAAGGGTTAATTAGTTTTTCCCTTATGTTCATTTGTGAGAGGGTACCGTACAGTCCCTCTCACCAAAGGTTTCTGGCTGGGGCAGTGGTTACTAACCAAAAATATCGACCACTGAATGTTCCCTATGGAATTTCCCATTGTTCGAGGCTACAACATTTACTGACAACCTCTAACATATCGCCGGTATATTTTTTATATTAACTTTACTCCGGTAAGGTTTATTTGCCCAGAACTTTATATAAATTCTTTCTACGTGTCTTCTCTAAAATCCTAACCCAGGTCGGGGATCCTTTTTGGTCCTTTGGCAGGCTTCTGCCCAATAAGCCCTCCTTTCGGCGCCACCTAACTGGGGTGAACTATTGTGTGGGAGCGGAGTAGGACCTCTGGACAAGGTTGCCTCAGCAACCCATGATCGCAATCTGCACCTGATAGGCTGGAGGGTCTCCCGCCAGGACTGACCACTGGCCAATGTGTGAGTGGAAAGCTAGATCGTATGAATGGGGATCTTTTTGCATAAAAGCAGGTCCTGAGGACTGGGAAAGAGCAAGCCTCACCACCGAGCGCTAAGAAACCGAAGAGGAGAGAAGCCAAAGACATCTGCCCCAACTGAACCACCGGTGAAACAGCCCAGCCATGCCAGAGTCTCAACCACTTTTCTCCACAAGAACGAGACAACCAGTTTGCAATAGCCATCCCGACCTACCCTATGGCTCTAATCGCAGGCACCATGCAATCGTGGAGACGTAGATACAGCAACAGGCCACCCGTCCACACGGACCGCGATTATTAAAGGAGCATACCCTTTTATTTTGTTTGGCAGCACCGCGGCTGGTTTCCTCCCGGGGCCAGTGCAGTAAACTCGAAACATCCTCCATACACGAAAGTCTCTCTTCCTCTGCTAGATCCCCCGAACTGCAAGGAACTGCCAGGAACAACAGCCAACTGCAAGGAGACCTCTTCTTCATATTAAGGTACGTTGTTCCACCAGCGCCGCCCTTTTTGTTTCGTAGCGCTAAAGGTGTTTTTAAATCCATTTACCTACCTGTTGGGCTTGGCCGCCCCTATCCTCATACATTGTCTTTCAACCTCTCTGCAACCAACCTTTCGAAATCATTTAACAAAGACTTGACTGCAGCTACAAGAATATTTTTCTCCTGGGCTCTTTGCCCTGTACCACTAACTCTGGCACAGGCCTATTGAATCTGGCTGAATTTGTTACAACTGCTTTCTCTAGATTGCTTCTCTCCTAGAAATGTGTTGGTGCACCTAACTTTTATAACCACCTTTTCCTTCCCACTTTTTAAACTTGTGAAGTGCCATTTTGCTTGGTCTTCACCCAAGTATTATACATGCTAAAGTACTGCCTTGCCTAAACTTGTTCTTTCCCTCCCTTGTGAGAAATTGCTAGAGTGCCATTTGTGTTTGGTTTTCACTGTGCTGTTTTGCTCAGTTTTCTCTCTTGCTCAAACTTGCCTACAATTTAACTAGGGAGTTGTGTATACTTTTCTTTCACTGATTTTAACTTGCTTTTATAACTGTGATTCAATGTATTGAACTAGAAGTGTGTAAAATAAATATATATATTCTTTTTAATACAAAGCTTTGGTCAGTGTTTCCTTGTACCACTGTATTGTAGTCCTATGGTGTAAACCCTAAATACTGTTCATCTCCCTCTTGAGATAAGTCTGACTGCTTAGCCAAAGCTACCAACTACATCTTTGTGGTACAGACTGATACCAAAGGGGATTTATTGCTCATAACTGACTCTTAATCTTCTGTAGTACTCCCTAAGGGAACTGCACAGGATTCTGCCTAACACTGGTGTACAGCGGTGAGGATAAAAGAATAGGATTTACATTTCAGTGTGCTGCTAGTATTTTGGTTCAATTAACCACAAGGCTCACTATCACAAAAAGTTTATTTTAAACAAAGTCAAAGCATGGAAAGGTACAGCCGGGAGACCCTCCTTACAAATACTGCTGATTATCTAAGGGATCTGTGTAGACAGAAAGGTCTTCCTGCCAAAGGCACGAAATCAAAAAGGATTGATAGACTGTTAGAAAAACAAAGTCTGGATAGTGGTGCTGTAGTGCCTACTACTCCAGCAAATGTAGCAAACATTGAGGATGATAATGTTGATGATGTTATTGTTGAAGCAGATGAGGAAGAAGAGGATAATAATGTCACCCCCTCTGGCCCTCTGCCTGCTCAAAGGCCTCAACCTGTGGCTACTGGACCATTGTCAGGTCCCACATTAAGTCCTGAATTTATCACCCTAGAAAAAATGAGACCTGAGCTAGAATTCAAAAGAATTAGTACCCAAAATGAACAGAGACATCAAGAACTAAGGCTCAAAGAATTGGAGCTCAAACATGAGCTAGAGATGAAGAAATTGTCTTTGGAAAATGCTTCTCTCCCCGAATCCTCTAGATCTTCCAATCCAAAAAGATCCCAGATGCCTAAAGAGATGGTGGGTATGTATGAACTATGAACCTAACTTGGATGTATAAGATTGGCTAGCTATGTTTGAATACAATCACGGGCTCCAGGATATCACAGGGAATCAATTGATCCCCTGGATATTCTCTAGGCTCCCCCCTGTTGCATCTGATGTGGTAATGGAGTTGGGGGAGGTGGATAGGATGGATTATGAATGTGTGAAGCTAGCTTTAATAGCTAGATTTGGGAAGACTCCTTCCCAATACCTTAAGAGGTTTAGGACCCTCAAAAAGCATGATAGTACCCCTTGGGCTACTTGGGTGAATGAGTGTTTGAAGAACTTAGAGGGATGGATTAAGGGTTATAGAGTTAACACTTATGAAGGAATGAGAAATCTTGTAATGTTGGAGTCTATCTATGATGCCTGCTCTCCTGAGCCCAGACAGCACTTAGCTGATTCAAAAGAACTAGATTCTAAGAAACTAGCTAAGGCTGCTGACTTGTGGGTTGCCAACAGGGCTACTCAGAAGGATTCAGGGGTCACTCAGAAAAAGGATGAGGTAAAACAGCCTAAGAAAGACAACAAAGAGAATTCAAATAATTCCAATTCCAAAGAGGCCCCCAAACAAAATTCTAAGGGTAAGCCACAAGGGAAACCTAATCAGGCTAGTGTACCTTCTGGTCCCAGACCAGAAGGTCCCAGACCAGAAGGAGGTCAGAACAAGCCACCATTCATAAAGACATTTTGGAAATGTTATGTTTGTGGCTCTACTGACCATGTGAAAGGGGATCCCAGATGGAAGGGTAAACCTTCAGGGGTCCACACTGTCTACTTAGCCTTCGCTCCAGAGGAGGAAGTACATATGGCCAGTGGAAACTTTCAACTACTAGCTGAAGACCCCATCAGAGTCTCAGCTAGTGTACCTTTAGTATCCCTAGGGTTGTGGGAACAACAGAATTTAGATGTTCATAATTCTATCCCTCCTAATACTAAAGGGTATTGTCAAGACAGTGTCCTAGGAAATGGTCAGGAGACCCCTGCCATTAGAGAAACTGGGGCCAGCATAACTATGGTGGATGAATCTTTTTTCAAGGTGTAGGATGTTGCTAGGGCACCCAAATGCCTCACCAAGCTAGCTGGAGGGTCTGTGCAGATACTTCCCCAATTACCAGCTCTCATCCAGTGCAATGAAATGACTGTGAGGATACCTATTAGTGTGCAATCTGAAGTGCCTGGAAGGTTTCTTTTAGGGAATGACCTTAAGGAGCTGGGAGTAGGGTCAAGTACTCCCAGACCTCCCAGCAAAAGATTGCAGGAGCTCACCAGACCTGCAAGGGAGAGGACCTTGAGGGGCTCTCCTGAGGAGATGATGGAAAAAGAAATCACTCCTACTCCACTGGAGTTACTAACTGCTATTTCAAAAGAAACCAGAAGCAAAGGGGAAACCCAAGACTTCTAAGAAGAAACCCGCAGAAAGCACTCCAGTGCTTCCAACCAGCACATCTCCTAGGTTGTTCAGGATCACACCTGTGACTCCTCCTCCAGCTGAGGCTGAGAGTGAGGTACCACCCGGTGTGATTGAACTAGAGTCTGAGGACTCAAATCTAGTAGAAGGCCAGGAACTTATTGGAGATCTGGACCCTGTGGACCATCCTGAGCTGCAGTCTTTACTGGCAGAAGGTGGCCCCAGTAGGGCAGACTTCAGTAGGGGACAAAGGGAATGTCCAACTCTGGAAGGTCTTCGTCGCCAGGCAGCTTCTCAGCTTGAAGGGCAAGAGCCTGGGAAGTATAGGTTACACTAGGAAAATGGCCTCTTCTATTGTGAACCCACAGAGTCAATCCCTGGAGACTACAAAAGACTTGTAGTGCCCCAAGAGAACAGACTACAATTCTTGCAACTATCCCATGAGATACCTTTGGCTGGTCACTTGAGCTTCAAGAAGACCAAGGAAAGGCTTTCTCTCTGCTTTTATTGGCCTAAAATGGGGGCTGAGGTAGATATGTATTGCAAGAGTTGCCACACTTGCCAAACCTCTGGTAAGAGTGGCACCTTTAGTGCCTCTCCCTGTGGTGGGAGTACCATTTGAGAGGGTGGGAAGTGACATTGTCGGTCCTCTTGACCCTCCAACTTCTTCAGGC
Organism: Ambystoma mexicanum; assembly: GCA_002915635.3. Classification (NCBI taxonomy): domain Eukaryota; kingdom Metazoa; phylum Chordata; class Amphibia; order Caudata; family Ambystomatidae; genus Ambystoma; species Ambystoma mexicanum. Next base: position 507,054,820 of record CM030323.1, read on the forward strand.
AACAGGTTTATACTTGTTGTAGTAGACCATGCTACTACGTACGTACCCTGAAGCAATTCCTATGAGAACTGTTACAGCTCAGGCTGTAGCTAAGGCCTCCTTGGTATTTTTACTAGGGTTGGGTTTCCTAAGGAGGTAATATCTGACAGGGGGTCAAATTTTATGTCCCACTACATGAAGGCCATGTGGAAAAACTGTGGAGTTACCTACAAATTCTCAACAGCATACCACCCTCAGACAAATGGCTTGGTAGAAAGGTTTAACAGAACCATGAAGAGCATGAAAGGAGCTTTAGAGGGCCCCCTTATGAAAAATTGGATCTTCGACTGCCATGCCTTCTCTTTGCTTATAGAGAAGTCCCTCAGGAGGGAGTGGGTTACTTCTCTATGGCCATCCAGTCAGAGGTTGTTTGGCCCTGAACAAGGAGAGGTTGGAGAGTGCTCCTTCCCCCACACCAGTCAGAGTCACTGACTATGAGATAGGACTCCGGAAGAGAATGCCACACATGATGGCTGAAGCAAGTGATAACTTGAAAGCAGGTCAGGCTCTGGTGAAGCATTGGCATGACCAGAAGGCCAACATGGTTGAGTTCGCTCAAGACCAGCTAGTTCTTGTTATGGTGCCAACAAGGCAGAGGGCCTTTCAGGACGAATGGATGGGACCCTTCAAGGTTGTGGAAAAACTTGGAGAGGTGAACTATCTGGTGGATTTAGGCAATCCTAAAGAGGCTCTTAGAGTCTTTCACACCAACCGTCTAAAAGCTTATGTCTCGAGACCATAACTGGGAGCTTTGCTTCTAGCTTCAGCTCAAGAGGAGGAGGAGAGTGAACCTCTACCTGACCTCCTCAGAGGCAAACCTTTAGATGAGAAAGTAGAAGGAGTTAATCTCTCTTCTAATCTGACACCTGAACAACAAGAGGAGTGCAAAGTTTTATTAAATCAATTTGCCCCTCTGTTTTCTCTAGCACCAGGCTTGGCCCCTTGGGGCCAGCATGATATCAATACTGGTTACTGTTTACCTGTCAAAAGCAGGGGTTACAGGATGTCAGAAAATGTAAGAATCCACATCAAAGGAAAGGTCAACAAGATGCTTGATGTCGGGGTAATAGAGCCCTCTACTAGTCCATGGTCTAGCCCAGTTGTGTAAGTACCAAAGGCAGGATCCAAGGAGTTGAGATTCCGTGTGGACTATAGAGCCCTAAATGAAGACACTAAGACTGATGCCCATCCTTTGCCAAGGACAGATGAGCTGGTGGATAGATTTGGTTCAGCCAAGTTCCTCAGCACATTTGATCTCACGTCAGGCTATTGGCAAATAGCCCTGCCCGACCATGCCAAGGAGAAAACTGCATTCTCCACCCCAGTTGGCTTATACTAGTTTAAGGTTATGCCTTTTGGACTAAAGAATGCACCTGCTACATTCCAAAGGATGGTTAATCAGGTTCTGAATGGGATGGAGGACTTCTGCATGACATACTTGGATGACACTGCAGTGTTCAGCCCTACTTGGAAAGAACATGTTGACCACTAAGGATATGTTTTGCAGGCTCTTGAACAGGCCCATCTGACTTTAAAGGCAGGTTAAAGTCAAATTGGTCAGAGTAAAGTGGTCTACCTTGGGCAGGAGGGGGTGAAATAAGGCATTTGCTAAGGAAGATTGAAGCTGTGCAAAATTGGACAACCCCTTCTACTGAAACCCATGTGAGAGCCTTCCTAGGCCTCAATGGGTATTACAGGAATTTTATTGAGAACTATGGGTCTATAGCTTCTCCTCTGAATGTAATCTCCTCTCGAAAATTCCTTAAAAAAGGTCAAATGGAATGAAGAGTGCATTCAGGCCTTTGAAAGTCTGGAGAAAGCCCTTTGTCAAGCTTCAGTTCTCAGAGCTCCTGACTATCACCAAACCTTCATTGTGCAAACAGATGGTTCCAATATAGGTATATGTGCAGTCCTCAGTCAACTAGATGAGAAAGGTAGGGGGCCCCCCATTTGCTTCATCTGTAGGAAACTGAAGGAATCTGAAACAAGGTTGGCTACTATTGAGAGAGAATGTTTTGCCATTGTGTGGTCTTTGAAGAAGTTTAGAACATACTTGTATGGACCTACTTTCATTATTCAAACAGACCCCCAGCCCTTGAGATGGTTAATGCAAATGAAGAGGGAAAATCAAAAACTGCTAAGATGGTCAATCTGCCTCCAAGGGTTTGATTTTACTATAAACTGGACGAAATGGATGTGCACAAGGAAACCGATGTTCACCTACAGAAGCAACCCCTACACCTAAAGCCGATGGCGTAGTTGTAAGGGATGTATCCAAAATGGCCGCTGTGGTCTTGGCAGGAACAGCCGCCATTTTGTCAGCAACTGAGAACTGCAACACGTGTGGAAGTGAGGCAGGGGTCCCCACAGGTGGGTCAGGGGTCTTCATTTTAGCCTTAACACAAGGAACCTCGGCCAAGCCGGTACTTTGTGGCCTAGGATGTTTTTGCGACATGCTAATAGCCAAACTAGCCTTCGCAGGAAGGACCTCAGCAATGCCGGTAAAGGAGAAATTACGGTGCAAAACCTCACTCCTTGTCCCCTCAACAGTTCTGGAGTCACTGCAAGAGCGGGAATGATGAGGAACACCTTTCACCGACAAGGCCTTAACAGGCCTCTCAGAACGGTTGTTCACCTTAGCCTCTAAACGAGGGACCTCGGACCCGAGTCCAGTAGAAGCCTCTTCACGCCGGGCCTCGAACTTTCATTCGGTATGAACAACACCAACCGAGGCCTCGGGGCGCACCCCGGTACATTTAAGGGAAGCTCCAAGCAAGGAAGCCTTGGAGCGAGCTCCGGTACCCCACGACTCAGTAGAACTAGGTCTACAAACAGCCCCCACAGGAGGGGCCTTGGAATGTAATCCGGTGTCGACAGGCCCCTTACGGAGAACCTCAGAGAAAACTCTGCTACACTTTTTAGGCCCAGACGGCACCTCATGGCAAGCCCTGGTAACAGAGCCCTTGATGCTCCTCCCAGACCGGGTAGACCCCGGAAAGGAGTCCCCCGGCCGGGGTGCTCTAAAAAGTAAAGAATTTACCGGGAGTTTCTTCTTTTCATCGATGAAGGATTGGAAATGCGTAGGGGGCGTGCACTGAAACATCTCCTCCCACCGCTCTAACCTACGTTGAAGCACCCGGTCCGAAAGGGAATCACAATAAAATCACTAGTCCCATTGGTGGTCAGAACCCAAACACTCTAAACAAAGAGGATTGGGATCTGCCCTAGCGAAGCGTCGCTGACAGGAAGAACAATTTGGGAAGTCTAGTTGAAACGGCATAGACGGACTATCACGCGATTGCAACCGGGAGCCAGAGAGGAGGAAATTGGAAGAAAAATCCTTCCACAGATGCAAGTGCATCCAGTCTCGAATGAGCGGAGAAAAGGACTGATGGGCGCTGCGCGGGGCAGAGCTAAGATGGGTTACGGCCGCATGCAGCACCCCGCGTAAAAGAGAGGAAGGACTCACATTTTTGCAAAATGTATATGCTTTTACATAGTGCTACGGTCCCGTCCCACAGGACGGAGGAATGTCCCATAAGTATGGAGGAAAGGGGACGGGACGTAGGAGTATAGTTGGTCCCACTATTCCAATGGGTCGAAGCGTCTTCACAAACCTTCTAGGACGACCAGATGCAGAGGGGTTCCACGGGACGACAGCGGGCTCAGGATGCCAAACCTTTCAGTGGGTCACCAGCGGTTCCTTGACTCAGCTTCGTGGTGCAGGATACTTGGATCCTATCCTTTGTTCAGTGAGAACTCAGGAGATCGACATGGTATTAGTGTTTTCAGCCTCCTCTTATCCAAAGTTCCCTTTCATGTCAAAACAAAGAGGACCCAATGGGAGATCTGCTCACAAACACACACTCCATATGTGGACCAATCACGGACAACTGTGGTCCCAGTCATTCAGGGCACTCCAGACTCTCTGGCACCCAGGATGTGTATTGGAACCAGACGTTCCAGCCCACATCCTGGAGGCACACACACAAGCATGGGATTTGCGGGAAAGTGCATGACCAAATAAGGACTGACCCGGATCGACTCGACCTGGGGGAAGGTGAAGGGGCAAGATGGCCAAAGGACAGGACAATGAACCTCGTGGCTTGGCCATTTTGGAGCCAGGCCACCTATTTGTGCCAAACACGGTTAACGCGGTTAACATGACAGGAAAGGGTTAAAATGAATGTGAAAAGATAGCTGCCACCAGTCCTGTCCATGACTGGTGTCCATGACACATCTGCACAGTTCATAAAAAGTCCAGCGAGAGTATCTAGGGCATTTGGAAATTACTATAGACCCAAGTGTACTGTATGGTAAGATACAGTGCACACTTGTTACATGTTGCACAAAAGTTGCAACATGAAGAAAGGACTAAGGGAAACAAAGTCTCTCAGGACTGACTGCGTTAAGGGCATGTCAGTTTCCCCATAAAAAAGTGAGCAAAACCCCAGAGGAGTGCAGCTGAAGGCTGTGCTTCTCTGGCAAAGTCAGTCAATGATGTCTAAACCGCAGCAAAATGTTTAGGGGTTCACACATGGAGGGAAAATTACATACAATTATAAAATCCTGCCTAACAAGTCTGCTAGCCACTTTAAAGTGTTTTGAATATCACTCTTTTGAACGTTTTTCCCCAGCAGGAGGACAGGTTTACTGCACTTGCTGCTGTGTGTGTTAGTCTTCTCTGGTAATGCCGGATCTTCTTCTTCAGGATTAATGTCAACATCCATTCCCACTTGTGCCAGACTTCTCTTATGTGTCCGAATAAGTTGTGCGGTGGCCAGGACTTTGCAATGCAGCACCGACACGTTGGGGTTGATGGTATACAGTGGCTCAATGAATGTAAAAACCTCTGATAGAATTACTCGGGGTTGAGGTACTAGATGCAATTTTGTTAACACAGCCACTCTTGCCAGCCATTTACCTCTCGTTTTTTTCATTTAAGTTCCTTATAATGCATATTTTATTTACAAATACCTTACTAACCCTTGGTGATACTGTGGTTACTTCCACTGAGGGAATGTACTCTCGGCCACCTGACTTTGCCTTCCTGCAAGGTGTAGAGAATTTATTTTCTTTGTGGTTGGAGCATTGAAAAAGAACTGAGTCCTGGTTATCACAACTTACAAGTTGGATCTCAGTGGGCTTTTCGGGTATAATCCAGCTAGTTAATATCCCTGGCCCTTTCACTTGGAGTTTTTTTGCTTTGAGTGCTTTTTTTATGCACAGTTTTAAATTTCTTTGGAGGTATGGCTGCTGCAGGTAGAGGTGAGGCCACTTCAACCAGTGCTTTCTTTGCCCTGCGCCCTCTTGGCCATTCGCCGTTGTTTCTTAGAAAAGAAGATGGCTGAATTTTCAGTAGACGCTGGGTTAGCCTCTTCGTTAGATGCTGGTTCTAGGCTATCCTGCTCGATCTCAGACGATTTGTTTGCTGACTCCTCGTGCACTTGAGCTGTCCTTGTGTCAGGTAGACTGAGGTGGAGCACTGTATTTACATGAATCCTCCCACACAACTTTAAGAGGATCTTTAATGCAAATTGTAGAGAAGCCATGGAGGACTGGAAGTCGGCTACTGCTGTGGAGTTAGAGAACGAGGCTTCATTGGACTCGACTCTTCAAGTTGTCCCGTATCTTCAAAGTCTATTAGCAGGTTAGGCGATGCTGACAGCCGCCCTGACTCTGCCACCAACGGCAGGCTGTCAGCTGGGTGCAATACATGTGCTTCGACAATGATTGCATCCTCACTCTGAGGAATAGCCAGATCAGTTGCAGGGGCCATTGATTTTCGGATCGATAAACATAGATCGAGAAGGGAATTGTTATCTATGTCCCCATAGTTCGTAAGATCCAGAGGTTGGCTGCCATTATGGATAGGTGTTATCTCTGCACTAAGGACATTACTTTTATCCTTTAGTGCGTTCTTTTGAAATAATGGCAGGCTGGTTCCCTTATCGTTCTGCACAGCAGCTGAAGTCGCTGCACAGTTCTTAATTGTTGGCATTGTGCTCTCCTTTTAAGGGTTAGCCCTCCTCAGGTTGTAACAGGGTTTAGATGCTTGAGGTTTCAGGGGCATGTCGAATCGAGGTACAGCTCGAGATGCGTTGACCGATAGTTCCGCGTTTGGGGTAGAGAGGGGATTACGTTATATTAAAAAATGTTTTAAGTCAGTCAATTAACGCCAAATCAGACTACCGTCCTCGCCACCCCAGGCCGCTTCAGCAGAATGAATAGGTGAGCGGTTCTCTATTCAGTTGAGTGACTAAATATTAGTCGGTTTGTTGCAGGCTCCAATATTTATAAATCATAGTTAGCCAACAGTCACTGGTGAACTCCGAGGTCAACGGGATCAAAGAGGAGGTTCCCCCGCAGTCTCCCACTCGCTCTTCTTAAACAATCAAAGTTTATTCCGCTTACCCTTTGATCTTGCTGCTCCGATCCTCCGTGATCTGTTAGTGTTGATAGCAGATTGAATAGGGCTCCTCCGCCACTCCTATCCACGAGTGACTACGAAGGACCACTTTCACCACTTCCGTACCGCGCGTGCTCCGTGCAGTAATGTGGATTAAATGCAGTCTGCAAAACGTTCACTTCACAGGCTCCTCCTCACTGATAGCAACTGAAAATTGACTATGACCACGAAGGACCACTTTCACCACTTCTGTACCACCGGTGAAGCAGAGGTAGAAGGCCAAGGAGTTGCTGAAGTTGCAGTTGCTTCAATTTCTGATACGCTTGATGCTCTTGCCCCTGTCATGAGGATCCTTTTGAAGTCCAAAGCCAAGTGCAATTCCTGGTATGACTCTGACCTAGCTACACTTAAACGTAAGTGTAGGGCAGCTGAGAGGAAATGGAGGACTTCCTGTTCATCCTCTGACAAACTGGCCTGTCGCCTGCTACAAAGGTAATACCGACTCTCTGTCCTCACCAAGAAGAGAGTCTGCATTCAAGCTCGTGTCTCTGCGGCATCTAACAACTCGTCCGAACTCTTTAAAATCTGCAAGGAGCTGGGCAACCCTGCTGCAGTCTCTACCCCTCCTGTTGCCTCCCAGGATCTTTGCAATGCCCTTGCCTCTCACTTCATTTAAAAAACCCAGGACATCCTGTCCACCCTCTTCAACCACACCCCTCCTCTTCCCTCTCCATCTGTGCTTGCTGCCCCTCCTTTAGCCACCCTCCCACCATCCTTCTCGTCCTTTCCTCTTTTCACCCCTGACGAGGTCGCTAGACAAGTCCGATCTATGAAAGCCTCTTCAAAACAGGTTCATCCCTGTTCCTCTAATACCATAAAGGACCACATTGACACCCTCACTCCGGCCCTTGCTGATTTTTGCAACCACTACTTTGCCTCTGGATCCTTCCCCTCCCCTCTGAAGCACTCCTTTGTGCATCCTCTTCTCAAGAAACCTACAGCTGATCCTTCATGTCCAGCTAACTATCACCCAATTTCCATTACTCCCTTTCTTGGCAAACTCCTGGAAAAGTTGGCCATCTCTCAGCTTAACCTTCATTCCAATTCTGTTGGCTGTCTCCAGGACCACCAGTCTGGCTTCAGAGCTGCCAGAACCACGGAAACTGCTCTCCTGAACATCCGTGAAGATCTGCTCTCCAACCTTGACTCTAACATTCCCTCTGTCCTCATCCTCCTCGATCTCTCTTCTGCCTTCGACACGGTCAACCATACCATACTGCTCAACCGACTCCGTGAAAACCTGGGTATCAATGATCAGGCTCTGGCCTGGCTGACCTCTTTCCTCTCAGATCGACCCTCCCAGGTCCAACTTGGGTCCTTCCTTTCATCTATCTTCCTCTCTACCTGTGGTGTTCCCCAGGGGTATAACCTCTCGCCCTGGCTTTTCCACCAAGACCTGACAACTCTCGCCCACTGCATTGCCACTTCCTGCTCAAATTTCCAGTGCTACGCTGATGACACTCAACTAATTTTCAGGCTGCCCTCTACCACCTCCTCTCCCTCTCTCATCTCTGATTGCCTAACTGCCATTCAAGATTGGTGTGCCGCCAATGATCTTTGTCTGAATGCCAGCAAGACGGAGATCCTCCTCATCTGCACACCTTCACCATCCTTTCCCCTCACTCTCTGGCCGGCCTCCCTTGGCCCACCTCCTACCCCCACCTGCGAGTCTAAGAACCTCAGGGTCATCTTTGACTCCACCCTTTCCTTCTCCGCCCACATCTCTGAGGTCTCTAAAAAGTCAAATTTCCGACTGCACCTCCTCAGACGTACTATGCCTTTCCTCTCCTTCCCCCAGAAGCTCATGGTATCCCAAGCTCTGGTTCTCTCTAGCTTGTACTATTGTAACAGCCTCTTTCTAAATCTACCTGCTTCTACTCTCCGTCCTTTGCAACTAATCCAGAACAGGACTGCAAGACTTGTCATTGGCCTCAAGCCCTGGGATCGTATCTCTCCAGCTCTGAAATCTCTCCACTGGTTCCCAGTGGATGCAAGGATTAAATTCAAAACCCTCTGCAATGTCCACAAGGCTTTCTGGGGCCTGGATCCAAAATACCTTCAGCTATCCCTCCGTAAATACCTCCCCTCTCGAGCTCTTCGCTCCTCTACCGCCAACTCCCTCATGGTCAGTTGTTTTTCAAAGAAACAAGCTGTTGTTAGATCTCTGTCTTCGACTGGGGCCTCCCTCTGGAACAGCCTCCCTGCCACTCTAAAACTTGAGAAGAACCATCTCCGGTTCTGGAAGCACCTCAAGACCTTCCTCTTTTCTTCTGCCTTTGCTCCCCCTCTCCCCTGCTGATCTGTTCGCTCTTGGCACCGTGCACCTGGCCACCCTCTGTCCTTCGGGCCCAGGTACCTGCTCACCCTGCCACACTCCCGCACTGCCTCCAGGTCACCCCTTGCACTGGGGTCTGCATCTGTACCCATACAGCCCCCCACCTTTTTCTGTCTGCTGCCTTAAACCTAGCACTTGCAAAATGCTGGCTGCATTACCACTGCTTGTTGCCTTTATTATTTATTTATTGTTATTTATCTGTTTCTCCTCTAATTCGCACTATCCACTTCTCCCCTCTTCCATGCACTTTTCCCCTCCCCCCTCTCCCATGCACTGGGCCTATTAAGATAGCTGTTTTGTTCTCCCCTGTTCCCCTCCCTTGCCTTGTCGCGCTCTGAAACACTTGTGTACGAGTGCGATAGAAATAAAATATCAATCAATCCATCAATCAAAGGCCATGTGAGAGGCATAACAGAGGAATCTGCAGCTATCCGAGGGTCAGGAATAGCCACAGCAAGCAGCACACCATCAGAAGTCACCACAAAGGGTAAAAGGGACATGAATTGCAGAGTGCGCAGCGTGAAGTGGCATTCTGTCAGAGTCCACCTCTACTTGCCCTCGTAGTGTAGCCGATGGATTCTTCCCAACAATATAACCTACTGTCTATGTCAGAAATCAAGACAGCAGGATCTATTCTTTGAAAGAATGGATCCCACAAACACAGGTTGAAGAAGGGTGCAGGAACTGGCAGAAGACCAAAGAGAGGAGGAACACTAATTAATCCTGTATTCTCAGAGAATTGTGTAAACTCATAGTACGGATTCAAAGACTAACCTTAAATAAATAAGGACCAAACTGCTGATGAACCAACTGCGGGTTCAGCCTGCCGGGTAGTTCCTCTTTAAATACTGCTACGGTATCTGCAAGAAAAGTTCCCTGTAGGTAACCACTAAACAATATGTCTGTTAGCGTGTATATGTGTGTGTAAATCTATATAGGCTTTGGGGAGATGTCTTAACATGGAATCTGGTGGGTTTCTTGTAGAGCGGTCCATAGCAGTAGCCGTAGAAGTAGCAGCAGGAAATGAGGAATCGGAGCAACCTCTTCATGACTATTCCCGACGAAACGAAGACGCCTAGACGGTATGCCTTTAGTCCGGGTACTACCCCGATGAAACGAAGACACCTGGCGGGAATCGCAAAAACACACCAAAGAAGTCACCAGTGTGTGTATAGCAATTCGTGGGGTGCTCCAATCCTGCAAAATGAAAGATCCAGGTGGTAGAAACAATACAGCCGGAGACATGGAAACCAGACGACAGTACAGCAATCCAAGGCACGTTCCAGGTCAAAACGATGGAGCCGAAGGCACACAGGAAATGAGGCAGACAAGGGCAAAACAAGGCAGTTCCAGGAGGCGTTCCAGGTCGACTTGAATGATGGCAAGAATTAGCTGACGAAACCAGAGCAGGAGAAGACAAGAGGGAATTCAGACGTAGGCAAAGTTCAGTAACCAGGTAATCCAAAAACACACAGCAAGGCAAAGACAAACGTACTTCCGCAAATTCAGAAGCACCGCAGACTGGAAAGGAGGTGCTTAAATGTCACGGGGTGGCAACACGTGACCAAGGTACGGTGAATGCTTCCTGGAGCGCAACGGCCGTGTTGTCAGTTTCCACGGCAACCTCCAATCAGGGCCATAGCGTCCTTTCTTGCGGGTTCGCACTGGTGTCTGGGTTTTGCAGTGCGGATACCACATGGAAGGGAATCAACAGCTAATCTTGGGTAAAGACAGTAACTGCGGTTGTGAGAGGGACTTATGTAGAACGTTCCTCACATTGTGCCTATGTGTAGGACTAGGTACCTGAGATATGCGTGATGTAGAGACAGTAGTGGAATGTAGATTCCTGACACATACCAAGAAGAAGCCCAGCTGCAGAGGAGACACACTCCCAGAGCAGTTTACAGCAGACCAGTGAAGCCGCAGAAGATCAACAGAGCTGTCCACACTGCCGAAGACCAACAAGCAGCTTACGGGAGGTTCGCAGAAGAGAGAGATCAGGCTAAGCGCTGAAGCTCCACCGCGAAGCCTGACAGTGCAAAGGAACCACCACAGAGAACTGGTGAGATGGCTGAATGTAAATGCTAAACCCAGGGTGCTCCATTCAAGAAAATAATTATAATGCAGCAATTTTGAATACCGAACAATGTATGAATTAAAGCAGGAACCTTTTTCTAAAACTCAAACAAGTAATGAAACCGAACAAAAGTGACAAAGAAGAAGTTCCCTTATAAGTGAAAAGCAGTGGGGAACGTTTATAACCAGCATTATAAATAGCCAACAGGCTATCAACAGACTTTTGTTGAACTAACAGTGAGAAAAACCTTTAACCAGCCTTACCAACAGCCAAGTGGTTATGGGAAAGTTATACTGAGAAAACCGCTGAGGAAAAACTCATAACTCAGTATTTTCAAAAGTCCAGAAGTTGTGAGAAAACCTCAATAAAGCAACCAGGGCAAAAATCCCTTTATAAGAGATACACATGTAGGCAAGCATATATCTCACATTGCCAACAGCCAAGAGACTGTGAAACCATTCAGAGGCAACAAGGTTGCAACTCTTCCTTTTTGTGATCTGAATTCGAGGAAGCTTGTAACCCAAACTGCTATCAGTCACGAAGCTGTATAGAAGTTATTAAGAGACAGTTTGAGAATATTTCCTCTATCTTCCATTCTCAGTTTGGAGAAAACTGGAACCCAAGTTGTCAAGAGACTATAAGAAAGGGCTGTTGTTATTCAATCCTCCTTCCAAGAGAGACTGGCGTGGAGAATCTTAGAATCAAGATTGCCATCAAGTTGGAAATTATTAGTAGGACTATTTCTTCCTGGCAGTCGAGTATATCAGTAAAGGTTTATAAGGGGCCAGGCTTGAAGGTACAGCTGGTCTGTTTGTCAACAGGTGATTCAATAATTGAGGTAGTATTGCTCTTCCATGTTAATAGAATGTGATTATAAAATGGAAAAGGGGTAGGAGACCCTTACTCCCCCTTGTTGGTATTTTAGTATGGTCGCAGTTCACTGGATTGACGGTAAGCCAATAGAAACCCGTCATGAACAGTAGTAAAACACTAAAAGAAAATCCAGGACTCTGCGCCCAGTTATGTAGAATACGTATTTTTAATCAATTGCCCTTTAGTTGATGACACGTGTTTCGGCTTTCCGCAGCCTTTCTCAAATCAGGGCTGATACATTAACTTATCACTAATTCACAAAATAAATTTCCCATGTAGTTATTCATCCAGTACGGTTAACAACAGCACAAAACTATTTATGTAGAAGGCATATATATTTTACCAAACAGATACCAACCCAGTGCAACGTAAAGCATCCATGTTAAATGATCCGTATAAATTAAATACAGCGTAACAAAAAATGCACATGGTTAAATTATCAGACAGACAAAAAACAAGAAAATGGGAGAGATAAATTAGTTTCCATTAGTCCCAATTATTCAAATTATGTGATACTATTCATCGCTGTATCGCAATGCACCGACAACTTACCCTCTGTGGTAGTCACTTTGTAATTCTAAGTCTTGTTCCCATGCGCTCGTTTTATTGGTACAATCCCTTCATCGTGATTCTAATGGAATATTGTTTTTAGAACGCCATTAGACCTTGTCCTCGTTTTGCAGGAATTAAAAATATATACCTATAGACACGTATTAGTCTACCATGCCTAAATTATGCATGTTGGATAGCTGATCGGTAACTGATCCTGATTACAGGGGGACCTTATGTCTCAGACGCGTATTCTAAAAGTCATGTGTTTATACTATTAAATCTGAAAATGCATGGCGAGGTTGAGCCCAGTATTACTCATTTACTTTGATTTGCTCTGATCATACGTGTTGGCTTGCTGCTAGTCCTGCAATGGCCGGCGCCATTTTGGGACTATTTATTTAACTGTTGCCATGGTGATGCATCGCCACATGCGCCGTTGTGTCAGAAGCGCATGGAATGGATTCCTCTCCGTTTAATCAGCGTTTTGGTGCTCCATCGTGTGACATGAAAGAGGATCATACACTAGGGCACAGTGTTGATTAGTGTAGGATCCTGACAAAAGTATTTCAAGAAGATGTATTGAGAAAAATGTAAGTGCTGTCTTGACCAAAAGTAGTTCTTTTGAAGAAAGTTGTATATGATAAAGAACAACGACATTGGTTGAACTTGTGTTTGTGAAAGAAAGACAATTATCTTTTCAAGAGGGATCTTGTGGACATTTATCACGTTGTTTTTGAATGATCAACCAAACTTTGTGGAAGAGACATTTGTTATGTTTTAGAGAAAGACATAGTGGTTGAAAAAGATTTTTCTATTACTTTGAACAGAACTTTGCTGAATCAGAACTGTAATCTAAGTGGTCCTGAATTGATCCAGGGAAATGGAGTTCAACCCTGGTCACAAGGATTGCTTTCAAGTACTTTTAAGCTTGAATAACCAAATTGTTTTACTGAACTAAAGTTAGCCGTACTTTCCTTGGATATTTTTGTTGTGTGTATTAGTGTAAGGGTCAATGCTGTTTTGGACACTAGATTATTATTCTTTAGTCTTAGTTTGCTAGGCAGGGATCTCTCTCTAGGATAGGGAAAGTTAGGCGTGTAGCAAAGCCTTGTTATTTTAAATAAATGGCAAACCTTGAGAAAATGTTAGCTTTGTGTCTGTCACGCATTTCTGACCCCTCACAATAAACATTGAAAATGCCACTGTGTCTTAGTCTTACTCTGGATGCCTCACAATACCTAACAACATCAATCTCAAGCAAGCCAACAGACAAGGAAAAATAAGAGGAGGACTTGCTATGGCATACAAAGACCACCTAAAAATAACAGCAGCCGAACCATTAAACATCACAAACTGCAAATCACTCATCATACACCCATCCTCAGAACCACAAACGAATATTACTTTTGTACTTTATCATCAACACCCTTGTAGAAGCAGTCACCAAAATGGCAAATAATCACGATCACTTATCCTTGGAGACGTCAACATCTGGTTCGAAGAAAACATCCCTTCAGCCAAAACACTAACCAATCAACTAGCAATAATGCATCTAAGACAAATGGTGAAAGGAGCGATGTACACAACAGGGCAGACACTAGATGCGATCCCCGGCTACAAAAGCCTGATCACCACTGCACCACCAATGCAAATCCTCTGGACTGACCACCTCATTATACCCTTTGTGATCCAAACACCATCAAGGATACTGGACATTCGCTATAATAACCCACCAACCAGGAAAAGAAGTTGGCGAACCATCAACAGTGCAGACCTAAACGTGAAACTGGAAAGCACAAAATCATCACTCACCAACCTAAATGCAACCAGCATTGAAGTAAGAACAGATGAAATCCTAAAATGGAAAAAGAAGACCCTAGATGACATTGCATCCTAAAAACCTTCCTACCTATCACAAAAGAAAACTATGGCAAGATGGTTCACACCCCATCTCGAAGCACTGAAAAAAATTAACAGGCAACTAGAAAATGAATGGAGGAAAAGCTATGACCAACATAAATAACAACTACATAGTAAAGACAAATCAGACTATACAAAGCCAAAATGCTCAAGACGAAAATAGATACTACAATGAACGGATCGCAAAAACAGGCAACACCCGGGAAGAATTGGTCAAGATCATAAACAAGATGAAAACCCATCCATGTTTAACAACACACCGATCCCTACATAAAAACTATGTGACGATATCACCAACCACTTTAGGATTACAATCACCAACATCCAGCAAATCATACAAAGAAAGCCAAAAAGTCCCACAGACATCAACAACCAGACTAGACCTCTTTCTGCCAATCACAACAGATGAATCCAGCAACCTGGTGAGCAAAAGCAACAGAGTGGGTTTCCATATCCCTGCCCAACAGACATCTACAAAGCCATCCTCACCCGGCAAACACCAGCAGAATACTACCTCAGCCTCTTCAACCTCTCACTAGCAACAGGATCAGTGCCGCAAGCCTTCTCATCAGCCTAGATAAAACCATTTCTTAAACACACCTCAGGAAACGTGGAAGACCCAACCAACTACAGGGCAATTTCAAATTTCCCATACCCGCCAAAGCTACTAAAAAGCTACGTCTACGAGCAAATCCTGGAATATGTGTAAAATAACCAGCTGCTGGATCAAGCCCAAGTAGGCTTCAGACCTGTCAGAGGAACGGAAACTGTGCCACTCTCTATCTGGGATGATCTAAAGACCAACGCACATACCAACACCAACTTTGCACTAATACCACTCAATCTCACTGTAACCTTTGACACAATAAATCACAACACTATCTTCAAAACACTAGAAAATATTGGAAACAACAACGCCACCCTCCTCTAGTTAAAATCCTTCCTGACATAAAGAACAGAAACAATCTGGCAGCAGCCATTGAAGTCAGCACCTCGGAAAACAACATGTGGAGTCCCATGGGGTCATTGCTTTCCCTGTTACTCTTTAATATCTACATGACTCCACAGATCAGCCTAACCAAAAAAAATGGCCTCACCAGCTACAACTACGCAGATGACACCCAAGTCATCTATAAAAATCAATGCCAGTGAAGAGCAAACCCAACACTATCCAACTGCCTCATCGAACTAAATCAATGGATGAGCATCAACAGACTTAAACTCAACCCACACAGGACCGAAATCATGATTATGCCCAATGACCTGGCAAACAACCAGAACATTCCATGGCCCACCGAACTAGACAACTAGCCTGAACCCTCCAATGTAAAAAATCCTGGAATGCTAGTTGACAATGAGCTAGTACTATAACCACAAGTAAACAAACTAAATAATAATGGCTTCTTCTACCTACACAAAATAAAGAAAATACATCCCTTCCTCTCGTTCACACAAAGAACGCTTGCCATCATCTCTCTCGTCATGTCAAGAATAGACTATGACAACAGCATCTACACTGGAAAGCCAGAATTCCTGTTGAGGAAGCTACAACGAATACAGACTGCAGCTGCAAAATTACTCCTTAAATTCAGAAGAATAGAACACATCACACCTACACTGAGAACGTTGCATTGGCTGCAAGTCAAAAACGAATCTCCTGCAAAACGCTCTGCATGACACACAGAGCGATCCACGGCCAAGGAGCGGTATGCATACAGTAGAAAATCACCATATACAAACCAACACGAACACGAAGATCCAGCAACGACAACCGTCTCGAACACAAACAATGCTCAAAACAAAAATGTTGGGGATCAGCATTTTCCTGCATAGCGGTGAAACTCGCTCCCAAAGGAAATACAAACAGAGGATCACCTTAAGTTCAGGAAATTATTAAAAACATGGCTCCTTAATACTCTGAGCTGAAGAAAACTTCAGAGTGAAAAATAATCCACCCACCGCCCTCCTTCTGCCTTTCTCAAGTTTTATCAATGCCATGGCAAGTGCCTTTCTTCTCCGGGCCTGTTTGCCAATGTTCACTGTGCCAAGAGAATGCCCCCCTTCTCTTGGCACTTTGT
This sequence comes from Ambystoma mexicanum, assembly GCA_002915635.3. Taxonomy (NCBI): domain Eukaryota; kingdom Metazoa; phylum Chordata; class Amphibia; order Caudata; family Ambystomatidae; genus Ambystoma; species Ambystoma mexicanum. The sequence goes on from CM030323.1 coordinate 507,071,163, forward strand.
ACACTGCTAAACAACACAAGAGGGTATATCTCTTCCCCTGGTTTCTCTCCATCTCTTCACTGTACCAATATAATGACTCCCCTCTCCTGTCTGTTTAGACAATGTTCAACAACACCAGAGGGTACTTCTCTCTTCCCCTGGTTTCTTTACAGTTACTCACAGTGCCAAGAGAATGACCCCCTTCTCTTGGCTCTTTACACATTGTTCCACAACACCACAGGGTATTTCTATCCGCCTTTGGTTTCTTTCACACTGTTCACAGTGTTCATCAAGTTCACAGTCCACCTGGTTCACTATCCTGCCAGGTACTGTGATTTTAGCAGTGATCTCAAAGGCAGTTTGTTATGATGTGTGGGTCCCAGGCCCTTCTTTGCTCTTCTTGTTTCGCAGGACTTATGTCCGGTTTACTAACCTGCCAGATATTCCCTTTGATGGGTCTCGGACCATCTTTCTGTTGGTTTCTTTTTCTCTATTGTGTCTAGGTAGCTCTGGTTTCCCAATCTGCCTGGGACTGCCTCTCTCGGTTGAGTCCCAGACCCTTTTGTATGCATTTCTTTCTCTTAGGTCCCAGAACCCTTTGTATGGATTTCCTTTTCTTGGGTCACATACCCCTTTGTATGGCTTTCCTTCTTTCTCCTGTAGTCTAGGAAGCCCTGGTTTCCCAGTCAGTCCATCAGGGCCTGCCATTAAGAAGATGACTCTGGATGTCACTTCTTACTGGGTGCAGGTCCCAGACCTGTGTCTCAGTGTGGTATGGTCCATCAGGGTTCCCAGCAAGCCTCCCTGCTTCCCAGCCCTTCTCTGGTTGCTCACCGGTCTGCGTTTGCTGCTTCTGGGTCTCTTGTCCCCACTCCAGCACCTCCTTCTCTCCCTCGCTCTGCGACAGTTCTGCAGTGACTTCCTACTTTTGGGCGGCATGCTCTGTGTGGATGACACGCTCCAACTCCTTCGTCCAGATGGTTGCCCAAGCTCTGGCTTCGTTCATCTACTAGACCGCAGTAGAACTGTCAGGGATGCCTCCGCCGGATGGCAAGTGTCCTGTACACTGTACTTTCAGCGTGCCAGTCTGTCCAGCAGCCCACACAGCTTCAGATTCCTGAGGGAGAATCTCTCTCTCGGTTCAGATTTCCCTCAGGCATGTTCTGACCAATAGAAAGACTGTAGACTAGACAATCCACAATGGTTTCTGAATGTTATCTTCATTTTTCTGCACATCTTCCCCATCCCAGTATTGATCTTGCAAACTCTCAATGGGCCAGTTTGTCTCTCCCTCGTCCCCAGTACATAGGGCATACACGTCCCTTTTGGAGTCTACACTCTTCCTCGTCCCAGTACTTTTTACATTACTGATATGGCAAAGGTACCTGGGTACACTAGGGAGGGTGTTACAGTGAGGGAGGCAGGAAGGTGTGTTCAGGTTAGGTGTCTATGGGGATACCATGTTCTCTCCAGGTCATCACTAATCCAATTTCGACCAGCATTGGAAGATGAGGTGGGAGATCATGTTGGGCCTGAATATCTGTCGCGGGACATACTACTTCCACGGTTGTCGCAATAACAACCTTTTTAAAATGTCTTAAGTTAGAAGAATATCCAATGCTAGGTTTCATTGGAATATAGCTTCATATTTCAATTCAATTTACAGTGATTTTATGTATTGTTGACATTCTTCTTTTTGTTTTTTTATTTGTGTATATTATGAATGCATTTATTTTATTATATATTTTGTGTATTGTATATGTTAAAGGTACATTTGTTAATCTCAGTGTTTACAAAAAAAAAATGAAAAAACGGCCAAATCTCAATCTTAGTCTGGTTATACTTTGGGGTTTGTGGGAGAACAAATCCTTCATTAATATCCTTTCACTTTTACTGTCTAAGATATTGGCTAAGAAATTAGAAATGGGCATCTCATCTCTAGTCTCTTAAGTCTTTCTTCTAGTTCAAAACATTCCCGGGCCCCCCTTGGGTGTCCCAGATTCTCTCTCTGCACCTCTTACTACAATTTTATTTTTATTTTGGAGGCTAAAGGATCTTTTGGTTTACATTTGATGATCCAGACGGGTCCTCCTCTCGTGATGACCCAGTCGAGAATGTCCACGTCCTTGGTTGTTACGTCCCCTCAGGGTAAATATAATCCCGTTAGTGTTTTAAAAAAAGTTATATTGACTATTGTTCGGGGAGAGATAAGAAAAAACAACTTATTTATTGAAGCCCGTAACTTCTCTTTTTTTAAATGGATTACTTAACAATTCTTGTTTGAAAGTGTCAATCACTTTGTTAATGGAAGCAAGCTTATCTCTTGCCTCACTGATGTATTTTTGATAAACCTTTTCTCAGCTTCCTTGTAATTCGTTGAGTACTTGGCCACTTGCATTTTTTTGGCTGTGCTTATAGTGAAGACCATAAGGTCCTGCCTACACTTTCTAGCTATGGCACTAAAATGTATCTTAAATTCTTTGTTATCCAGCAATACACAAGCAGCATTAGATTTTCTTTAGGATTATTTCCCTAAGGAAGTGAGTTTGAAATTCTGCATTACATTGTTTTTTGCTCAATTTGGCATGGGAGTCACCTGTCATGTTTCCATTTGCTTTAATGAGATTAAATGTGATGGGTTCCCTAACTATATCCTGTATCTATTGCTCTGTGAAGCTAAGCCCCCAGACTGTAACACATTAGTGTGAACACAGGTCAGAAGTGCAGGGAGTGGTGGTAATATACCACCGAGAGCATATTGCAAAAATATAGCTTAAAGAAAAGGCCTGTTCAGTCACGGTTCCTGAATGCAATGGAGGGGAGCGCCTGAATGTGTCTAAACAGATAGGCTAAATAGAAGATCTTACAAATAAGGGTTTTCCACAGTAAGAACAATATAAGTCATACAATAAGTACTATAAATCATGCCTTGAGAGTTACCAGCGACAGTATGTATTTTAAAAAATAGACAGCCATTTAATATGACTTAAAGCTCCAAAAGCCTGAAGGTGGCACAGAACAGTCCTCTACACACAACAGTGGTTCACTGCTAGAATATCCCTCATGGTCCTTCAAGTCCAGCCCCTGGTCGAACCAGATCCTATTGATGTGAGCCTCTATTGAGTCAACCTGGTTTGCAGAAAGCTAAAAATATTGAATCAAAAAAACATTAGTCTATTTTTTGTGGTAATTCCGCTACCGCCACTTTTTTTACCAGTAGCAGAATACTGCCAACTTTACAGCAATGCTGAACTCCACACTTGGATTATTTCACTACAGAGTCCTCAGGACTCCAAACATGAGGAACTACACTGCCGTTACCACATTTGTATTTCCACAGTTCATTTGTGGGACTGGGTGGCAGTAAGAGTAACCATGGTTGATGGTAACTTGAAAGTAATTATCGCCAAATCCATGAAGTGACCCATTATGTGATTTTCTTCACTCTCATCCAAAAACCTGGCTAAATGACTCAAGCTGGCTGGCAAGTGGGATCAGCTCCTTGCGAGTGCGGTGGAAGCAGGATTAGTCTCTGCTACTAACTACCCCTTCCCAAACACATTCCTTGTACACAGTCATGCAGAGGAAGAGGATTCATCACATATAGGCCAGCTGGCGCTCAACATTAGCCATAGGAGCAACTTGACTAGATTCAGGGCCCCGGATGCGTGACTGAATTACAGATAGAGTAGAAGGAGTATAATTCGATGGCACTGAAGATAGATGATTCAGAAAAGGTGTAGCCATGAGATCTTACAGCTTCACCTTTTTATCCATGAATGCATCTAGTGTAGACGATAAGGCAGTTGGGGCAAAGGGGCTAGAGCATCAGTCAGCATGTCTGGAGAATACCTGAGGCAGTATTCGATATTGAAATGCACACTCTCAATGAGCGATCCAAGGACACGTGAGCTTCAGGACTAGACAGTATGTTATGTTATGTTACGTTACGTTATGTTATAAGAACTTGGTAAAGCACACGTACGCCCGGGGGCATCTTGGCACTGTTGCATGAGTAGGTGAGTTTTAATATAACAGATTCCAAGGCAAATCTAGAACAGCATAGTTTTCGGTGATCTGCGGAAGATGAGATGATCCACAGTGCCCCGTAGGGCCAGAGGAAGATCATTCCAAGCTTTTGCGGCCAACACCGAAAAAGCTCACCCCCCCTTATGTGACAGTCAGTAACAAGGAACTACTACAAGAAGAGCAGATTGGGATCTCAGGGAGCGAGTCTGCACATAATATGAGAATTTGGCCTGCAAGTACTCAGCTCCCAAGCCTTAGAAAGCATGGTGCACAACGTACATGAATTTAAAAAAGGTCAGAGTAGCAACGGGAAGCCAATACAATTCCTTCAGCAGAGGGGACATATGAGATCCAAAAGGGGGACGAAGTATGGATCTAGCAGCAACATTCTGCAGTAGCTGGAGTCTGTTAATCAGATAAATACATAGAATTGCAATAGTCAAGAGTGCTCAGGTCCAGAGCAGCCACCACCGGAGCCTGAAATTAAGCAGGAATAAAGGGCAGGACTTTACGCAAAATGCAAAGCTTAAAATGACCAGCCTTGCACACCAAGGCCACCTGGTCATCCAGGTCAAGGGAAGCAGCGATTTTAATCCCCATATTCCTAACCGATTGAGCTGGCACAGGAAAGGGGCCAAGACTGGTCGGCCAGAATTCTGCGGTCCAGAACAGATGGGGAGATGTTGTACCCACAACCAGAACCTCTGTCTTTCTACCATTTAACTTTAACCAGTTGCTCATCATCCATGCCCCCAAGTCCTCAAGACAGTTCCTCAGCCGAGCAGCTGTGTCGGCTTGAGAGAGGTCCAGACGGACAAGGATCTGGGTGTCATCTGCATAGGAATAATAGCGGAACCCGTGAGCCTGGATGAGGAGCAAAAGAGGTCTAATGCAGACGTTAAACGGGATGGGCGACAGTACAGATCCCTGGGGGACACCACAGGACAATGAGACTGGGACCGAGCGGAAAGGAGGGAGAGAGACAGACAGACCGATCGGACAAGAAGGCCATGAACCAGTCGAGGACCCGGCGGACCGACCAGCATCTGAGAGATCAGGATGGAGTGATCAACCGTGTCGAAAGCAGCTGAGAGATCTAATGAAAGGACTGCTCTGACACCCCCATGTCTACCAGATGCGCCAGGTCATCCAGCACCGAGTTCAGGACAGATTCAGTGCCTCTCCTAGGCCTTAACCCAGACTGGAATGAGTCAAAGTATTGAGAAGATTCCAAAAACACAGACAGAAGAGGAGACACCAGTGCTTCCATCACCTTCATCAGGAAAGGGAGGAGGGAAATAGGCCGATAATTGGACAGTATATCAGGATAAAGAGTGGAATCGCCAGCGCGTGCTTAAGTGATGGCGGAATCACTCCACTAGAGAATGACGCATTAACAGCAGTAGCGATGTGTTCAGTCAGATCGCCAGATGCTTCCTTTAAGAGAGCCAGAAATATGACATCAACGGGCGAGGCAGATGTCAGCTTAGCAATGAACGTCAGTACATCGGAATTGGAGAACCGGGGGAAAGAGGACCAGGTCCCATTAGCAGGAGAGAGATCCACCATAACCTTGTCTGCCATCGGCAGAGACAAGCCCTCCTTTATATGGTCTCGAATGGCAGAAAGTTTCACCAGAAATAACGCAGAGAGAGACTCACATAGGCCCTGTGAAGGCGGGACTAGCATGCGTCCGTTCTCAGGAGAGCATAATGATTGAACGAGGTCAAAAAGGGCCCTACGTTTATTAAGGGGCCACCTCAACTTTATGGCTGTAGTAAAGTTTCTTGGCACTTATTATTGCCTTGTGATAGGCAGAGAGAGAGCAGTGGAAGGAAGCCTTGTCTGCAGAAGAGTAGTCAAGGCGCCACTTTCTCTCCGCCTGTCTACACAGAGGTTTGTGTGCTTTAAGTTCTTCTGAAAACCAAGGTTCCGGTGAGCGTTTTTTCGGTAAGCATAGTTTAACAGGTGCCAGCAAATTGTCAGTCGCCAAAAATTCATTCTCCAGTGCAGATAAAGAGCAGTCCTCAAGTTGACCATAGTAGCTTTGTAATGCAGTAATCAGTCAGGGTTGAACACCCTGGACCAACTACGTTTAGGAATAGCAGGTTTGGCAGGGAAGGAGGAGGGAACTTTAGCAGGAATGAAAAAGGATACCAAAAAGTAGTCAGACCACACCACTGGACTGGACGAAGCTAAGGAGATAGAAGTCAAAGGGACAAAGATCAAGTCTAAGGTATTACCTCGCTGATGGGTAGGTTCAGTAACCCATTGGGGAAGCCCTAAATCCTGCATCAGGGAAATAAAGTTAGAGACCTGCCCTAGAGTAGCAGTATTCACAGGAAGATGAAAGTCCCCCACAATGAGCAGGTCAGGGTATTCAGTTTGTAATTCCAGTACAAAGGCAGGAAAATCTGCACAAAACACATTATCAGTCCCCGGGGCCCAATATATCACCAGGACTGTAAGTGTGTGTGTAGAGGAAATTGAAATGCAAATGAGAACACATTCCATTTTTAGGGCATGGTTAGGAACCAAATAAGTAACCTTATATTTGGTTTTGTGGATCATAGCCACTCCTCCACCTGGATGGGGGGGCTATAGGGTCCACGTGTACCAATTCATAATTGGGAGGGAGGGCCTGCACAATAGCGGGACCAGATGATTCTCCAAGCCATGCTTCCATTAGGAACAAAAAGTCAGGCTGATTGCTACAAATAAGAGCATAGCATTTCATGGAATGGGCAGACAAGGAGCGGGTATTGAGCAGGCCACAGTGCAGGTCGGTAGTAGACATGTTTTCCAGAGTGACCAGGGTATTCTGAAAGCCAGGAGGCCATTTAGTCCGGGGGGAGGGGGAGCAGAGACAGTAGTATGTTTCGCTCTGAGCCATTAGTATTAAGGCAAGTACTAACCTTGGTCTGGGCGTCCTGCATAGGCTGTGCACGGGCACGGACGGGCACAGATGGGCTTGCCTTAAAGGCGTCTACGGCGCGCCTGCTGCGCCCATCCGCTGCGCGGGTGAAAGCCACAGCACCGCCCACTGAAGGTAATAGAAAATGGACAGGCCGCTTACTGACAGCGTCCTAGTAGGTTCAGAATAAAAGTGTAATAGTACTGTTACACAGTAAAGCAACAGCAATGTTATAATTCCCAAACACTCAGTATGTACAGTTTAGGAGTTAGCAATTTAAAATTCACCCCAAGCATGCAGCAGGAAGAGGCTTTATAGTGGTCCTCTAGAAAACGACCTCACCTCTCCCTACCCAGTATGCTTACAAAGGCCCACCATATGGTCAAGTGATGATAGCACAACTCTGACCAACTTCTCATAATTCAGGGAAAAAACCCAGGATTTCATACCCACCACCATTGAACCATGACTACCATTATTGTCTGTGTTATGTGTGCAACTAGACAGCATGCTCAGAAAACAGGCTGAGGGCAGAGAGCAGGAAGCTGCTGGGAAGACCTCTAGCAATGCATGCCCTCACTTATCCCTCCACCCTCTTCCTCCCTCAGGGAAAAAGGTAGTGAGTTTATAAAACAAGCCATAGATTAAGCAGACCCAGAGCTACCTTGTTTGAATAAGTGAATAGCCAAGTTTGAGAACAAGGTTCCAATCCTGGGAAGATTGGTGGAGGCCTGTGTGGTATCTTACATGTTTGTATTTTATGGTTGTGAGCTGCTAAAGGTATGCCTGATGGAATGTGGAATGTAGGGGGGCTGGAGGTTCTGGGTTTGATGGTTGGTTGGTAATTTCAGGATGGGGGCTTGCACTAGAAGAATGATAAAGCCTGCTCCCCTGTTTATCTTCTACATTTGAACTGACACAATCAAGTACATTTCTGTTTTGTACATACCTAGTTCCAGTCTAGTTCCTGCATGCTGACTGTCCATCATGTGGTCCGGGATACTTAATTTTGGCGACATGGATGGGATGTGACGGCCATGATGAAAGGGTAGCCACAAAGGAATTGAGATGGTGCAGATGGTGAGGAGATCCAGGGCCAAGAAGTCCATGCTAAGTTGATGAGACTATATATCTAGCCTTGTTACATGCTGGCTGTCCATCCTGTGATCCTGGATACTTTAGTCTCATCATTGATGGACCCCCTGGCTTATTTATCCATGGCCAACATACTGGACAGGTACTTTATTAATAGTGAAGTAACCCCAACACTCTCGTAGAGGAGCAGGTGGACATGTTAGCTTTAGCTCCCGCCTCCTCCCCCCCCACGGCCGTCATATTGAAAAAATGGAAGAAAAGCCCTCTATGGGATACCATTTATTGTCCCAATGCTGCATTGAGTGTACGAGATACACTATGCACTCAAGACAACCGTATTGAATGCACACTCACACAGTGTGGGAGCATGTCAGCACGTACCTATGGACATCATGGAGCGATAAGTGAAGCATGACGACATCACAGTGACGACATGAAGAAGACCTATGAAGACGCAGTGAAACAATGCTGAAATATGTGAAGATAAAGATGCAACTGAAGCAATAAGAGAAACATTTTCGTAAAGATGAGGAATTCATATATACATAGAAGATAAAGTAACTTGTTGATCAATAACTGTACATATGCAGTAGCGCAAGATAAATGAGACATTGATAGGCTTGCCATAGAGGAAAACATAGGAAAATGAATTGTGGCTAGGACAGCCATGATGGAATGCTGGACGCTAGACTCGTATTAAAATCATTGAAGCTACCTCAGAGACAGACCAGGGCTGCAGCGTTAGAAGACGCTGAAATAACAGCTTTGTGATCAAAACGAAGAGGAGTCTATTGGTTAGGATCAAGGATGCAATTTAAAGGAATAATTGCAAGGCACAGAGGGAGTCAAGAGGATAACGAAATAACTCTTTTTCTTAGATTAAGGGAAGAAGAAACATTTCCAAGAGCCAAGTATTGGACAATTAAAATTGTATAAAGTCTACGCAAGATGGAGTGAGCAAGTCTCCAGAGGCCAAGAGAGGCAATGACACCTAGTATAATTGAATTAAATAGCAGTACATAGGAGGTTGAAATGTACAAATTTACGGTCTCCTCACACGTGATTCAGAAGTCGAAAACAAGGGCTATTCATTAAGCTTCGAATATATTTGATATATGTGCCTACAGTCCCTGAAAAGTTCAAGGACAGAGAACAGGCTACGCAGTCAACTACAGACAAGGAATCTTTGGCTTGGGGCCTGACTGATGAGAGATGATGGATTAATTGGGAAAACAGGGAGTAGTCTGACGTTGCTCAAGCACCTAGGGTCCATTCTGCTTATGTGCTGCTAATGAGTCAAGATTCCAAGTTTGGAATAGTGAAGGTGGTCATTCCCCAAAATACAAACCCAAACTCAGAATAAATGGACACACCCCAGTAGGGAATGAGACCAGGAGAAAGATTGCAAGTTAAGTAAAGGTTTATAAAGTAAAATGATGCAAGCAGAGGACTCTGCTGCTCTGAGAGTGCTCTGCTAACAATACAGAAACAACATATCTTTAAACACATGTCTGGTCATCGGTGATGAATAATATAAGGGATGAATAGCACAAGTCCATTGGTGTGTTGCAACAATTTTGTATATTCCATAGGGGGTTGGTCAACTTGATTGGCTGGTGTGGAGGTGTTGCTTCTCGCAGCACGTGGGTCAGCTGTGCTCATCTGGGTGGGGTGGAGGTCAGGCTGGATCCGCAATGTGAGGTCAATTTAGCTAATCTAAACTACACAGTAATCTTTGACATGCTATAACTAATGCAACACATACAACTTATACCAGAAGGCAGGGTTTGCCTGTGAATCGGGATCCAACCTAACACATTCTTGATCCAGGCCTTTGTGGGGCCGGGGCACAGTGGTCCTTTTTTGCCATGTGGCTTATCTAAGGGTTTCGATCAGAGATTTATTCACCCTGGTGCCTCATGGTTCAAACAACTGGATTGATAGGTGTCAGCCCATGGAGAATAATTGATCACACAAGATTAGTTATATGGTGGCAATCTAGTTTGGTCAGTGGGGAGCAGGTTTGTGGATACGGATGAATACACAAGTCAAGATCTGTCCCGGTCACACACAGGGCAATGAGCTCAGAGGAAGAGAAAGAATACAGTTTCTTATTTGCAACAATTCGGACCTAGACTTCCGTGAGAACGTGACTGGCGTGGCGCAGACAGGGGAAGAGGTGGTGGGCGCTGTCGGAGCTGGCTGTGTGTGGCGCTGTGTGAAGGGAGAGAAAGCTTTTTAGAGATCATTGTGCGGCCTAGTACAGAAAAGGAGTCCGATGTGGCATAAAATGGAGTCTTAGTGTATCGTCCCATGACTTCTTGCCACTGTCGTCAGTGAAAAAACAATGGGGGACGTCTCCCCACGATGTGATGAGCAAATAGACTTATTTCATGCAGAATGTATGGGGGGCATACGGACCCTTCCTCCCTTATAGTAGTATGCCAACCAATGAGAGGGTCTATGAAGCAGAATGCTATACAATGTTGCACTGGCCAATCTGCTGCTATGTTCCATTTTAATCAGTATTATACGCATTTAGAGGTGCCTAATAGATAAGGGGCAGCCAATGGTGTTATTAAGATTATGTATCCTATAAGTAGTATATGTTCCCCTAACCAATCCCTTCATGCCATAGGTTTTTGGTTTGCCACGTAGGATGACTTCATAGGTGATGTTCATTGGGGTATAAGACTTCTGTGTAATCAAGTTTCTCTGTGTGTATGGGATTTCTGCCTGACGATCATCATCATGCCCTACTTTATGCAAAGCTGTTAATAAAGTAGTGTTTGCCATAGTCTTTGATTCTGTCCGGCTATTTAAGTCTGAGATCTCTATGGGTAATTTCATCTAGCACATGAGATGCTTCAAGGTTCTAGAGCACATTTTGGTAGCGGTGCGTATGGTTCAGGTCCACTCAAGACCGGTTGACAGCTTCCGCCATTAGCAAAAGACTGCAAAGCTTCCTCTAGAGATTGACAGGCAAAAACACGTGTCAGAAGATACAGTTGGCAGGTCCCTCTTTGATGAAATTCCTATCTGGTCCCTGCAGGTGCCCTGCGGACTGAGGGTAAACTGGTTGATTGGGGAAGAGTCGATGCAGAGGGACTTGATTTGAGCAACAAATTTAAGTACAACATCAAAGCTGGCAAAATAGGGAGGAGGACTGTGTTGTAAATATATATATACATAAAGGTAACAAGATTTTGGGAAATAAGAAAGAGCAAAGTAATACCTCGATTCCTGTTCCAAGAGGGGTGAAGGGTACGCGCATAAAAAAGACTCCAAGTTAGGGTATTAAGGATTCCTGAGGCAAGGCCTAGAGAAGAGTGCATATCAAGCTCCAAGATGGAGGAAACTATGAGACAAGATACGTTTACTGAAGGACAGTAAAGGCAGGTGTACGCAGAAAATTAAAAATACACATGTGGGGGGGGTTATAATATGTCAGCATAAAGCTTTTATTGTGTATAAATTAAGAGATCATAAACCGATAGTAAAAAATAAGTGATTATTAGATGTTGTAATCAAGAGATTGATGTCAATCAGAACGAATACAAATCAAAAGAAATAATAAATAAATAAAGAAGAGACTTTTAAAATATTATAATAAAACAATGAGATAGCAGAAATTGATAGGAAGGACGTGTAAACAAAGTAACAAAAAGAAGATTGCAGCATCGATTTTTAAGAAAAATAAAAGGATACGATAAATGATCTGCAATTGATAGTGCCTGCTCAATTGATCAGTGCGGTATATTTGATAGAATAAGGAAGAGAATAAAAGATCGGGTAAGTATCAGCAGTCGAGATGTACTTGCCATCATGGGGGACACTTGTCATGATCCACAGAACGCGCCCCGTTTGGACTTCCTGGTCCTTGTCATAATGGGGCTTGCACTCTTTGATATTCCCAACATGGCCGTCTAACGTGGTACGCCTTGCACCAGCTTCCACGTCGGACGTAGCACATTCCACAAATAGACCACGCCCGCGGCCCGCGCGTCTCAATGCTATCGCTGGTAGTGACTAGACGTGTGGTTCGTAGTTCGCTGAACTTTCTCCTGTCCTTGGTTCCCTGACCCTCTAATTTCCCAATTCATTCCGCCCTAATCTCTTACCTTGTTTCCTGGATTTCGTGTACCTGCTTCGTGTACACTTCCTCGCTTCCTAGACGTCCTGAGCATCCGAGTATACTGGAACGCTGAACGCACGCTGGAGTCAGAGGAGACTCACGTGGGCTTGTACAAAACCCGATCCGTGTGCAAGACTTCCTCCAAGAAATCCTGCAAGGAGCGATCTCAGGTGAGAAGAGGGGAATTCTGTGACAGTTTGAGACGACAAAACAAACAAAGTTGAAACCAACATGAAACAGGCCGTTCAGGATCTCATGCGTGGCATGCAAGAATTAACGAGCGAGGTGCAGAATTTAAAGTCGGAAAACGCTGCATTGAAACAACTAGTTTTGTCCCACAATTCTGCCACAAAGGAAAGCGTGCTACTGGGTGGCATTGTTGACAAATACGATGGGTCTGCAAAAACCCTTTGTGGATTCCTTGACTTGTTTAGTCAACTTTACCTTTAAGCCCTACTATTTTTCAACTCCCAGGGCAAAGGTGGGCTTTATAATCTCGCACCTCTCCGGAAATGCACTGACTTGCACTGACTTGGGCTACTCCTTTAGTCAATTCTGGAGATGCCCTCCTGGATGATTACGATGGATTCATACAGGCCCTTAAGACCATGTTTGATCGCCCAGAACAGCTCTGTAGTGCCCAGGAACATCTACTTGACTTTCAGCAAGGATCCCAGGACATGCTTACGTATGTCACGCGATTCAAACAATTGGCCAAGGAAGCGGATTGGTCTTCAGAAGCACGCTTCACTCTTTTCCGAAGAGGACTAAATGAAGAGATGAAAGACGAATTAACCAGAGTGGCTCGTCCAAGTTCATTCCAGGCCCTTATGGATCTTGCCATGCAGATAGACTTTCGTATCCAGGAAAGGAAGGCAGAGAGGAAAAAGACCAAGATGCCTTTCAGAAGGTTTCCCTTGAGACCTCATTGAAACCCGCCCCTACTCCAGTCTCTGGTTGTGATCCAGAAGCCATGCAAATAGGGGCCTTCCGTGGACCCATATGCCCGCAAGAATGGATGAGAAGGATCCACACGGGCTTATGCATGTATTGTGCTTGGATAACAGCTAGTTAGAGAGAATGTCTCTAGCCCTCCAACGGCGTTCGGGAAACGCAGCTCCCGATCCTAGATGGGCAAGGCTTCGGGAGAGAGATGTTTGCTCCACATCTATTCCATCCTTGAACTTCTCCTGGACAGAACAATCTAGTGATTCTACAAGCATTCATTGTCATCCAGAATGAGACCTACCCCATTTTGGCCTTGGTGGATTGTGGGGCTATTGGAATATTCATTGATCAAGATTGGGTCTTTAAACACCGGATTCCTTATGAAAGATGAAGTATCATGCAACCTGTGGAGGCGATCGACAGAAGACCTCTCTCTTCAGGACCTATATCCTTGCAGACCAAAGAAATCCAACTCTCGATAAACCAACACCAAGAGTTGATCAAATTTGACATCATCAAGTCAGCCCATTACCCCATGGTACTGGGTATGCCCTGGTTGCAGAAACACAATCCTTACATCAATTGGCCAGCAGGATCCTTGTTTCTTGGTTCTGAGTTTTGCATGTCTCACTGTCTATTCCCGGATTCCTCCTTGACAACTTCCGAAAGCACGCCAACAGACCAGTAAGGCCCACTCATGGTTTCAAACGTCATACAGGTTCCTAGGGCCTATCAGGAATACGCGGATGTGTTTTCAACTGCTATAGTCCAGGCCCTGCCCCCTCACAGACCTGAAGGACTGCGCTATAGATACAGAACCTTCAGCAGTGATTCCCTTGCGGGAGGATGTTCATTCCTATCCGCAACCGAAAAAAAGGCCCTTAGAGAATACTTGGATACCAACCTTGAAAATGGCACCATAAGACCATCTAAATCTCCAGTCTGGAGCTTTGTTGTTTTTTGTTCCGAAGAAAGACGACTAAAGAACCTTGTCTTGATTAACGTGGATTGAAATCAGTACACCCTCAAGGACCGCTATCCTTGCCCTTAATCTCGATATCCTGGAAGCGTGGGAGGAGCTGTAATCTTCACAAAGTTGGCTCTCAGGGTGCCTTACCATTTTGATCCGTATCAGGGAAGGAGATGAATGGAAAACAGCCTTTAGAAACCCTTTTGTCACTTTGAGTACTTGTCATGCCCTTTGGGCTTGCAAAGCCCCCACAGTCTTCCAACGCTTCATGGATAGGGCGTTTTCTGACATGTTGTTCCTCTTCGTCATCGTTTACCTGGATGATATTTGATTTACTCCAAGGATCCTCAAAGGCATGAAGAGCATGTAAAGGCAGTTTTGCAACGGCTACGTGAACACAAACTCCTAGCTAAACCCGAGAAATGCCTTTTTCATGTCACTTCTGTTCATTTTCTAGGATTTGTCCATAGTCCAGAAGGAATAGGGAATGGACCATTCAAAGGTAAAAGCTATACTATCTTGCCTGTTCCCACTTCTGTAAACAGATTCAATTCTTTCTGGGGCTGCCAATTTCTACCGGAAATTCATCCATCCTTTTTCTGAGATAGTTCAACTGATCATTACATTATTGAAAAAAGACACCCCCGTCCTCTGGACCCCAGCCCAGGACAAGGCATCCAACGATTAAAGACTGAGCTTACTCAAGCCCTATCC
>CM030323.1:507085966-507196511 GCA_002915635.3 Ambystoma mexicanum
AAAAGCCAAGGAACCAACTGATTCCCTGAGATACCTTGAATCCCATGATTGTACTCAAACATTGCTAACCAATCCAAAACATCAAGTTTAGTCTCATACATACCAATCATTTCCTTTGGCATACAGGGTCTCTGAGGGCTGGAAGACCTAGAAGACTCTGGGAGAGAAGCATTTTCTAGAGACACTTTCTTCATTTCTAGTTCCTGGTTCAGCTCCATTTCTCTGAGCCTTAACTCTTGATGTTTCATGGCAGTTTGTTCATCAATACGTTTCACTTCCAATTCAAGTCTCATTTTCTCAAGTGCAATAAACTCAGATACAAGTGTAGGACGTGTTGGGGTCCCTGTGGGCAGAGGTCGTGCATTCTGAGCAGGCAAAGGAGTTGTAGGATTTCCTAACAAGGACGCATCTGCTTCTTTCAAAGTAACACTCTCAGAATCAGAAACATCAAAATCCACATTTGCTGGAGTGGCAGGTCCTTCTGACCCACTCTCCAGACTTTTTCCCATTAACTTTTCAATCAGTTCAGATTTCTTTCCTTTGACAGAGAGATTCTTATCCCTACACATGGTTCTCAGAACCTCAGCAGTATAGAGTAAAAGACTCTCTGCAGTGTAGTTTTCCATATTTGACATGATTTCTCAGTTAAATAGAATTAGTGTGTTAGCCTTGTGGTTAGTGAACTCCAAGCAAACAGCAGCACTCTAAGTGTAATCACTCTAATTCCAAATCCTCACCGCTGTACACCAGTGTTAGGCAGAATCCTGTGCAGTGCCCTTAGGGACCACTACACACAATTAAGACTACAGGTGGCAATACAAGTTTTACCTCTTGGTACAAGCCTGTACTACTATGTCAGAGTGGTAGCAGTGGCGGAGCAGTCAGGCTTATCTCAAGAGTATATGAGCAGTAGCAGAGATTACACAAAGGGACCACAGGTACTGTGACTCAAGCAAACACTGACTCAAGGTTTCAGGTAGAAAAATATAAGTACATTTATATTTAAACCATTTGTTATAAACACAACACTTCTATTAAACTTAAACAAAAACCACACGTTAAATATACTACAACTAACCAATTCACTCTGTGCAATAAGTCTCAAGGTAAGTACCCTGTGTTTGAATGAACCGGTGTTACGAACAAAGCACGTTACCGCAAATACGATTGCGATCACTTTTTGATAGTTCGGTCTACTAAATAAACGCATATCCGTGACATGAAATGCTACCGGGGCAAAAACACACTTAGCACCTGAGATACCCAGAAGGAGTTGAGGCAAAAATCACAGGCAATATTTTGGTTAGGCAGACAGAATCGAGAAACACTCAGAGACAGGAGTTCAAAAGTCAAAGGCCGGAGCCAGGGTCAAGTGACACCGGGGCCTGTTGCTGAAGATCACACAGTCAGACAGTTCACGATTCAACATAGCCAAGAGTACTTCGATATTGTCAATGTTCGGAATCAAAAGTTATAAGAAGGAGGGAAGACAAGGACAAGCCTTGGAGATGAAGAAAAGGGGTGCACCCAGTTTCCTTCAGCAGAACACAGTACCTTATTCCAATGGTGCAGCTGGTGCCCTGGCAGTTGTTCCTGTTGGGAGCTTCGTTGTGAAGGAGGACGTCTGAACGGGGTCTGCACCACACAGGTGTCATGAGCGCTACTCCTGGGGAGCCAAGACTGGCCCAGCGTCCCCGGAAGCAGGCTCATCATCCACACCCCCGGTTCCAGCAGACCCCTACAGGGGCCCTTTGGACCATGTCCTGGCGCCTCTGGCGCCAGGCTCATAAGGAACCACAGTCCCAGCGCCATGGGCGCCGGGCTCATATTCTTAATGTGTGCAGTAGTGATTGGGTGGACTTACCTGTGGCAGACCATGCTGCATACTCACCTAGAACAATCCAAGCTGGGTGAAGTCCAGCCACTGGCTGGGAAGGGACCAATCCTCTGTTACAGGAAACTCTTTTCTTACCTGGGTGGGGCTGATGCTAATCCTCTGACACTGGAACTCTTTTCTTACCTGGGTGAGGCTGGAGGAAGAATACGCACCAAAGCACTTCTCCACTATTTAAACCACGGCCCGATAGAATTCATGTGCTTCGCGTTATTCTGCAAACAGCAAGCAGGACGCTCACCGAGTCGGCTCCTGCATTCCAGGTCCAGACACACCCTCAGCTTCTCGAGCAGCAACCTGTGGATGAAGAAAAGGCACAGCGAACATCTACTCACCAGAATTCAGCCACAAGAGTCCAGTCGCCGACAACCTGCAAATAAAGACATAAGGTTAGAAAACGGGCAACACGCTCGGAGCTGCCACTCGCTTACCTTATCCATCGTGATCACACCGGAGAGTCAACCGCGGCCTTCGCTTCGCAGCATCCCAGCACCTGGAAGACAAAAGACATTGTTAGCGGTGTCCGCAAGCCGAAGGGTTCGCAACTCAGTTATACTTACGGCTTCTTCCACGCGCAGCAGCGGCAGCATCGCCCTCAGCATTTCGGCACCTGAAAGGAAGAAAAGACATTATAAAAGGGTGCTCCTTTGAAGCGGCTCAGATCCTCTATACTCACAAGCCTCTTCTTGCACAGCAGTGTGGTGTCGCCAAACAGCTCCTCGGCACCTGAAGGACTATTACAAGCCACAAAAGGACACTGAGCCTAAACACTGAAATCATCCATTGACGTAACTGGATTCCACGCGCCCCTGCACCAGAAGCAGGAATGGAGAGCTCGGCTTTACTAAACCAAAGGTGAGAGTTCGTGGAGACAGTCGAGAACCAAGAAGTGGGAAAAGCAGAAGATTGGTGGAGAACTTATCCAACCAGCTTGTAATTACCCCTTTTTCTTTCCACCTGCAGAAAACTCACCTTACAAGCAGGCAGTCATATTCGGAGGTCCTGCCCAGAGCGTCTTCCGAGTTCTACGCCTCATCATAGTCATAGAAGCAAACTGTAGCAGTCCAGTTTGGGTCAGCGCCTCCGTGGGAATCAGGTGAGCGCTACAGAACGCGAAGCCTACCCATAATCTCCTACCCAGCGCTATGAAAACTTCGACACAGACCAATTGGCCCAGTTGTTGGGGGGAATTAAGAGCTGAAGTCCATGCTGCTCGCCAGAAAATGAACGCCCTTAAGAGGGAATTGATAATGTCAAAAGAACGAACTGACGATCTCGCCAGACAGTTATTACAGAGTCAAGCGGGGCAAACTCCTCTACCTAACTCATGGGGGAATTATACCCCAGTTACTTCAAGCAATCCCGTTCAAATCAACCTACCTGGAAATGTGCATTGGCACACCTGAACTTTTCTGGTGACCTAAGATTTGCAGTGTTTATAAATCCAATGCCGAACTGCACTTTTTTGTAGACCCGCAGCCTTTCCACTGACCAGACCAAGGTAGCCTTTGTACTTTCGTATCTAAGCGGCAGCGCCGCTTGATTGGTCGATCCTCTGGTTACACAGGGATGACCCAATTCTTCGCGAACTTCTCAGGCTTCCAGGCGAGTATGGAGAGACTTTTTGCAAGACATTCCAAGGGGCAGGCCCTGGACAACGAACTCCTCTCCCTGCAATAGGGCAACCAGGACCTCTTAGCCTACATTGCATCTTTTAATAGGTTAATCATGGAAACTAGATGGCCCGAGGATAAAAGGATCGCGCTATTTCACAGAGGTCCTGCGTGGTGAAACTTAAAGACATCCTTGCCCAGGTCGTGAATCCTCCTCAGGACTGTTCGGAATATATTGATTTGGTGGTCCAATTGGATCATAGGCTCCAAAACAGAAAGGCGGACCGATCCAGGTTTGAAACCTGAGTATTCACGAAACACAAAGCAACGCCAAAGGGTCGACACCATTGAACCTATGCAGATTGGGGCCGTAAAGGGTCCTTAACCAGAAAGAGCGTGACAGAAGACGACAATGCAATTGTGCCCTCTATTGTGGAAACTCTGGACATTTTCTTCGAGATTGCCCGGCTAAAAACCACCTAAAGAAGACAGTAGGAGCTTCTGACAAGAACTCTGAAAAGCCTGAGCGGGAAACGACCTCGCCCGACAAGTGTAGAGATCCGCTTGCCGAGCTTAAAAACCAGTTCTTTGACTCGCACTTCATAATGCCTATGGTCCTCGTTAAACCCAAAGCAACCAAACGTTTGCATGCTATTAAGGCATACATTGATAGTGGAGCAATAGGAAATTACGTTGACCGCGAATTGGCTTCCAGGATGAACCTACCTCTTTGTCCAAAGCGGTTAAAGACGTCATTACCACGGTGGATGGGACCAAAATCGCCTCCGGACCGGTAACCCATACACTGCTGAAGTGACTATACTAGGCCAAGACGGCATCGGGAGGTAATTGTGTTCGACGTGATCCAGGCTCCTCAATTTCAAGTAATCCTAGGAATCCCTTGGTTGGAGAAACACAACCCTCAGATTGATTGGCGAGCAAAGACGATAATGTTCCCTGAGTGTGCACCAACGTGCTATCACGACCCAGCATTGGCCTAGCATCAGCAACGACTAACGCGTCCACAATTACCTCAAGAGTATCAAGAGTTCCAAGATGTTTTTCAAAAGGAACAGGCTAACACCTTGCCACCTCACAGATCATACGATTGTCAGATAGATCTGCTACCCGGTGCAACTCCCCCTTGCAGAAGGATTTACGCCCTCACCGAGCCTGAGAACCTTCATCTGCGACAGTATTTAGACCAGTATCTGGCCAATGGCTTTATCCATCCGTCAAAGTCTCCTGCATCCTCGGCTCTGTTCTACGTACCAAAAAAAGAAGGTGACCTCAGAACCTGTATTGATTACCGTGCTCTGAAATCAGATAACAGTAAAAAACAGATACCCTTACCTCTGATCCCGGAACTCCTCAACCAGGTGAAAAACGCCTGTATTTATACCAAGCTTGATCTCCGGGGAGCTTATCATTTGGTACGGATCAAGGAAGGTGATGAATGGAAGACGGCATTTCGCACTAAGTATGGGCTATTTGAATACCAAGTGATGCCCTTCGGACTAATGCAATGCGCCGGCCGCCTTCCAATATTTCATGAATGACGTCCTCAGAGAGCTCATTTATGTCTGTGCTGTTATCTACATAGATGACATTCTTGTGTACTCATCTTCGGAAGCTGATCATGGAAATCATGTTAGTGCGGTCCTTGAAAACTTCGCCAACATAAACTCTTTTGCCAAGCTCGAAAATGTGCCTTTCATGTCACCGAGGTCGAATTTCTGGGATTTATTCTGACACCCAAAGGAGTCCACCATGGACTCGAGAAAAGTTGATGCAATCCTCAAATGGCCATCTACTACTTCCGTTGAAAGGCGTTCAAAGCATGCTAGCTTGCCAATTTTTACCGCAGATTTATTCCAGAGTTTTCACGAGTGGTACAACCCATCACATCCCTCTTAAGAAAAAATAAGCGCTTTGAATGGTCTGCAGAAAGCTGAACAAGCCTTCCGAGAGCTAAAGGCCAAGTTCACCTCGGCGCCAATACTAAAACACCCACGCCCGGATCTCCCTTACATCGTTGAAACCGACGCCTCCAGCTTAGCAATGGGAAGCAGTTCTATCACAAAGGGATCCAGAGACTAACCAACTGCATCCTGTGGCGTTTTGCGTCTCGAAAGTTCTCGGCGCCTGAGATTAATTACACCATCACGGACAAAGAGCCTTTTAGCTATTAAATCCGCCTTTAAGGCCTGGCGGCATTATCTCCTCGGGGCCAAACACACCGTTACGGTGATCACCGATCATCGAAATCTACAGTATCTGAAAACCGCCAAAGCTCAATCCTCCAGACAGCTTCGCTGGGCTCTATTTCTTTGCTGAATTGACTTTGTGATCACTTACCGCCCGGGCAGAAGAATGGCCAAAGCGGATGCCTCTTTCCCCGAATTGGAATGGCGAGATAACGTTGTCAATCCCGAACCCGTACAATAATTCGCTGAACAAAGGATCTTGGGTCTCAATTTCTTCGCAATCCATCGAGGATATTGAGGAAAAACTAAACAACTTGTGACCCATCATACTTACAGAGCTGGTACAAAGAGGAGAGAACTTCACCGTAAACAATGACTTGCCTTATTTCAAGGACGATTATTCCTACCACACGCCGATTTACAAAAACAGGTAATCTCCTGTTATCATGATTCATTAATGGAGGGTCACCCGGCATCGCCAAAAACACAGAAAAAGTGAAGAGACACTTCTGGTGGCCTTCATGGAGAAAGACATGGAAAGAATTTGTGATTGTCCTGTGGTGTGTGTGCGCTCAAAACAAGGGTCAAAGAAAAGGCCGGCTGGTCTTCTGCAACCATTAGACATTCCACCGTGTCCCTGGCATACCCTTTCCATGGACTTCATCACAGACCTACCCTCTTGTTCCGGGTACAACACTATTCTCGTTATTGTGGGTTTGTTTTCTAAAATGCCCACTTCATTCCGCTAAAAGGCTTACTTCAGCTTCAGTACTAGCCAGAGAATTCCTTGAAAACATTGTCCGGTTACACAGCTTCCCGTTGGTACTAATCTCTGATAGAGGAAGCAGTTTATTTTCTCACTTTTGCGTAGTTGTTGTCCGGTCAGCTCAATCGATGTAAGACTTTCAACCAGCCATCACCCCCAGACCGACAGGCCGAACGAGAGAACAAACCAGACTCTCGAACAATATTTACGATGCATGCTACAACAGTCTGAAAGCAACTGGAAGGACATCCTTTGATAGCTGAATATGCATACAACAATTCAGTTCATTCGGGAACCGGGGAAGAGTCCCTTCTACATCTTGTATGGAATTCATCCTCCAACCTCCAACCTCGACCCACCTCAAGATCTTGGAACTCCCGCCGTAGATCAGTTGCACTCTGTTATTACCCAAGCTTTCAAGGAAGCGACTGCACATCTACAACAAGCTAAAGAAAGGTACAAAAAGGAGCAGACCAACACCGAAGCGATGCCCCTCAATACCAGGTTGGGTATCAAGTCTGGTGTCCACCAAACATTATCGCTTAAAAGGACCTCGCACCTTCAACCCCAAATACCTGGGACCATATTCAATTACGGCCATAATTAATCCAGTGGCCCGCTTAAATTATATTTGCCAACCCATATGAGAATACATCCTGTGTTTCACGTATCTCTTTTGAAAACCATGCAACCTGGAACCAGACTTGACCAGACCTCCAGAACCATTCAGGTGAATGCGAGAGCCCGAATTTGAAGTTAAAAACATTTTGGACTCCAAGATCATCAAATCAAAACTATTCTACCTAATCGACTGGAAAGGCTACGGACCCAGGAAAGATCCTGGGAACCCTATGACTACGTCCATGCTCCTCGTCTAGTCAGGAAATTCACCGACCTTTCCCCGATAAACCAAAACCCCGGGAGGACAAGTTTGGGAGGGGCCTTGAGGGGGGGTGCTGTCATGAGCGCTACTCCCGAGGAGCCAAGACTGGCCAGCGTCCCCGGAAGCAGGCTCATCATCCACACCCCGGTTCCAGCAGACCACTACAGGGGCCCTTTGGACCATGTCCTGGCGCCTCTGGCGCCAGGCTCATAAGGAACCACAGTCCCAGCGCCATGGGCGCCGGGCTCATATTTCTTAAAGTGTGCAGTAGTGATTGGGTGGACTTACTGTGGCAGACCATGCTGCATACTCACCTAGAACAATCCAAGCTGGGTGAAGTCCCAGCCACTGGCTGGGAGGGGACCAATCCTCTGTTTACAGGATCTCTTTTCTTACCTGGGTGGGCTGATGCTAATCCTCTGACACTGGAACTCTTTTCTTACCTGGTGAGGCTGGAGGAAGAATACGCACCAAAGCACTTCTCCACTATTTAAACCATGCCCGATAGAATTCACGTGCTTCGCGTTATCCTGCAAACAGCAGCAGGACGCTCACCGAGTCGGCTCCTGCATTCCAGTCCAGACACACCTCAGCTTCTCGAGCAGCAACCTGTGGATGAAGAAAAGGCACAGGAACATCTACTCACCAGAATTCAGCCACAAGAGTCCAGTCGCCGACAACTTCAAATAAAGACATAAGGTTAGAAAACGGGCACACGCTCGCAGCTGCCGCTCGCCTTACCTTATCCATCCGTGATCACACCGGAGTTCACCGCGGCCTTCGCTTCGGCAGCATCCCAGCACCTGGAAGACAAAAGACATTGTTAGCGGTGTCCGAGCCGAAGGGTTCGCAACTCAGTTATACTTACGCGCTTCTTCACACGCAGCAGCGGCAGCATCGCCCTCAGCATTTCGGCACCTGAAAGGAAGTAAAAGCCATTATCAGAGGCGCCCATTTGAAAACGGCCACAATTCAGTTATACTTACGTGCCACCGCACGTGCGACAGCGGCGGCATCGTCCACAGCATCTCGGCACCTGAAAGACAGAAAAGGACATTATAAAAGGGTGCTCCTTCAGAAGCGGCCTCAGATCTTCTATACTCACGAGCCTCTTCTTGCACAGCAGTGGTGGTGTCGCCAACAGCTCCTCGGCACCTGAAGGACTATTACAAGCCACAAAAGGATACTGAGCCTAAACACTAAAATCATCCAGTGACATAACTGGATCCACGCGCCCCTGCACCCAGAAGCTGGATGGAGAGCTCGGCTTTACTAAACCAAAGGTGAGAGTTCGTGGAGACCAGTCGAGAACCAAGAAGTGGGAAAAGCAGAAGATTGGTGGGAGAACTTATCCAACAGCTTGTAATTACCCCTTTTTCTTCCACCTGCAGAAAACTCACCTTACAAGCCAGACAGTCAATATTCGGAGGTCCTGCCTAGAGCGTCTTCCGAGTTCTACGCCTCATCAAAGTCATAGAAGCAACTCTAGCAGTCCAGTTTGGGTCAGCACCTCCGTGGGAATCAGGTGAGCGTTACAACAGGGATGAAGCCGGCAGCAGCGACAATGAATAAAAGGTGCGCTCCTTAAAAACAGGAGAGGCTCTTCAAATGGCTATCCGGACCACTACAGCAGTGTGCAGCGATTTCAACCAAGGAAGAGGATCCTCTGGCTGTGGAAGATGAGCTGGTTATCCCCACCAGGCTCAAGGGAAGAAGGATCCAGACTGGATCTTCTCTTAGTCGTTGAAGGATAGATAGCTCAGGACTGCAGCAGGGCTTCACCGGGATGGGGTAGTTGCAGCAGTCGTCATTCTCTCCGCTTCTCTTCGGTTCCTTGTAGTTCCAGTGGCAACTCTCTGACTTCTAGCCCAAGAGACCTGCCTTTTATGTGCAAAACCCCCATTCACACAGCCTGCTGTCAATCACCCAGCAGGGGGGTTGTCCGGCCTGGACAACCACCTCAGCCAATCATGGCAAAGTGCGACTTGGGTCTCCTAGGATACCCTGTGCAGGGGGTGACTACACCCCTCCCTCACATTCAGCCCACCCAGACACCCAGGCGCCTGGTGGAGGGCTTCTGAGCAGAAGCCCGCCAAAAGACAGTGAACAAAGAAGGCAAACCTAGTGTGCCGCGCAAAGTAAAATACAAGAAGGACTTTAACAAAAAGTAATGGCGAATAAACCCAACCGGAGCCAAAAGAAAGACAATTTGGTCAAGCGGGTTTATGTTCGAGGCTAATATAATAGCCAAGAACAATACCATGTTTATCTAAGATAATCGTGGTAGAAAAGTTAGGGTAGATACCACTGCCACCAGCCAAGTCTAAATGTTAAAAGAGCGAAACAATGCTCTAGGAGGTACAGATAAAAAGGGATACGAATTAACCCTTTCCGGTCCTCCATGGAAGATGGGGTGAACTGGATCTGTGGTAGATTGACTAAGTAAAGTTAATGGCAACTTTACCCTTTTCTGGGGGACTGTAGTCAGCCTCAGAAAGGGAGTCGGGGGGAAGTCTCGAAGACAACCCTGTGCCACGACACTGAAGGTGCTGGGTGACACACAAAAGAAGGGGGCTACTGAAGTGGTGTACTTACACCATGAACCCTACACCATGTGCAGAAAACATTTTGCCATCAAGTGTTATTCTGCAGCACAAAGAACTTTTCGCTCCAATTCTTCTAGAATTAGTGAATGCTTCCTTTAGGGAAGGCGTGGTTCCTAAAGAACTAAAAAGGGTCACTATTACCCCTTTAGTAAAGAAGGCCGGCTTATGTCCCAACGACCCGGCTAATCTCCGCCCCATAACTAATTCCAACTTTGTACTTAAAGATCTGGGCACATTAGCTACCCAACAATTACAATTGCATGTGGAGAACCATTCAGCCCTACACCAATAGCAATCAGGATTTAAAGCTACACATAGTACCAAAACAGCGATGCTGGATCTCCAGAACCACATGCTTGGTCTGGTTGATGGTAACAAAATAGGGATGCTGATGCTGCTGGACCTAAGCGCAGCATTTGATCTTGTAGATCATCAGCTCCTCGTCAAAGCCCTTAAAGAGAGCATGGGCTGTTCTGAAGAAGCAATAGAGTGGCTTGTGTCATTTCTTTCAGACCACCAGGCAAGAGTCCACTGGGGCAATAACTTCTCAGACCCATGCCCCATACTCTTTGGGGTTCCACAGGGTGCAAGTCTGTCCCCTATGCTTTTCAACATATACATGCGGGCCCTGTGCAGCATCCTGGTAAAGGCAGGTGTGTTCTTTACAAATTACGCTGATGACACACAGCTCATTCTTGAGCTGAGTGGAAATCACGATGCTGATAGTGCCACAATATTGAAAGTATATGGGTTGATTGACGAGTGGATGCAAGCTAATTGATGACATTTGGTTCAAATCGGCAGCTAGCTAAACTAGGAGGGGAATATAAATCCTTACAGATTAAGTTCGCGAAGATTCAAGTCTCCTCACATGTCAAAACCCTGGGAATGATGGTTAACTCAGAGTTTAACTCTGAGGCGCAGACCAACTACCTCCAAAAGAATACGGCCTACTACCTCAGGCTCATAAAAGCCATAAAACCCTTCCTGAATGAAAAGAACCTGGCCACAATCGCCAGAGCCATCATTCTGTCAAGGCTGGACTACGGGAATGCCTTAATGATAGGGGCCACCACTAAAGACCTGGCTAAATGCCAAGTCATTCAAAACGACACGGTTAGGCTGGTTAAAAACATGAAAAGAAGGGACCATGTAACAAACCAAAGAAGATCGCTTCACTGGCTTAAAGTAGAGGAGCAGATAACATTTAAAACTCTCACGTTAGTACACAAGTGCCTATATGGCAAAGCCCCCGGTTATTTAAAGAAAAGTATAGTTCTGTATGTTCCACAGAGGAGTCTGCGATCAGAAGGTATGGGCCTTCTGGTCATTCCCAAATTCAGACTGAAATCGGGACTGGGCAGATCCTTCGTGGTACTGGCTCCACAACAATGGAATAATCTGCCAGAGGGCCTGAGAACAGAGGAAAATCATCTGGCCTTCAGGAAGCGTCTCATGACCTTCATTTTTCAGTAAGAAATTTTCCGTTAGGATTCATGTTGACTCTAGCTTAGGATAGGGTGAGATCTTGTCTTCATGTTATGTGTTTTTTGTCCTAAGCGCCCTGATGCCTGCGGGCTTCCGGCGCTATACAAATAAAAATACATACATACTTCAGAGTCCACAATCACAAAAACAGAAAAATACACATGGCAAAACACAGGTAAGAGTGGGGGAAAAGCTCACACTCTTACCAAGTGGAAAAAAAAATAAACTCCAGAAGTCCAGCACTAGGTAGGGAAATTAGCCATAAATGAGAATTCTCTCTAACACACGGTGCGCAATCATTTATTGTTAGCACATAGGCAGGGTGTGCAATCAATTATTGATAACACATAGGCGGGGTGCGCAATCAAATTATTGGTAATACATAGGCGGGGTGCATAATCAAATTATTGTAACACATAGGCAGGGTGCGCAATCAATTATTGGTAACACATAGGCGATGTGCGCATTAAATTATTGGTAACTCAAAGGCAGGGTGCGCAATCAATTATTGTTAGCGCATAGGCAGGGTGTGCAATCAGTTATTGGAAACACATATGAAGGGTGCGCAATCAATTAAAGCTAGTGCATGGTGTGAGGTCATTGACTGAGCTGAGCGTGCGCTGGAATAGCGATAGAGTTTGGGGCAGAGATGTACTATTATGCGAAACAGGCAATTTCTGATGCTTGTTAATCTGCTTAGAATCACGTGCAAATGGTCTGACACCCCAGTGGTAACCGCAGAGTATTGCATCTTGTCTTTCGAGGATCGAAAGGGGACGTCGGCATAGGCGTGTCTGTAACACTATCCCTACCGTGACGTGTAGTGTACCCAAGATCTCTCACGCGCTGAGGCCCCTCAGATTGTTTTTTTCTGCACAGATTACTGGTCGCCCTAATGCGGAGCTCTTACATAGAGATAGCATTATAGTCATTATTATTGACTTGGTTGTTATTCCCGTTAAGTCACTTCGACTTTTGAATCCTGTTAAACAATGCCGAAGACTGCTGCAGACTTTCAACGCCTGTTGACCTTCTGGTCAGCCTACAGTGTAGGGAGAGTGGGTTTGGGGTGGACATATCCTTTACAAGTGTGCCTTTCCTCTATCACCCTCTCTGCTCCCTGGGTTTTGTCATCACTCTAATTGTCTTTCGCAATGGAAAAGACGCCATTTAGATTTTTGTCCCTCGTGCAGGGCTAAAATATCCTTGGAAGGACGAGCACGCTCGGTGCAACAATTGTCTGCCCCTCGACCACAATGAAGCGAGTTGCACAGCCTGTAGACTCCTGCGCCCTAAGACCCTTAAGGAGCGCCGCTTAAAGTGGTGGGCGGCCTACGGCATGTCGCAGTCCGAATGTTCTTCCCCCGCTGTTGCAGCCACCGAAAGTGATCTGGGAACTAGCGATGACCAGGCCTCCGTGTTGGAACTCATTGACCTAACTGCGGACTGCTCTTGGTCCGTGACGCCTGTCCCCCACCTCAACAGGCCTGACGCGATTCACGAAATGGGGAAAATATCCAGTGACAAGGGTGCACACGATCGTAACACCAAACACACAACCCAAGGTTCTGCTTCGGCGACACTGTCGAAGCGTACCAAAGCGCCAACGGAACTGTCGAAATCTTTGACGGGATCCTCTGATCTGCATGATCGGCAGCCTTCCCCGCAACCGCAGTCGCAGCCTGTGACTGGGTAAACCAAAGTAAAGGGCACTCACACTAGAAGACATGCGGATGTCGAGGCGCTCCTGGAGGATGCACAGACGCCGCTTAAAACCCGGGTGGTGGCAAAAACCACCTCCCAGCCCCCGGCTCACCCCCCCCGGTTCATACAATGGCGTCGAAATCCACCGCTCAGCCTCCTGTTGTCCCGGTGGAGTCGAAATCCACCGCTCAGCCTCTGGTTCAGCCGGTACACCGCTCAGATTCTCCGACCATTGCCGAAGCATTGCATGGATTACTTCGGCAGTTAGACTGAAGGAGTGGTCGAAGGAAGCGGCAAAGCACAAAGAATGGGCGAGAGACGTGTCGAAGGACATGCAACCCGACAGGACTATGTTGAGAGTCCTGTGCGTTTGTCAGGCACATTAGGGGAAAATCCTGACGCCATAGGGAAGAAGATGAACCTTTTCCTCCCCTTGATCCCTCTTGGGCATCCTCATGGACCAGGGAGAAATTTGAGGGATGTATGGACAGATTAGAAAAATGTGTCTCTTATTCTGAGGCCCTTGCTCCCAAGAGACCTCGAGAAGACTTTCCTTTAACTCCTGTATCCAAGTTTCAAAGGACCTTGGAAGATCCACACGAGTAGTTTACTTGTGTCCTCACAGATGAGGATGTTATGGACACTTATGATCAGGATGAAGATGGCACCTTTCTGGAAAACTACAATGTCGATGATCAGACAGGTCTTATGGACAATTGGGAGGACAGCCGTCAGGTTGATGCTCAACCCTGGATGTCCCCTGCTGTCACTCAGGACCCCGATGTCCTGTGCTTAGATTCCCCCCTCCACTCCGGCTCGGCAAGCCTCCACAGTGGACGACCAGATGGCGTCAATGCCATCTTGAAGAAGCCGGCAGACCATTTTCAGATCGCCACTCAAGAGGTCTTACCAGATTCTGATTTCATGGAGGATATACTCAAAGAAAAACCTCCAGCCAGCCAGGCCATCCCCTTGTTGAACTCAATCAAGAAGAGGTTGGCACCTTCTTTGTTGATGCCGGCCCAGACCAGGGCGGTGAACCCTAGGGTGGAGAAGCTGTTTTGGCCTTCTCCGACCGACCCTGCCTATATCAAAGCTCATGCCACTCCGGATTCGTTAGTGGTTACCACTACTAGAAGACAGGCTGGTGTTCCCCTGTATACAGGAGAGGCACCACTTGATAAGGAATCCAAGAGGCTTTATGCACTGGGGAAAAAAATAACAACGGCTGCTGCGTTTACCACCCGTATACCCAATAAAACCATGCTATTGGCCAGCTATGCGGATGTCCAGTGGAACCTTGCACAAGAAAGCATTCAAGAAGTGCCAGAACCTACAAGGACCAAGTTACTCACTATCGTTTCCGAAGGCAAGCAGGTGAACCAGAATGTGCTCAAAAGCACTCTGGACATTTCCAACATAGCGGCGCATGAGTAAGGAGCGCGGCCAGTGAGCTCCTGACCCCCGAGGCCCTGCAGGCTTTCAGGCATCAGAAACGGGTCAAGTCATCCCCTGCAGCAACGCAACGTAGTGGGGGAAAGTGAACCCCCTGTGGAGAGCCAAGTGGACTGGCCCGCACTTCGGACTGACAGCGTCCCGTCAAAGGAGAGGAGGGGTGCCCGTGGCCGTCCCCGACTTGGGACGCGGTGCATCGTTGGAGCGTTGGAGGCGGGCTGGCCCGGCAGCAGGATACCGGGGTGGCACCAGATTTGCGGCCTCGGGAGGATACGAAGCCTGCGGGAGCCCTGCACTCCCGCAATGGCACGCCTCTCACGGCATTCAGGGCCAGGAGCGGTTCTGGGTCTTGGCGGGGGCTCCCCGTTTTGCCTGACTAGGTGAACGTCTTTTAAGATCCCGGGGAGGGGACCCGCGACACCCGTGAAGAGATTGCGGCCCGTGTGCCTGGGTGGGGGCCGGCTGCCTTCACGGTCCGCTGGGAGAGGCACAGGCATATTGGAGGACGGGCCTCCATTCCATGACATCGCGAAGCTGAAGACCATCTTCCCAGGGACAAGAAGGTACCTGCTGCACCTCCCCCCTCTCACTCTGAATTTACATCACGCTCTTCTCCCCTTGCGAGCTCCGGGGGTCTGGTGAGGAAGATCTCTGGGGTGGGAGGCCCAGGCGGGTCTCGGCTGCTGTGGTGCACTCTCTGGGGGCCAGCAAGACGGGTGGTCCCTCCCTGTGGGGGCAGATTAGGAAAGCGTGGCGTAGGGCCTGTGAGGGCCCCAATGAGGTGTGGAGGACTCCCCTCCTCAGATCTGAGTCCCCGGAGCAGTAGCATCTGAGCGCCTACCAAAGAGGCCAATATCAGCGACACAGGAGTCTGGAACTGCTCAACCTACATTGGGGATCCCTGCTCGAGGCACCGATCGGACGCAGCTGGACCGGCCTTTCTACTCCTGGCTGCAACCGAGGATGGAGACGTCATACCGAACCGCCGCGTGGCGAAAGGACCACACAATCTACTGCCCAACTGGGACCCAAAATGGCAAAGAATAGGGGAAAGGAGCAAATCACGTCCCTAAGGCAACTAAAGAAGCACCAGGAGGGCTCCGTAGACAAAATATGGGCCAAAGAAGCTGGAGTGCACTCAGACCCCCAAACGGAGGACGGAGCAGAGGGCTCGTCCCCGGAGGGGCATGAAGAGCAGAACCCTCCGGTCATGCATGCTTCTCTGAGGATCCTTCTCTCTGAAATAGTGGATAAAATCACCATGGCGGGGCAGAAACAAATGGATGCTTTGAGGGGGGACTTAGCAGATGCCCTGCAAGAAATGAAAAGAGACATAAGCAAGGTGGAGGAGAGAGTAGATACCAACGAGAGAGCAATACAGGACCTCACAGAAGACGCCCGCAAAGCAGAACTGTTGGAAACCTTAGCGACTGCCACGCATAATCTGGAACTTCAGGCGGAGGACCTAGAGAACAGGTTTAGGCGCTTGAACATACGCATCAAGGGCCTCCCGGAGGAGATCCAGGACCAGGAACTGAGTCAGGTGGTCAAGGGCATATTTGTTACGCTCACCTGGCTCCCAAACGGGTGTCGGTCGGACGTGATGCGTAGTCCAGCGATGACTGACTGGATCTGCCCTCCTAATCTTGTCTGCTTAACCCGTAGAAATATTCACCTGCAAGTAGAGAGACGGATTTAGCCACTTGTGGATTCAAGTGATGGCACCCCCACAGTCCTCCCCAACTAATCACCTCCGAAATGCCCTCAGAGCAATCTCACCTTATATTCTTGAAAGATGAGTTCTCCATCCCCTGCGTGGATTTACAGGGGCGCGTCGATTCCAGTTACTTCACTGGTTTGAAGGCTCGGGAGAGTTCCGGAGAGTATTGACTCTGAGGTTCCTGGTGAGGACCAGTAAGTGTTAAGTTCATAGAGTTCAATATGTCCGATGTTCACTCTTGTTCCCCCCTTTCTTTCTTGTCTTGCAGCTGGCTCGTGAAAAGATGCTCTTGTGGCAGCTGGTGGCGCTCAGGTAAGAGTCTGTATTGCCCGGCGCTGTCCGGTAAATGTTGCACGAGGAAAACGTATTGTTTTGTCTCTCTTTACAGATGCGGCACGTGAAAATATGGAGAGTCACAAAAGGATGCCTCCGGTGGTAAATCAGGTAAGTCTATGGTGGTAAGAATTATATTTGTTGGTTCCCTCGGCTCACCTTGTGGTTTTCTTTTGTCTCCTAGTTGCCGAAGTTCGGCGAAGAAATGATGGAGGCAGCGCCGACCCGAAGGATGCTGTGAAGATGGTGAGTATGGCGCGGCGCTGCAGCTGGAGGTGCGGCGCGTGCAGAAATGATGTTCTTTACAGGTCCGGAGACAAGATGGATCCAGAATCAGGTGTGGAATAGAAATAACCTTGTCCCTTTCTTTCCTCTTTGTTTAAGGAGCTCCGGATTCGAGGCGGGCGTGGCAGAAGACTGGATGCAGGCTGCGGGCACGGTGAGTGTTACGCTGCTGGATGCAGAATAACGCGAAGCGTGTGTTGCTGGTCGGGTGTGGTTTAAATAGCCTCAAAAGTAGTCCCAGGTAAGAAGTCCCTAGAACCACACCCGAGTAAAAAATAGTCCCTGTAGAAAAATAGTCCCTTTCAGGCTTCATGTTGGATTGGAGTCATTTGCAGCATGGTCTGCCTGAGGTAAGTAATGACTATGAGCCTGGCGCCTTAGGCGCCAGGACTGATTCCTACTATGAGCCTGGCACCTAAGGCGCCAGGACTGAACCCAGATAGCCCCTAGCCGGGGCTGCTGAGGCTTTACTAAATGTCTAGATGCCTGCTCCGGGGCTGATGGACTTGGTCCGGATGCCTGGGGGTAGGCATCATGACAATATTTGGGGATCTCCTGGATACTGATCCCCCACGCAAATACAGTTTGACAGGATCCACAGGGTGGGCCCTAGAAGGCATGAGCCTGGCACAAGACCAAGGGACATACTCTCAGCAATGCACTCCTACTCAGTCAAGAAATTGATAATGGAAAAGGCTAGAAAAACCAAGCAAATTACCTACAATGGAGTGGAGATTGCTCTATATCAGGATCTGGCTCAAGCAACCCTTATCAAAAGAAGAAGGGTGGCCCCCGTCGTGGCCCATCTGAGATCCCAGAACTTTAGGTATAGGTGGGCCCACCCATTTGCTCAGATGTTTGAATGGCAGGGTAAACTTCGAAAGATCACATCATGCGATCAAGGGACTTCCCTCCTCGGTCTCGACGATCCAGCAGCAACTTCACCGGCCCTGCCCTCCTCGCAAGAGCTGGGAGTGGTCCACAGTCCGGGCCAAAAATTCAAGGAAGGGGAGATTTGGATCAGGAAAGTCTGGTGGCCAGTCGGGGGAAGAGAGAGTACCACAAGCGCCTGAGGGGGATGGTGGGGCCTGAGTCCTAGCCGGGTCCATGAGCCCAAGAATGAATAGGAGCAGGCCTGGGGAGGGCACTCAGAAGAAATCTTGAGGGGGTTCAAAGCACCACCGACTCTGTGGAAGGGTTCGGGGGGATGGGAGGGGGAAAACTCTTGGAATGGGATTGGGTGATCCCCCGTGGGACAAATCAGAGGGCATCAGGAGGGTCAACTGTCGAGGGTTTGAATTGAGGGGGGCAGTTGACCCAGCCCACGAGGGGTGGGTGGGAAGAAGCTTGAGGGACACACGACGAGAAGCAATGAAGACCAGCCACAAAAGCCTTCATCACCTCAGGTGACCCCGTTATCAACCTAGTGATGGCTACAATCCGATCAACTAATATAGACCCACTATGACGAGGGCAGGCATGTTGAAAGTACTTTCCATGAACGTAAACCGGTTGAATTCCCCCCATAAAAGGAAAAAACTCGAGAGGCTCCTGCGAAGGGAACGTCCAGACATACTCACATTACAGGAAACACACATCCGCAGGGAGGACAAGGGGAGAATTAGTCTATGGGGCTACTCTAGATGCCTTCAGGCCAACCAACCAGTGAAAAAAGCGGGGATCCTTCTGGCTCTGTGGGATAGTCTTGACCTGAAAATAACGGGGAAGGAGCTTGACGAGCAGGGGAGGTACCTAGTGACCACGCTAGAAGGGCAAGGGGAAACCCTCACTGTAGCCACTTTATATGCCCCAAATTCGAGACAAGATGCATTTGTGCAAAAAGTGATGGCCATGGTCGAGATTCTTGCCAAATCCTAAATATTACTAATGGGAGACTTCAATATGGTATTGGATCCTTCCAAAGATAGGAGGGCGGGAGTGGCAGGGCACCAAGGGTCCCCCTCAGAACAACTTAAAACAAAAATGAGCAATCTCTCCTTGGTGGACGCATGGAGAGAGCTGAGGGGGGAGGAGGACGGGTAAACCTTTTATTCACACGCACACCGCACGCACTCGAGAATTGATCAAATTTGGCTATCAAGTCGTCTGCTCGGGAGAACAGAGTCCATGGCATTGGGCCCCATATTACTATCGGACCACGCTCCAATTACTCTCACTCTGAGAGGTAGGCGTCCACCACCAGCCCTGTGGAAATGGCATTATCCTACTCCCCTTTTTAAAGATGACCTGTTGGTTCGGGAAGTGGCAGGGGAAATAGGAGAGTTTTTTGATGGCAACAAAATAGGGGATACGTCGCAACAGACCCAGTGGGATGCCTTCAAGGCAACCCTGAGGGGGAAAATAATAGCTATGAAGGCGAGAAGGGAAAGAGAACTGAGACTGGAGGAGGCCTGGCTGGAGGGAAAGTTGAAGGAGGTGATGGCGAAATTGGGTCCATGGGGAAGTCTGGCATTGAGAAGGGAGTTCAGGTCAATCAGAGGTCAGTTGGAGCTCATCCAGTCAAGGGCAGCCGAGCGATCCCTACTCTATCTGAGGCAAAAGTATTACATTAAAGCGAATAAGGCGGACCGCCTACTCACGAGATTGCTAAGAAAACAGGAAAAGGATAAAACAATAGTTAAAATTAAGGTAGGGGGAACAGCGACTCGTGCCAAATAGATGACATAAAGAGGGAATTCACCCATTTCTATACATCCCTCTACAGCTCGGAGGACCCGTCGCCAAAGCTCCAAACTGAGTATCTGGATAGAATAGTCTTGCATAAAATAACCGAACAGGAGAGGGAATCTCTGGAGCAAGATGTAACAGGGGGTGAGGTCCAGGCTGCAATTCAGTCCTTGCCATGTAACAAAGCCCCGGGCCCTGATGGCTTTGTGTCGGAATTTTATAAAACTCACAAGGAGGCACTCATACCCCACTTAACATCCCTGTATAATCAAATCGGGAGAGATGGAGCCATCACTGAAACTATGGAGGAGGCGAAAGTCATCCTCATACATAAAAAAAACAAGGATCCCACGGACTGTGCCTCTTATCGGCCCATCACCCTGATTAATGTAGATTCAAAGATTCATGCCAAGATTCTGGCTACCAGACTCGACCATATTGCCCCCAAACTAATTCAACCGGACCAGTCGGGGTTTATAAGGGGAAGGCAAACGGACGATAATATTAGGAGGCTGGTTCATCTTGTCGAAAAGTCCAATAAGAGGGGGATTCCGGCGATCCTTATGGCGGTTGATGGCGAAAAGGCGTTTGACCGCGTGGAATGGGGGTTCCTTTTTGAAACTATGAGTAGGATGGGATGTGGCCCGGGATTCCAACGCGCGGTTAGGGCAAATTATCAGCAATCCAGCACCATTCTCTAACTGGCTATTAACGGCTAAGCTCACAGACCCAATAGCAGGTCACGCGGGGTACTAAGCAGGGTGCCCCTTATCCCCGATACTTTACGCAATTCATCTAGAACCATTTCTGGGGGCAGTCAGGGCCAATGAGGACATAGCAGTAATCCCCTTTGCAGGGCATCCCCATAAGATAGCAGCGTTCGCGGACGACATGATCCTAACCCTGACCTGGCCAGCTAACTCTCTAAAGGCCACGGAAAGGGAGTTGGCCCTATTCGGGGAGGTAGCAGGGCTGAAAATCAATGCGGCTAAAACAGAAATCCTTAACCTCACCTTGCCTACCAGCGATGCCCTTAAGTTAAAAGCATCCTCCCCCTACCGGTGGGTTGAAAACTCCATCTCTTATTTGGGTATAAAACTAACCAAAATGATCGATTCGTTGTACCAAGCAAACTACCCTCCCCTACTCAAGAAACTCAAGTCCAAAATGGTGGACTGGGGCCCGTTAGCAATTTCGTGGTTGGGGCGCAGAAACTCTCTCAAAATGGTTGTGCTACTCCAGCTGCTTTACCATTTCGCAGCCCTTCCTGTCTCCGTCCCTCAGTCTCTGTTTATGGAACTGCATAAGACTGTTGAGTGTGAGTAAATTCGTATGGAAAAAACAAACACCCTAGGGTGTCGGCCGTGTTTATGAGGGCTCCCACTGATCGGGGAGGATTGGGATTACCAGATTTTAGAGATTAATACAGGGCGGCTCAGATGAGGGTCCTCTGGGAGTAGCAGAGGGATGACAGGGGAAAGATCTGGAGACCAATGGAGAGGGCGGTGGTGGGGGAGGATCTTGAGGGAATTCTGTGGAAGTCAAGGGAGGACAGACCCCCCAGATTTTATAGCAGTGACATTCTCGCTGTTGCTGCCCAGGAGTGGGACACAGCGGTGAAGTCTGCGCACCTCACAACTTTCCCCTCACCTTTTACACCCTTGTTTGATAACCCCCAGTTCACACCGGGCGTCTGGGAGGTTGTAGAGTGGCTCGAGATATGTTCAGCTCTGGAAAGGTCAAGCTGTTTGAACAATGTAAGACAGATTTCACACTGGCGGAACGAGAAAGATACCCAGACTTACAGCTGGGACATTGGCTCCTACACCCTACCATGCAAGCAGCAGTCAATCATCAGCTCACCCCCTTTGAGAAATTCCTCTGTAGGGATTCGGGGAACACGGGCCTAGTCGCCACAATTTATAGACACATCAAGACAGGAGAGGACCCTACGGCCCGGATCTATGTTCACAAGTGGCGAGAGGCTACGGGTATTGAGGTGGAGGAGGCTGAATGGGCGAAGCTTTGGTCCCGAATACCTATGCTGGCAAGGTCCCTCCAGATTAGGGAAATGTGGATAAAGCTCATCCATCCATGGCACATGACTCCCTTGAAATTACACAAGATGTATCCGAGCACTTCACCTCGTGCTGGAGGGATTGTGGAATCACATTTGGTGGGAATGTCCCAAGCTCGATGTCTACTGGCAGGGGGTGTTCAATGCCATAGAACAGGTCATAGGGACCAAATGCGTTGTAAACAGGGGCTTAGCGATAATAGGGCTGGGGGGCTATCTGGATAACATCAAGTTTAATTTGGACTGCAAGCTCTATGTGATTATGATGATGGCGGCGGCTCTACTGCTGGCACGCAAGTGGAAAAGAAAGGATCCTCCGCAGGAACATGAATGGGTGGCCAAGATATGGTCCTTGGCGGCATTGGAGTGGCTAACATATTCGATACAGGAGGCATCTCAGAAATTTAGTACTGATTGGGCCTCGATTCTGACCTTTCTGAAAGAAGAGGATAGGTGCCCATGGTGCCCGCGGAGCATGAGCCTATTGGGGATTACGGACTGCCCGGGGGAAGGGGCTCTATGAAAGGTCAATGTGTGACACTGAAATCCTTATCGCCAAAGGGATGAAGCAGGTTTATTAGGGGGTCAACCTGGACTGGTCGCAAGACAAAGGGAACCTTGAGCTTGGGGGGGAGGTGGGAGTTACAAATGTTACTGTTTTGTTTCATAAATGTCAATAAAAACTTAATGGGGAAAAAAAAGCACTCTGGACGCTGCCGAAACAGCAGGGAGAACACTGGCACAACATACCTTGCTCAAGAGACATTCATGGCTGAGGAACTCCAGTTTCAAACCAGAGACCCAAGCAGCACTGATTAACGAACCCATTGAGGAGACCAACCTGTTTGGCAAGGCAGTGGACGATGCTCTCGAAACAGCTAAGAAAGAACATTAAACACTCAAGTCCCTTCAACAAATTACCCAGAAACACTCCCCTCAGAGAGGGAGTAGCTTCCGCCGGTCCTTTCGTGGGCAGTCTCGTTTTTCCCAGAACCAGAATAATGCAGGAAACAACTGGAATTCAGGACATGGGTCCAATACCTCCACCACTTTTCAACCCAGAGGATAGTGGCATGGGTAGGGTAGAGGACAAAGTTCCAACCCCAGAGGGGATCCGGCCTCTGGTCAGAAATGACATGCGGATCCAGGTCCCCTCCCATGCATCCCCGCTGGGGGGGCGTATAACATCTTTCCTTAATGCATGGGAGGGGATAACAGTGGGTGCTCAAGACGGTCGCCCACGGGTACTGCATAGAATTTGCCCGACAACCCCTATTCAGACTGCCAAGAGCAAGATGTCTGACGCCGGACCACCTGCAAATCCTACTGCAAGAGGTGCAGACCCTTCTAGGAAAGGACGCCATAGAAGTCGTCCCTATTCTACAGTTAAATGAGGGTATTTATTCAGTGTACTTCCTTGTACCCAAAAAGGATCTCACCATGCGCCCTGTGCTAGATTAGTGCCCAGCGATCAAGTTTGTCAAACCTCAAAATTCTTGTATGGTCACTTTACAGGAAGTAATCCTGCTGTTGAAATAGGGGGGTTACATAGCAACACTGGACATGAAAGATGCATACTTTCATATTTCAATGTTGCCAGCGCACAGAAAATACCTAAGGTTTATGATAGAGGACAGGCATTATCAGTTCAAAGTACTCCTCTTCGGCATTGCCTCAGCGCTGAGGGTGTTTACAAAGGTACTGGCAGTAGCGGCAGTGCACCTGCGCAGACTATCTGTCCCGGTTTACCTTTACCTCGACGACTGGCTCATGACAGGGAGTCCTACGAAACATGCCTACTGAACACGTAGAAGACAATAGACCTCCTATTCAGCCTGGAATTCTCCATCAACAAGTAGAAATCCAGCCTATACCCCAGTCAAGTCAAACAGTTTCTAGGGGCACTAATACGGTGTCATGACCCAATTCAGGTGGCGGTGGTTACCGCGGATACGGCTTCGCCGCCATTGTATTGTTCCATTACGTTTAGTTATAAACGGTTGCAACGTTCTAGTTTTTCTCACATTCTGCCGCCGCCGGGAGTACTGCCTCTCAGTATTCCCCGCGGTCGGAGCGTTGCAACCGTCAAGCCAGCTTTCTTCGCTTTGCGGTGAAACTCTAGTTATTTTTCCCTTTCAGCTTCACACTGAAGCCTTGCCTTTCCCCTCTCTCTCCTCTCCCTGCTACCTCTCCCCTATTCCGCCTTGTTTGCCTTTTTGCTCTCGCTCTCTCTCTACCTCCATTCCTTTACAACTTTCTCTTCAGCTCCTCGCCATCCCGGCTGTCGTATTCCTTCCTTCGGGGCCACTCCTCTGTTTCATTCTTTCTCTCCCTCATGTCCGTTTTCCTTTGCCATCCTTTCCCTTGTACGTTGTTTGTTTATTTTGTACTTCTGTTGGTGCCTACGTTTATACGGTATTGATTCTGCTTAAGTACTTACCATCGGACTGTTGTTGCTCATACAGCTTGCATTCTACCTTAAGCCACACACAGCCTGTTCTACCTCGGCCAGCCACACACACCCTGTTCTACCTCGGTCAGCAACATACAGCCTGTTCTACCTCGGCCCGACATGTACGGCCTGTTCAACCTTGGCCAGCAACATCTGGATCACCCAGGGGTTTTTTTCTGCCCAAGGGCTTTTTCCCCCTGTATAACCTGCACCCGGGGCTGGAGTCGTGGAGTTTTCCAGTTCAGGATCCACCACGGCTTCTCCTCGTGACAGGTCACTGGCTTCGAAGGACTACCTGGCCCACCGACAAGGCATTGAGGAGACAGACTCCGATTCCCCAGGTGAGGAGAGTGGTGTATTGAGTGGGGAAGTTGGATCCCTAGACCTTGGCACGCAAAGTATTACTGGAGGAGTACAGGACATTGACAGTTTGCAACGCCCAGAAGACAAGATGGCCACACCAGTACAGGTTCAGGAGCAAGTTCAAGAGCTCTGGAAGGCAGTACAAAGCCTCTCCCAGGAGTTACAGACAGTAAAAGCTGAGAATGTTGTTCTTAAACAACTGGTTTCAAATCGAGAACAACCACCTCCGGAACTACCACCCATTGCCTCATCTTCAGGAAAATTCAATGGTTCACCTAAGAAGGTTAATGAATTCTTGGAAGCCGCTACTGTTTATTTCACCTTCCGACCTCAAATGTTTTCTACGGATCAGTCCAAGGTTGGGTTTCTGATTTCTAATAGGACGGGCAATGCCCTTGCCTGGGCGACTCCCTTAGTGACATGTGGGAATCCCATATTACAAGATTATGGGGGCTTTCAGGCCCTTCTTAAACAAATTTTTGAAAGGCCAGAACTGGCCTACACAGCATGCGAAGATCTTTTGGATGTACGACAAGGGTTCTCTGATCTTCTTTCTTCGTTTAAAACCTTGGCTGCCGGGGCAGGTTGGCCCCAACAAGCCCAGTATGCCATATTTCATAGAGGTCTCAAAGAGGACATAAAAGACGAATTGGCCCGATCTCCACGACCTACGAAATTCACTGACCTTTTATCTGCTGTACTTCAGATTTAGTACCGGCTTCAAGAAAGACGCAACAAAAGGAGACACTACAGAGGAAGCCCTTCCAGTAATGATCCGTCTGCAAGTCCTCCTTCACTACTGTCTCTTCCTCGAAATGAACCCATGCAGATCGGAACCGCTCGAGCAACACTCTCGCAGAAGAAAGAAGACACCGAAGAGAGAGAGGTTTGTGTGCTTACTGTGGGTCAGATAAGCACCTTCTCAAAGATTGATCAGAGTTGCCCCACCGACGTTCGGCAAATGAACAACCCTGGACCTAAAGGGGACGAGAGTCCAGGGGTTTTCTGATTCTTCCAGTCCCTATGTCTCTTTATCGGTATCTACCAAGGAAACCCAAGAAGATTCCAGACTTATGGTGGTGAACATCAGCGTGGACATTAACAATCAACCGGTTGAGACCCTAGCCCTTCTCGACTGCGAAGCAGCAGGTAACTTCGTACACACTTGTGGGCCGACAAGGTGGGCCTAAAGAGGCTAGCACGCAAGGAAGACCAGACGGTTGAAGGCGTGAATGGAACACCACTTTCGTCAGGACCCATCACGCAAACTACAGAGAACCTTCAAGTGAGGAT
Organism: Ambystoma mexicanum; assembly: GCA_002915635.3. Taxonomy (NCBI): domain Eukaryota; kingdom Metazoa; phylum Chordata; class Amphibia; order Caudata; family Ambystomatidae; genus Ambystoma; species Ambystoma mexicanum. The sequence continues at coordinate 507,111,794 of CM030323.1, forward strand.
TTTCAACATGTCGAGATGTTAAGATTTGACATTATAAGAGCCGCTCATTTCCCTTTTATACTGGGGATTACCTGGCTCAGAAGACATAATCCTCACGTAGATTTGGTCTCTAATCAGCTGAGTTTTGAATCAAACTATTGTAAGCAGCAATGTCTTCCACAACAGTTGTACACAAGCCTACAGCCTTCCCCTGCTCTTTGCCAAGAATCTATGGGTGTTCACACCTTGCTGCACTTCTGTGCTGAATTTCATGGGGTCTTCACAGAAATTAAACTTACAGCACTGCTGCCCCACTGACCTGAGTACTGTTCCATTGACCTGGAGCCTAATGCTTTGGTTCCGTTTGGTCGGATGTTTCCACTATCTCAAACAGAGAAGAGTGCCTTACGTACCTATCTGGACACGAATCTCCATAATGGTCTCATTCAACCACCCAAATCCCCCGCGGGAGCTCCTTTATTTTTCATCTCTGAGAGGGACTCTAAAGAATTAAGGCCATGTATTGATTACAGGGGTCTCAACAAGGCCGACGAGAGAAGGCCAGGAGAAAAGGCATCCTGTGCTCTTTGCAGCTCCGCTGCGAGCACGCTTCCCCACACGCCAGCTGGATGCCTCATCAGCTGTTCTCCTTCCCTTCGGAACAACTGTGTGTTCCGAGGAAATCCCTGCCGCCTGGAGGAGCCACAAAATGGATGCCGTTGCCATGGAGACCTCGACATCAACAACTGCTGCCGCGCAGTTCACCGCCGCAGGCCCAGGCTCCCATTTGCTGTGTCCGCCTGCCCGCCCCTCCCCATCTGCTTTAAATGGAGGGGAGAGGGCCGAGAGGCGAAGCCCACGAGAGAAGGCCAGGAGAAAAGGCCTCCTGTGCTCTTTGCAGCTCTTCGCTGCTCGTCTGCCGTTTGCCCGAAACCTATGCTGCACCCAGAAGGTAAGAAGCTCTACCCTTGCAAGCTTCTCTCCAACCCCTGCACCACCTCAAGGCGGTTCAGGTTGCGCGCCCGTACTTTGAAAGCCGCCTTCAGCTCACAGCCATTCCCACGAGCAGCCGTAATACGCGGCTTTGCTCACGCACTGTACAACCCTCCTCACTCGCTGATAAGGCCAGGCACCCCCGCAAAACCTCAAAGCCTGCATCCACCTCAAGTACTACCAACACAGCCACCAACAAAGTACTTTAACGTTCGTATAAATTATACCGCCTCCATAACCAATGTGATTACAAATGTGTCCACCACCGCTGAAAATGTGACCCCAGTTTAAAATCTGTGATTAGCAATTCTTCTACCACCATTTTGAATTCTAGTGTGCCAAATGCTATAACATGTGTCCACCACTTCTGAAAATGAGACCCCCAGTGTAAAATCTGTGATTTGCAATTCTTTTACCACCATTTTGAATGCTAGTGTGCCAAATGCTATACCACATGTGTCCACCACCTCTGAAAATGTGACCCCCAGTGTATAATCTGTGATTAGCAATTCTTCTACCACCATTTTGAATGCTAGTGTGCCAAATGCTATACCACATATGTCCACCACTTCTGAAAATGAGACCCCAGTGTAAAATCTGTGATTTGCAATTCTTCTACCACCATTTGAATGCTAGTGTGCCAAATGCTATACCACATGTGTCCACCACCTCTGAAAATGTGACCCCCCAGTGTAAAATCTGTGATTTGCAATTCTTCTACCACCATTTTGAATGCTAGTGTGCCAAATGCTATACCACATGTGTCCACCACTTCTGAAAATGTGACCCCCAGTATAAAATCTGGGTTGTGGCATCTCCCTAACACCCAGAGCTCAACCCCCCCCCCCCTCCACCAAACCCTCTCTCATCATGAACCCCCTCTCAGGCACTACTGAACCCCACATGAAATATGCCGCATGATTAACGCTAGGTCCATCAATGCCCACGCCCTAGACATACACGACCTACTAACCTCCCACAACCTAGATCTACTTCATGATCTCAGAAACATGGCTACATGAGGCCTGCGGCCCGGCACTATCCCTCGCCCTACCCCCTGGCTATTCCATAACTAGACAAGACCGCCTCTCCAAAGGTGGAGGTGTAGCAATTATTGCCAGAGACTCGCTCTCTATCAGAAAGATAGAGAAATCCCTGACCAACAACAACAGCGACTACCTCCAAGTTAAAATAACCCTCTCTCCCCATTGCACCATTACCGTGCACACCATCTACCGCCCTCCAGGTCCAACAGGAGACTTCCAAGCCTCTCTCATCCACCTCCTCTCTGACAACCTCAAAAAACAGTCTAAATCCATTCTCCTCGGGGACGTCAATCTAGGGCTCCGGGATAGTAAGGACGTAGCAGCCAAATCCCTTGACTCTGCCCTCAATGCTCTAGGCTACAAGAACACCATCCTTAGCCCTACTCACACTCAGGGCAGAACGCTCGACTGGATAGCACAGCATAACTGCCCACTCATCATCACAGGTAACAATCCCACCCCGTGGTCTGACCACCACATCATCACCTTTAGCATCCTCACCACTAGCTCCCCTGCTGCCCCCTTGCCTCAACCGCTCCCACCTTGCCTCGCCAGAAGCTCCCGCCAGCTCACTAAGGAAAGGCTACTGCCCTTCCTCCAAGGCCCAGCCTTCAGACCACCTTTTTCATCAGACCTAGAAACACTCGCAACAACCTATGATACTGTCATCAAAGCAGCTATCAACTCCATTGCCACTCTCAAACCCCGCAAATCCAAATCCACTACCCATTCCAACTCTTGGTTCACCCCTGAGCTCCTCACACTCCGCAACGAGAAAAAAGCTGCACTCACACAGTGGCAAACGTCCCACTCTGAAAAAGACAAGATGATCTTTAAAGCCCTATCCACCAAATACAAAAAGGCAATCACCCAAGCAAAGGCCAAATCCTTTGAATCCAGAATCTCGGAAGCCCAATCTGGCACAAAAGAAATCTTTGCCATTTTCAGAGAGCTCGAGACACCACTCCCGCCCCCCAGATTTCACCAAAGACAAAGACTGGTATGACAAAATACAAACGGCCATGCAAACCAAATTAAGCCTCCTCAAAAGCAAAATACTAGCCACTAAACAAGCCCTACCCAGTATGCATATCCCTATCCATCACCTGCCCCGGATCCCCCCCTACCCTTCTCCTTCAAACCCATCCAAGAAAAGACATCATCAACATTATGAGGAACATCAAGCCCTCTAACTACAAAGGTGATGCATGCCCAGCCTCCATTATCAAAGACTGCATGGAAGCGCTAGCGCCCTTCCTAACAGCCTTTGTGAATGCCTCCTTTACTACAGGGAAAGTCCCCACCTCCCTCAAGGAAGCTTGGGTCCGCCCTCTTTGAAAAACCAACTCTTGATCCCACTCCTCCCCCAACAACTACAGACCTATCACCACTGTCCCATTCCTCCTTCAAAATATTGGACAAAGCAGCCTACTTGCAGGTCCAGCACTTCATTGAAGACAACAAACTCCTTGGACTCCGCCAATCTGGCTTCCGCCCCAGACACGGGACCGAAACCGCCCTACTTGACTTGAAAAACCAAATGGACGATGCTAGAGACATGGGTAAACCAGCACTTCTCCTACTCCTTGACCTATCCGCAGCATTCGACCTCGTGGATCATGGCGTCCTATGCCACCACCTTTCCTCCACCTCCAAATTCTCCCCAGAGGCCACAGAATGGATCACCTCCTTCTTACAAGACAGAACCATGCAAGTATTCTCTGACCTAGCCGCCGCATCCCCATCTACAATACTTTGTGGTGTACCCCAAGGCTCCTGTCTCCCCCCCACCCTGTACAACATCTTCACACGACCCCTCTTCCCCATCCTCGACGCTATGGGCATCTCATACACCAACTACGCCGACGACACTCAGATCCTCCTCACTCTCACAGGTAACTATGACACCGATTCCCTGACCCGCAACAACCTCTACAACACCATCCAACCCTGGATGGCTGACAACGGACTATGCCTCAACTCTGACAAGACGGAACTCCTCCTGGTAGGTTCCCCCGACACGCTAAAAAACCTAGATGCCCAATTCAGCCACTTCACCATTGACTCCATTAAAATCCTGGTCTCCGATTCTGTCAAAACTCTGGGAGTCTACCTGGACTCCAGCCTATCCATGGATAGACAAATCAACGCAATAGCATCCGCAGCTGCATATCATGCTAAACTTATCAACGCAATCAGGCCCTTTCTATCCAAAGAGAACTGCACCAACATAGCCAGAGCCATCACCGGCTCCAGGCTAGACTACTACAATGTACTCTTTCTAGGAACCTCCAACAAAAACTTAGAGAGACTACAAGTAATACAGAACAATGCTCTCCAGGCAACCCAAGGCATTGCTAAAAGAGAACACATCTCTGAAGCCAGAAAACTAGCCACTGGCTCCCAATAAGGAAAGGATCATATTCAAAGCCCTGACACTGACCCACAAGTGCATTCACTTTCACTGCTCCTGCATACCGTTCTCAAAGGATCCACCCTGTCTCCACTACCAGGCCAACCAGATCCCCGTACACCAACATGCTCTCTGTGCCACTAGTAAAAAGAGTAAAAGTGGGTGGATCCAGCTTCCCCTATCGCGCCCACCCACTGGAATGCCCTACCTCCCACTAGCCGTGGCGAGGACTCCCTCACCACCTTCCGCAAAACACTCAAAACTACCCTCTTCACTTAAGGACCGACACATCAGCACGAATACTTATCATATATGTTGTAATATACGACCAAATGCAATATTTGTAACAACAGTATGATTTCTTGTACTATTCATAATGTGTCAACAATCACTATCATATGTACCATGTAACTAAGTTATTGCAAGTAACAGCGCCTCAATGCCCCTGGGCTGCTTGCGCGCTATATAAATAAATAAATAAATAAATAAATAAAGGACACCATTAGAGATCGCTATCCAATGCCTCTTATAACAGACATCATAGAGGCTGTACAAGGGGCAAAGGTATTTACCAAGTTGGATCTTCGCAATGCCTATCATCTGTTGCGCATAGCCAAGGGGGATGAATGGAAGACAGCCTTTTGTACACCTTTTGGGTTGTACAAATAGAGAGTGATGCCATTTGGGCTAGTCACCGCCCCAGCAGTTTTTCAGCGGTTTATGGACCGTATGTTCTCTGATCTTTTGTTTGTCACAGTAATAATCTACCTGGATGATATTTTGGTGTATTCAGTCAACAAGGAGGAACATGAACATCATGTTTTGCTGTATTGGACCGTCGCAAGAAGAACTGTCTATTAGCCAAACACAGAAAGTGCCAATTCGGGGTATCTACCATCCCATATCTGGGGTTTATTATTTCTGAACACAGCATTTCTATGGACCCACGCAAGATTTCCGCCATTCTAGAATGGCCCTCTCCTTTTTTCCATCAAGGAGGTACAACGGTTCCTGGGTCTGGCTAATTTTTACAGAAGATTTATCCCCAGGTTTTCCGAGACCGTATTACCCATAACATCTCTTCTAAAGAAGATTTCTGGTCCTTGTGTATGGTCTGCTGCAGCCGAAAATAGCTTCAAACAACGCAAGGCTCTCTTTTGCTCTGCTCCCATATTACTGCAACCAGATCAGACTAAACAGTTAATTGTCGAAACTGATGCCTCTTCAGCAGCCATTGGAGCAGCCCTACTCCAAGATAAGGAGGGTGTTGAACATCCAGTGGCGTACCTTTCTCGCACTCTCACCGCTAGCCAAATTAACTATTTCGTATTCGAAAAAGAGTTGTTGGCAATTAAGCAGGCATTTGAGGAATGGTGTCATCTCCTGTTGGGTTCTAGTCTTCCGTTCATCATTCGCACAGATCACAAAAATCTCAAGGTTCTTCAATCTATGGAATGTTCCAACTCCTGCCAGGCTCGGTGGGCTTATTTTTTTGCCCAATACAACTTCTTGATAACATATCTCCCTGGTTCTCGGAATATTCTAGCAGATGCTCTATCACGTAAGGAGACAAACTCCATCTCAGATATTAATTTTCCTGAGCTGATGTTCCCTCAAAACTGAATCGTGGCCCAGATCAATACCTTCGTTCAAGAGGTCAAGGAGGCTTTGATCTCTGAACCCTTCGCCACAGTCCGGGAACAATCTCCTGCTTATCAAATTAGAGATGGTCTCTGGTTCTACCGAATAGATTGTACATACCTTGTGGTCACCTCCGCAAGAAGATCATCAGCTGGTGTCACGACAATAAATCTGTAAGCCATAGAGGACAATCAAACACCACCGAGCTTATCGGACAATCCTTTTATTGGCCAAATCTAAGAGGGGATGTCCGGTCTTATGTTTTATCCTGCCCGGTTTGTCCCATGTCCAAGAATCTTACAGGCAAGCCATCCGGTCTTCTCACTCAGCCGGAAATCCCTCAGCGTCCTTGGGGTCACTTAACCACCGATTTCATTGTTGACCTTCCAGTCTCAGATTCCTGCACCTGCTTTATGGTGGCAATCGATTCCCTTACCAAGATGGCTAATTTTTCCCCTTCCTCTGGTTTACCTACTGCCGCAAGGATAGCCAAGGTTTTTGCCAGAAACATCTTTCGCCTTCATGGTCTTCCCGATAAGATAACTTCGGACAGAGGCAGTTATTATATCTCGAAGTATTGGAAAGCACTCTGCAAGCGTCTGGGCATAGATCGGGCCCTGTCCTCAGGATTTCATCCCCAGACAAATGGCCAGACAGAGAGACTGAACGCCACCCTAGAACAGTATCTTAGATGTTATAGCAACCAACTGCAAGGCAATTGGGTTCAGCTTCTTCCCACCGCTGAGTTCCCTTATAACAACTCCAAACACTCTGCTACTGGGCTTACTCCTTTCTATTGTAATTATGGGGTCCATCCTAGAGCCATTTTACCCATACCTTCACTTCCTAGCAATTCTCCAGCAGTAGAATCCATCTTGATTGAGATCACTGAGGCACATAAAACAGCAAGATCCAGTCTGGAGAAGAGTCTCAGTAACTATAAGAAACAGGCTGACCGACATCGGCGTAAGACCCCAGAATGGGCAAAGGGAACTAATGTGTGGCTCTCCACAAAATGTTTACCCAGGTGGGTTCGCCCCTCAAAGTTGTCCCCCCGATTTCTGGGTCCATTCCCTGTTTTGGAGAGGATTAATCCTGTAGCTTATAAAATCAAGCTGACACCCAATCTCCATCGCATACACCCAATCTTTCACTCCTCCCTTGTTACGGAATACCTACCTGACACATGCCGCAAACCAGTTTCCCAGCAGGGTTTGCTGCAGGGAACCACACAGGATGAATACGAGGTCTCCAAGATCTGAAACTCTCGGTTTTACAGAGGGTGTCTTCAATACCTCATATCCTGGAAGGGGTTTTCCAGGTCAGAGGATTCCTGGAACCTGCACACTTCGTGAAGGCCCCCAGACTTCTGGCTCGTTTTCACCAGACCCATCCTGGGAAGCCCAGTGGAGCAGGTATAAAGAGGGGGCATACTGTCATAACCCAATTCGGGTGGCGGTGGTTTGCCGCGGATATGGCTTCGCCGCCATTGAATTGTTCCATTACGTTTAGTTACGAACGGTTGCAACGTTCTAGTTTTCATCCAATTCCGCCGCCACCGGGAGTACTCCCTCTCAGTATTCCCCACAGTCGGAGTGTTGCAACCGTCCAGCCAGCTTTCCTCGCTTTGCAGTGAAACGCTAGTTATTTTTCCCTTTCAGCTTCACACCGAAGCCTTGCCTTTCCTCTCTCTCTCCTCTCCCTGCTACCTCTCCTCTATTCCGCCTTGCTTGCCTTTTCGCTCTCGCTCTCTCTCTGCCTCCATTCCTTTACATCTTTCTCTTCGGCTCCTCGCCTTCCCTGCTGTCATGTTCCTTCCTGCGGGGCCACTCCTCTGTTTCGTTCTTTCTCTCCCTCATGTCCGTTTTCCTTTGCCATCCTTTCCTTTGTACGTTGTTCATTTGTTTGTTTGTTTGTTTGTTTGTTTATTTTATTTGTATGGCGCTCCAAACCCGGAGGTAGAAGGGCGCTTAAGAATTTGGTTACAAAGTTGAGAAGTATCTGTGTGTTGCATACTTCGTACAGGTTTATAATATATACATATATATACAGGGGTCAATAAATAGAACATGTGTAGTGCGTACAATATACAATTTTCAGAATAGGTACAGTGTCTAAGCTGGTAGTCGCGCAGGTCTAGAGTTAGTGGTGTTGTTCTTTGTTTAGCAGCCAGCTAATGACCTGCTTCCTAAAGATCTGGAAGGATTCGAGGGTTTTGATGTTGAGCGGTAGGGAGTTCCAGAGTTGGGGAGCAAGCACTGTAAAGCTTGCCCTCCAGCTCTTTTTAGGTGGAACCTGGGTACTAGTAGACAAAGAGTGTTGGAGGATCTGGTGAGTCTAGTGGCAGGTTTCAGGGTGAGTTTATTAGCTAGATAGGGTGGTGCTAGGTGGTTGAGGGCTTTGTATGTGAGGCAGATGATTTTTAGATCAATTTTTTGGCGTATGGAGAGCCATTTGCAGGCTTTCCTAGTGCAGAGATCTGCTCTTGTCTTGGAATGTTGAGGGCTGCGCGCAAGGCGTTATTTTGAATTACCTGCAATTTATTGAGTACGGATTGATTAGCGCCAAGGAACATGCTGTTGCAGTAATCCAGTTTGGATTGTATTAGGGCCCTGGCAAGGGTGAGGCAGCTGTTTGGGTGATAGGAAGGGTCTGCTGGCCTAATGAGCTTGCCGGTATAGGCAGCAGCTGAGGCTGTCATATTGGTATGTTTGCTAAGGTTAGTGTTGGCATCTAGATAGAAGCCAAGGGTCTTTACGCTTTGGCTATGGGAATGGAATGACCATCGATGGTGATGTTGTTATAGCTAGGGTCAAGTTTGGTTAGAGTGTTGGGGGAGCCGACGATTAGGAGCTCTGTCTTCTCATCATTCAGGCAGAGACCGTGGGAGGCATCCATGCCTGAATGATGGAGAATATTTTGTTGATCCGGGCAGAGTCTTCTTGGTAATTACCAGAGATAGTGAGGAGTATCTGGGTGTCATCTGCGTAGTTTGTGTAGGTGACACCCAGATGGTCCAGTTGGTCGAATAGAGGCTTTGTAAATATGTTGTACAGAGTGGGGGATACACATGAACCTTGTGGGACCCCGCATGTGATGGGGATGGGGTCTGCAGCAGCTGTGATGGAGAAGACTCGTAAGTGTACTTCTGTTGGTGCCTACGTTTATACGGTACTGATTCTGCTTACGTACTTACCATCGGACTGTTGTTGTTCGTACAGCCTGCATTCTACCTTAAGCCACACACAGCCTGTTCTACCTCGGCCAGCCACACACAGTCTGTTCTACCTCGGTCAGCGACATACAGCCTGTTCTACCTCGGCCAGCCACGTACAGCCTGTTCAACCTTGGCCAGCAACATCCGGATCACCCAGGGGGGTTTTCTGCCTAAGGGCTTTTTCCCCCTGTATAACCTGCACCCGGGGCTGGAGTCGTGGAGTGGTCCAGTTCAGGATCCACCATGGCTTCTCCTCGTGTCAGGTCACTGGCTTCGAAGAAGAAGAAGGACTACCTGGCCCACCGACAATGCATTGAGGAGACAGACTCTGATTCCCCAGGTGAGGAGAGTGGTGTATTGAGTGGGGAAGTTGGGTCCCTAGACCTTAGCACACAAGGTATTCCTGAAGGGGTACAGGACATTGACATACGGACAAAAGACAGCCTCGTCTTCACCTACAATGAGAGGGTTCAAAACATGCTGGTTCAGATCCCTCAGTATATAGCCAGTCGGGAAGTGACGGTGCGCAAAGTTATGCGACTATTAGGAATGATGGCGTCCTGCATTTATTTAGTTCCTCATGCGTGTCTGCGCATGCGTCCCATGCAGGAGTGGCTCAACAGCCAGTGGTGTCAGGCCAGTGACAATGGGAAGATCTGGTAGTTGTCTCACCAGCCCTCGTTCTCTCTCTGCAGTGGTGGTCGAGGGAGAACCTCTTGAAGGGGAAAACCTTCACCACCCCCGCAGTAGAAGCCACTTTTACGACCGATACATCTCCCACAGGGTGAGGGGGCTCACCTTCTTTAGCAGACGGCGCATGGCGTGTGGTCCCCACAAGTAGCGTCCAACCACATAAATCTGTTGGAACTACTAGCGATATTCAAAGCACTGAAAGCCTTTCAGACACAGTTACAGAGGAAGAAAGTCCTGATCTTGACAGACAGCACCACAGCCATGTACTACCTAAACAAACAAGGGGGCACACACTCTCCAGGGCTATCCAAGCTGTTCCAAAACATTTGGTTATGGGCTCTCAAACACACAATGTTCCTGTTGTCCCAACACGTTCCAGGGTAACTCAATATTCTGGCAGACATGCTCAGCAGAGATTTCCCATTGCCCTTAGAAAACTAATGGCGACTACACAAAGACATCGTCTCCAACGTTTTCGCAGAATGGGGCTTCCCAAAGATCGACTTGTTGGCAACTCTGGAGAACAATCAATGTCAAGATTACTTTTTTTTATATATATTTTTTATTTGTTTTGGTTACACAGTAACCTTTACAAAAATAGAAATCTCTGTTACATTTTCACAACAAAATTTCCACAGCTAAAAGTATGACAACACATTAATCCAAACGATACACACTATTCACAGAATATTTACATAATAGCAAAAACATCACATTTCTTCATACATAGAGTTTCATATTTCATGACTCAATAAAGCCTGACAGCCTTTTCGTTGATTAAATCCAGACCTTTACAATTATTGGCCACATAATACTAAAATCATATCATATTTCTTTTTCTTACTTTTCTTTTACGATCAAGGCACTTCCTGAACCAATTTCTAAAGAAACGATCTCAACTCTGAGCATAGTACCAACATTCATCCTTGCAGTTCACATTTTGTTTTTAGAAAACGTAGAACCGCCAGTTGCAATTTGACCCTGGAGCCATGTAACATATCCATCCAAAGTGCTTTAAGATTGACACATTCTGTATTGGGCACAAATTTGGAAAAAATATTCAATACGTGCTTGTCTGAGTCCCACACATTGAGTCAATAGATGTTCCAGTGTTTCATCCCTAGCATCTTGATTACAACATCTGCATTCCACAGTTGGGGCAAGCAAACCTTGCCTTACATTCATAATTAGACCAGTCGCCAAAACATTGAAGCGGAATCTCACAAATTCCTGTCTAAGCGCTTTACTTGGGAATTTTATGAGATAAGGTTCTTTGGTGCCCATTTTTTTGTTGTTGGTGACCAGATGGGAATACAGTTTTTTGTTCCGAATTACACTGACCGTAGAGTTCCAGTCCGCATGCTGCAAGAGTCCCTTAACTTTCATGGGATTCACGATGAGTAATTCTTTTAAAACCGCAACTTTTGCGAGGCACTCCTGGGCCTCCCTTTCCAAATCCTGCAGTACCGAGGACAAATCCTCGCCTGCGGGCAGGCGCCATCCCAAAATTCCATACAGGGTGGTATCCTTACCCACTAGCAATTTCCTATATTGGGAAACTCTGCGCCACATGATTTTGCTTAATAAAGAAAACAGCCTTAGTTCGTAACGTATCGCCGCAAGTGGGACGCATTTCGGAAGACACCAGACCATAGGTCTCAACAGGTGGGCCTCATATTTGAGAAATTAACTTCTAAACCAAGAAGGGGCAAATTCCATCCTGAAGCAGAACTGAGCAACAGATTTGCTTCGGTACACATTCAAACAGGGTAACAATGAAAATTTCCCATATTTGTTATCAATTTTGTGCAAATAATTACATAAATTTACCCTATTTACAAACTCAAATATAGGATAACCTAAATAGCGAAAAGCATGACATATTGAGAGTTTGACATGATCTAGGAACCAGGCAAACCTAATAGCACATTTCCTGTAACTTAGGCGCATGATGACAATTTTTGTCTGATTAATGGCTAGTGAATTTTCCTTAAATGCGGACAACACACGTTGCAGACCTATAGGCGTATGGTCAAACAAAAGTACATCGTCAGCATAAGCTGACCAAGCAATCTTGGCACCCTCCACTTTAGGAGCAGCAAAAGAGGCACCTTCCAGATGCGGACCTACATCTGATAGGTAAAAATTTAAAATAGTTGGCGCAAATATACATCCCTGTCTGAGACCATTACTCATCATGATTTCCTCCAAAAGAGTTCCCTCAATATTGAGACAGACCCTAATTTTAGTTTCTACATGGATTTGATAAATAATGGATAACAACTGTGCAGGCATATCTAGAGCATATAGTTTACTCCACAATGTGGTCCTATTTACCAGATCGAAAGCAGAGCACAGGTCGATTGACGCCAGATAAATAGGTTAACTGCCTCTAGTCTTGATCTGATGCTGCATGATGGACAGCAGAAGCCCCCCAGCATCCGTGCTCACAGCTTTCCTAAAACCAAATTGTTGGGGTGAAAGAACTCCTTCTGCATCCATCCAGGTATGGATTTGTTCCAAGAACAAGGACGCAAACATTTTAGAGTTGGCATCCAGCAGAGCGATAGGTCTATAGCTGGACGGCATAGACCTATCGCCCTTTTTGTAGATGGGAACCACATACGACAGGTGCTAGCTCGTTGAAATACCCTGGATATAACAATGTCCTTGAACAAAAGAACAAGATCTTTGCCCACAGAATCGAATTGCCCTTAAACACTACATTAGCAAGCATATTGGCCAGGAGCCCGGGATGACGAGCATCTGGATATAAGTCTTTGAATATCAAGCAATGTAAATGGGATATTCCATTGACATAAAAGGATGTCTTCCGGCACCAACCATTTAGTGGTGGGTGGACAGTATAGAGAACCAAAGTGCCCTTCCCAAACCACAGAAGAAATACACACTCCTTGTTCTCTAACTTGGGAATCACCTCTCTTGTTGATAAGGGTCCAAACATTTCTTGTGTTTGTTTTAGATAGGGCCTCTAGTATACTTTCCACATCCTTCTGGAGGATTTTTGCTCTCAGTGTGCGCACTTTGGTTTTCCATTTATTTTTAGCCTTTTGTATCGCTTCCCCCAATATGGGAGTAAATGGCATCTTTGCAAGGCGTCGAATCTCACCATTCCTCTCTTTTTTAAGCAGGTACATAGATGGATCAAAGACATGTCTATGGGATTGGCCTAATTTCTTAGATCTCCTGATCCCATGGGGACCCAGAATGACACCCTTGACATAACAATTAAAGTCTGTGTGTGTGTAAATTCTGATTTTTTTTTATCAAAACCTTTTTTATCGTAGTCCTGAACAAAGACCTTGTTTACTTTCTGGATGTTGTCGCTATGCCAGTTAATTCTGTTCCCAGCATTATTGGGCTCCATCGTCAGTGGATATGATGCCCTTAGGGCGACCACAGTGTACACCTGAAGAGTCAGTTTAAGCATACTGTGGTCACTAACAGTAGTTGGTAATATTATAAAATCGGATATAATGTTAAGTAAGTGCCTATTCACAAAAATGTAGTCAATAGTGGAGTACTCAGAGCCATTTGTCCATGTATAACCCGTTGACAGAGCCCATGCTCATATATTCATTTACACAGTTTAGGCCCCAGCCCGTCAAAAAGTGTTCCCACTGCAGTCCCTGCTTTTGCTTTCTAGAGCAGCCGTGAACCATAGAGTAAAGAGTTGACTCCTCTGGCACCCCCTTTGAACTCAAACCAGCTTCAGATTTAAAATCACCCATGATCATGCTATTAAGTATTTTACACACCATTTGGCATTCCTGAATCATACCATCGATCAAATTAGTGAATTAATTCAAATCCAGCCCTGGACATCAATATACATTGATTATCAGTAAATGTCCAAGGGGATCGGGGGAAAAAAGTGCAGAAGCATGGGAATGCATCCCTTGTGAATTGAAAAAAGCTTAATACATTTAAAGGCTAGTGAGTTTCTAATTGCAATAACCATGCCTCCCGAAGGTCTTCCTCTCGATTTCTTTACTGCTGGCACTTGATGTATACAGTAGCCGTCCAGCACCAGAGGAGTGGTAGCCCAAGTCTCCTGGAGACAGAAAATACTCGCTTCACATAAAAGGCTAATGCTATCAGAGGCCATCTTCAGAACTTTGTTTCCCTGTGAATTCCAAGATACAATTGTGTACAAAAAAAGATTCTATGGCTTCCCATTTAAGGCTTGAATTTTAGCTAGTGATTCCCCCAGTGTTTGTGCCAGCCATTTTAGCTAATTTTCTGAAGTTTGAATTTGTGCAGTTGCCCCCTCAAACCTTTCTGAATGTACAGACGAGGTAGATTCAAGGAGACTCCTCCCCTCCACCTCGACACCTCGGCTGATCAATCTGTTGTGAAATGGTTCGAGATCAACGCCGAAGCAATGAAGGGAGTCAATTTCTGAAGCCACAAGTTCCATAATGGCCTGGGAGTAAAATAAACAATCTTACATAATCAAATCTCAGTGGGTGCATGAAGTCAACCAGTTTGATATCGCCAGTTGAAATCATGGAGAGTCTAGGTATCTCACTAAAGAGGGATAAAACTCTTAGGCGATTTAACAACTCAGGACGCCCCTGTGGAAGCATAAAATATGACATAATGCTTGGGTAATCCGTAAAATGAGGGACTTTCCAGTCAATTCTATTATGCGTCTCATTGGTTGAAGCCCGATCGTTGGGCCTGTAGGGAGTGAGATTCTTCCCCCCTGTGGAGTGTTCAGCATGTACCAGGTTCTCCCCTTCTTTCAGTGGATCCTTACATAATGCTCGAACATCGGGCCTTTGAGGATTACTATTATCCCCCTCTGAGGAATGCACAGCACGTACCAAATTCTCCCATTCTTTCAGTGGATGGGAGTTCATATTCCTTTCGGAGATGTTTCTCATTTCATACTGCTCAGTTATAGGAATTCGCAGTAATTTGGAAGAGTCTATACAAGATTGATTAGACGGTGCTGCCGGTCCCTCATTGGGACGTAATGCATGGTTATGCATAACAGACTGAGCATCGCTGAGGCCCCCATGCCTCAATGGAATACAGGAGCTGTGAACCAAATTAGTTGGTTCATGACCCAGCAATTAGTTGGGTTCATGACCCAGCGGCGATCTTTGGGGGTGCTGGGAAATCAGGTTTTCGTGCTATTGTGCCGAAGCTATATTATCGCTACACATCGAGAAGAGCCTCGAATCTGTGCTTCTTAGTGCGCTGCGATTGGAGTAGCATATTCTCATAAAGAGGCGTCAGAGTAGTCGTCAAGAGATGGTGCTGTAGTTGCTTCGATCCAGTTAGAAGTGGCCGGGAATCTAAACCCCGCCTGCTCGAAGATCTTCTAACAGATTCTTTAGAGCCTGTTGTATCAAGATTTTGATATCCTCACTAGGAGCAGGGGTGGATACCAGTGTGGGTGGAGGGACGCCCCCCATAGTCCCTTTCAAAGGTAGGCCTAAAGCATGTAGCTCCCCTGCATTAGTGGCCTCTCCTGAATTTATGATGGAACCCATTCCCCTTAACCCTCCAAGTTGTGATTCCACCTGGGCCTTCTCTTGGGATACCAGGGGGGGATTACTCAATGAATGTGTTGATGTACACATAGGGGTATGGGGGGAGGATGAAGTGCCCTCATTTTCCCACCACTACAGTGGCACATTTTCGTTTTTGGTGTGAAAAAAAAGCTTAATGCCCGTGTTATCTATGGGACCCATTTTTTTGGATTATTTTTAGTTTTGTTCATAATATTCTTTTGAGAAGGCTGAAAGTCATTGGAGTATTTAAAACCCTGAGGGACTTTTCCCCCATATGACCGTCTTCCATTATTTGTACATTCTTTTTTGGCATTTTCTTTTTTTCTTGTTTACGTGCCTGATTGTGGCCCTTATGGCTCATAGCCTCAATCAGGGTGTCAGGAGCGTCCCCATAATCAAATCCCTCCATGACTTCCGACTCCAGTGAACACTGGACACAATCATCGGATACGGGAAAATTAATTTTTTCCGGAGTTCCCAATTCTTTCAGCTCTAACGCTTTTTTACTTTCCTCATCAAGTTGTGTCAAACCAATGCCACCTTCTACAGAGAGTCCACATATGTCTTTTAAGTTAGAGTTAGTGCTGACAATTTTTAAGGCCGGTAAGTTCATGCTTTTTTTGCCATGGTTTTTGGTAGAACTGTGAACCCTGGCAGCCCCAGTGCCCTTAAGAGTGCCGAGGGGCTATCCAGATTGGTAGCTGACTGCAGGGCATCAGAGGAAGTATCACTCGTTACCAGCATTACCTCTAGCCTTTTAAAGTTGGTATTCACTAAAACGATACTCTCCTCCAGGTTTTTAATCTGGCTAACATTAGTAGCCACCAGGACTTTAAGTTCTGTCATACTACTCAGTAGTGCGGAGGATGAGTCATTGTTCCCTTTTGTCAAAACCTCTGCATAGGATTTTGGACAAACCACAATCTCCGGTTCCGTTTGCGAGATCTGATCATGGCAGTAAATTCGATTTTAAGCTGCACAGTGCCCCCCCGTCAATACACATTTCTCCATAGCCGAGAGATAACCCTCCAATTTACAGGTCTTCTCTAAACTGACTAATATCAATGATCTGAGTTCTTGGATGTCCATATGAATCCTCTCATGACCCTTATCAAGAAGATTTAGGATCCTTGTTAGGACAGGATATGTGGCATATGTCGAGGCAGTATCCTCTGGATTAATGCCTTCAAAATGAGGTCCTATGTTAGGAACAGTTGGCTCAAATGTGTGATGTTGTGTAGGGGATGCAGGACTTGAGGATTTTAAAGGATTGGCAGCCTGGCTACCGAACCCCACTCCATCCCTATCAAATGGTCCTTCTTCCTTTACCCCAAATTTATGCCAAAGGATTGCTCAATATGATTGTTAACTGGGGGGCGGTGGGCGGGGAAGCCACATCAGAAGCTTCATGTAAATGAATGTTGTCGTAACCCCCTGCTCTGGGCCTAGCAGGAGTGGAAGGGCCCTTAGATAAACAGACCCTCTGTCCAGCTCTGCAAGTACAACAGGCGCCAGAAGGAGGGATCAGCCCCAAATTTCGGTTTGTCTCCCTCCTCTATCTTCCCCATTGAGTGCATGCCCAAGTTTTCCTGTACACTTAGTAAGCTTTTCTGGGTTGGGGCCGTGATTAGGTCTGAGTTTGTGGGTCTGTCCCCTATACTCTCTTCAACCTGTAAAGAAAAAGCGGCACCTATAGTGTTCACCGTACTGTTCACCAGGGGCTACAGCACCCAGTCGGGCAACTGGCCCCCAGTCGGAAGGCTATCCATGTTAAACACGAACACAGGTTTAGCCAAAGAATACGTTTTTTTCACCACCTGAATTGGTCGAACAGATTTACTGTTGCGAAGCGTGCCGACCATGCTCCAGCAACACGATCAGAACAACCGTTCTTGTTTAACCATGAGCATGGAGAGCATGATTCGCGCAGAGACCAGCGTGCAAAATCAAAAAATAAAACCCCCTTACAACTTAGATGTTGGAGTACGTCGTGTGTCTTTCGTAATAAAGCATAAATGTGGAGTACTAGCAAACATGTTCCATATTAACCCAGTAGTACCTCATTGCCCCATGGAACATTCAGGCAATCCGTCCACTTCTACAGTTCACTACATATTTCCACTGTACAACAACAGTAAGCAGTGTTTCCCCACGGGATTAAAGATGTTATATACCAAAATATCTGCAACGCCTTTCCACTTACCAAAGTGAGTGCCAGTTGATAATAGGTACGCACACAATGACAACCTCTTTACCATACACACAGCTTGTTTCGCCTCTCCGTTATGGAGACGCCTCTGCCAACAAGAGTTCCTCCGGCCCGCGCCGCCTGCTCCCCGGTTAACAGGCAAACAGGCACTTCCTCGGCACTTCCGCTCGGGCGCACGCTTAGGGCGCGCGGCCAGTGCCTGAAGTAGCCGGAGCCAGTGAGGAGGCGGAGCCTATAAAGAAATAGGTAAAAGTTACTTATATGAGCACTATATAGCGCATATATAAAGCCTTATGTAGTTTAGTTTAGTTTGGTTTAGTTTATTCATTTGTATTGCGCACCAGACCCGAGGGTATGAGGGCGCAGGAGAAACAAGGTTATTCACAGCTTGGTTACAGGTTACAATACATTACAATAATTACAATGGGACAATGGAAGGCAAAAAGTTTACAAATTTACAAATAAACATAATTTACATGGTATACAGAGGTGCAGTGGGCTGGATAGTATTAGTGGTCATTGTTCTTTATCCAATGGATATAGTTGCGTCTAAAGTGTGTGTAAGTTTGGGGTGTCCTTAGAGAGGGTGGTAGGGAGTTCCAGTGCTGGCTGCTTTCACCTGGAAGCTGTTGCACCCATTTTGGTGCGTTTGAATCTGGGAACTGTGAGCAGGTTTGCGTTGGAAGTTCTGGTAGGTCTATTAGAGGTGTATTTGCTTATTCTATCGACTAAGTAGCGGGGGGCAGGGTTGTTGAGGCATTTGTATGTTAGTGAGGCTACTTTGAGCAGGATTTTATCTGTAGTGTTGAGCCAATTATGGGTTCTCCTAATGTTAGAGATGTGTTCTCTCTTGGGGATGCTGAGTGCTGCTCTGAGAGCGTTGTTTTGTAGCGTCTGTATTTTGTTAGTGACCTGCTTGCTAGCTCCTACGTAGAGGGCATTACAGTAGTCCAGTTTTGATAATACACGGGCTCTGGCTAACGTAATGCAGCTCTGGGTGGATAAGAAGGGTTTGGCTGCTCTTATAAGCTTACATGTGTAGGCAGTGGAGGATGCCATAGAGCTAACCTGTTTATGGAAGGAAATGGAGGAGTCGATGTAAATTTTCTTTCACTTCTTTGGCTACCTTGATCGTGTTCCCATCTATAATGAAGCTGGTGTAGTTGTGGTCCAATTTGGTTAGGTTTGAGTTGGAACCAAGGATGATGAGTTCAGTCTTGTTATCATTCAGGCATAGACTGTGAGAAGCCATCCATGCCTGGATGATGAGGTACACCTTGTTCACCAAGGCCAAATCATGGTTGTAATCTCCCGTCAACGGGATGAGGATCTCTGTATCATCGATGTAATTAGTGTAGGTGATACCCAGACCACCTAGATCATCAAACAGGGGCTTCATGAACACGTTGTACAGTGTAGGGGAGACACATGAACCTTGGGGGACTCCACATGTGATGGGGATGGGGTCGGCGGAAGCAGAGGTGGAGAAGACGCGCATGCATCTGTTGCTGAGGAATGACTCGATCCAGCCGATGGCTTCTTGGGAGAAGTGGGCAGCTGAATCCAAGTGATTGCATAAGATTTTGTGATCGACTAGATCGAATGCCGCGGAGAGGTCCAGGGGAAGTAATAAAGCAGTTTTCCATTGTCTCTAAGGGTATCAATTTGAGCCTTCAGGTCGATAAGGGTCTTTCTGTCCGTGTTGGGGTCTGAAGCCTGATTGCCGCATACCTAGGAGATGGTTTATTTCAAGGTATTTTTGGATTTGTTGGTAGGCTGTCTTGTCTAATATCTTGAGTAGGAATGGACGGTGGTAATAGGTCTGTAGTTAGTGGGAATGGAGGGGTCAAGAGAGGGCTTTTTGAGAAGGGGAAGGACCCAGGACTCTTTAAGGTTGCTGGGGACGGTACCTGAGGAGAAGGAGGCGTTAATCGGTCTGGTGATGAATGGCGAGTATTAGCGGGGTTGGTTGGTTTAGCTATGGATTCTTTCTTATTTTTAATTTTAGTTTGTACGCCTGTGACTTTATTGTTTAGGACATTTTGGATACTAGTGCACCATTGTTTGTCCTTTAACATTTAAACTTGTAGTTTAAATGTCCAAATGTCCAATGCGATGTGGATGAAATGTGGATGAAAGTTCACCTTCAGTAGAGAATTCTTAAAAAGCAGTGGGCGAGCAAAACTGCAGGAACGTAGCCTCCAGGCAAACAGGCACTTCCTCGGCACTTCCGCTCGGGCGCGCGCGCTTAGGGAGCGCAGCCAGTGCCTGAAGTAGCCGGAGCCAGTGAGGGGGCGGAGCCTTCATTAGAGAATTCTTAAAAAGCAGTGGGCAAGCAAAACCGCAGGAACGTAGCCTCCAGGCAAACAGGCACTTCCTCGGCACTTCCGCTCGGATTATGCCTCTAGGTACCCACAGAACCGCTCCAAGGGGAACGGGCTCTGGATAACATGGTCAGGGACATTATTTTACGCTTTCCCCCCTGACTCCCTTACTCAACAAGATTGTGCACAAGATGCACCTGGAACCGGTCACCATGATTTTGGTGGCAGACATGTGGGCCCACCAACCCTGGTTCTCTCATCTGATGGAGATGTCCCTCTCCCCTCCTATGAAACTGCCCTGCCCGTACACCATGTTATCACAGGACAGGGGAGAAACGCTTCACCCATGCCCGCAAACCCTGAAGTTAGCGGCCTGGCTCCTGAGGTCATAGAGTTCAGACACCTTCAACTCCCTCAGAGATGCATGGACATACCCATGGAAGCGAGGAAACTTAACACCCGATACTGCTATTCCAGTAAATGGAAACGCTTTTTTATCTGGTGTAATGCCAAGGGCGTCAATTCCATTGACTGCTCTCCTACTCACATTGTATTGTACCTAACCAACTTATTGGATTCAGGCCTAGTTTTTAATTCACTAAAGGTTCACTTAGCTGCTCTCTCAGCCTACACTACGTAACAAGAAAGAGTGTTGTACTGGAAAATACCAATTGTTAAGGCTTTCATGGAAGGGGTTAAGAGGATTCACCCCCCCATTTCTAACTTGGCTCCCGGATGGGACTTAAATGTGGTTCTGATTAGACTCATTGGGTCCCCCTTTGAGCCTATGCACAAGGCAAGTCTAAAAGACCTTATCTATAAGACAGCCTTCTTAGTGACTATCACTTCTATAGGGCTAGTGAACCTCAGGCCCTCTCAGTACTAAACCCTTTCGTTACTGTTCACAGAGATAAGGTGGTTCTGCGCACACACCCTCGATTTGCGCCTACATTTATTTCCAAGTTCCACGTAAACCAATCAATAGAACTGTCCACTTTCTTCCGGAACTCCACTAACATGGCCGAAAGAAGCCTACACACATTAGATGTGTGCAGGGCTATCATGTTTTACCTGGAAAGAACAAAACCACTGAGAATAACAAACCAATTCTTTGTTTCAGTGGCAGCTGGCAGAGAAGGTGATCCTGTCACTAAGTCAGCTATCTCAAGGTGGATAGTCAAATGCATCGCACTTAGTTACACTCTTGCTAAGAGAGAACTGCCCTTCAAGCCTAGAGCACATTCTACCCGAGGCACTGGGGCTTCCATAGCATTCATTGCAAATGTTCCCCTAGAGTCCATTTGCAAAGTGACAACCTGGAGTTCTGTACACACCTTTAGAAAACACTATTGCCTAGACACTCATTCTAGGTCTGAAATTCAGGTGGGACAAGCTAAAACATCTTTTCTTTACTGTTCCTTCTCACAACCCACCTCCAACTCCGGGTACTGCTCGCTAGTCTATGCATAGCATGTGATTCTAAGCAGATTAACAAGCATCAGAAGGCAATGCATTACTCACCGTAATAGCATTTCTGATGATTGTATCTGCTTAGATTCACATGCGCCCACCCTTCTTCCTCGCTCGGGTGGAAGGAACATAGACGTCTTAATACTTTCTCTCTTTTATGTACTCACGATAAGCCTTGGGCTTCCTCATGGCAGAAAAAATACAATCGGAGGGACCTCGGCGCTCGAGGGATTTTGGGTACACTGCACGTCACGGTAGGGATATTGTTACAGACACGCCTATGCTGACGTCCCCTTTCGGTCTTCGAAAGACTAGATGCAATACTCTGCAGTTACCACTGGATGTCAGACCCTATGCACAGCATGTGAATCTAAGCAGATACAATCATCACAAATGCTATTACGTGAGTAATGCATGTCATATGGCGTGTATGCTAATGGCGCCAGGGCGCAGGGGCTAGACAACAATCATACACGCTGGAATATTAGCAGAATTTTAACATAACAAATTATGTCGAGAGGATATACAATTGAGTAAAAACTATGTGGCAACATAAGCTTGGTCACCAATATAGTAGTGTCAGTTTTTCGCAGGCTTACCACACGGGTTGGCGATTGTCCGTAAATGGCGCTGTAGTTGCGAATTGCTAGCTGTAATTGTGGGAGTCCATTCAAAGGAGTAGGGCAGCGTATCACGCCCCATGGCCCAAGCGGCACGGACAGGCACAGCTCGGAGGCCTTGATCTAAGGGCCCTTAGGCGTTGGGGGCCAGCTTCCACCTCCGGTGTGTCCAGATAGGCCAAGAAGCCCTTGTGTGGACAGGTTGCTAGGCAACCAGAATAAACAAAATTGTGCGGCTCTTCGGACGGCGACCATCTTTTTTTCATGGCAGACATGCTCTAAAACCACGGAGCCCACGCTCCACGTAGTGTGGGCCAGCTGTTGGGAGCGCAGTGGCAAATTTAGAGGAGGAGACCTGCACAGCCGATGAGGCAATTGGTGGCGGCAGCAGCAGATCCCTCATTGCTGTGGATGAAGTAATGAGCAGAGATAACGCTGCTCCTGCAGTTGAGGCGGTGATGGTGTTCCGGGAGTAAAGCTGCTCCTGCAGCTATGGTGATGGTGGTGGGGCTCCTGCCCTGGGGAGAGAATGTTGAGAATGCCAACTATTCAGTGCAGCACAGTTCAACACAGTGGCTATCTATAGAGTGCAGCACAGTTCAACAGAATGGCTCGCTACAGGGCGCAGCACAGTTTAACAGAATGGCTAGCTACAGGGTGCAGCACAATTCAACACAATGACCAACTATTCAGTGTAGCACAGTTCAACCCAATGGCTTACTATAGAGCATAGCAGAGTTCAACAGAATGAGCCCAGTACAGTTCAAGAGAATGGCTAGCTAGAGGGTGCAGCACAATTCAACACAATGGCCAACTATTCACTGCAGCACAGTTCAATACAGTGGCTAACTATAGAGTGCAGCACAGTTCAACAGAAAGGCTAACTATAGAGTGCAGCACCATTCAACAGAATGGCTAGCTAATGGGTGCAGTACAATTCAACACAATGGCCAACTACTCAGCCTAGAACAGTTCAACACAATGGCTAACTACAGAGCGTAGCAAGGTTCAACAGAATGGCTAGCTAGACAATGGCTAACTTTTCAGCATAACGCAGTTCAGCACAGTGGATTACTACAAAGCACAGTACATTCTCCCAGGGCAGCCTTTCCCTGGTAGCCGAGTGTCTCGGGAGGATAGCTCAGGGGCAACGCGCTCGTCTTGGAAGCAAGACCATGCAGAGCCACAAAGGTTCGATCCCAGGGTCTGCGCTTAGAAACACCAGGGTATTAAGCGAGTTATAAATAACCAATTGCAATTACAATTACAGTTCAACAGAATGGCTAGCTACATGTTGCAGCACAGTTCAACAGAATGGCCAACTATTCAGCATTGCAGTTTAACACAACGGCTAATTATAGAGCGCAGTGCAGTTAAACAGAATGGGTAGCTAGAGAGCGCAACACAAATAAATAAAATGGTGAACTATTTAGCACAGCACAATTCGGTGGTAGTAATGTAGATGTGGCAGAGTTTTACCGCAGCACATTAATGACTGTGCTCCCTACCCGTATCACCTTAACTGGTTGTAGCTGTAGGATGTCCCATAAGGCTTCCAGCATGAACAGGGCAAGCAGGGGATGGGAGCTTTCCTAGGGAGTTGTCCTTTGGCTCTGGCCCTTCAACGGCTGCCCGGGCAAGACTTCCTTGGGAGAGGTCCTGAAGTAGTGATGTTCCCAATCAGAGGCAAAGGGGAACCAGGGGAGTGGGGAAAGGCAGGATTAAGGAGGGTGCGGGCAGGGAAAGAAATAATTGATGCAATGCTCACAGAGAGCTAAAAAGGTTAAAGAAATGCACAAAGGTGGCAAGCCTGCAATGCACTGACCAGATGCACAGTTCACTCACCCTAGGGTGGTGAGAAAATCTCAAAATGTTGCACTATGTAGAACATGACCACTCAGAAAATGACTTACTGTGAACGAATGTGGAAGTCATACAAAATCTGCCAAGACATTGTAACATAGAAAGACTACACCACAAACAGAAACAATTATGGATTCTAAAGCTTAGGCGGCATCAAAAGGCTGAATTAGAAAATTCATCAGAGTTGGCTGCTTTAAGCTCCACTTTGCCTTATTAATTTTACTCTGTTTTTATTGTTTGCCTTGGTTTACTTTTATTTATTTCCTTTTAAAGGGCACGTTGTGTGCCTGTGGTGTTTGACTGGCCGTCTTATTTTCATGTGGCTTACTTGCATACAGCTTTGTTTTAATTTGTTGCGTTGCTTCTATTTATTTAGCTTGATATTTTTTTTCCTTGTAGCCATTTCAATTGGCCCGGGGGTGCCTGGCCTCACTGTTACTTTGGAGGCTCGTTCCTGGCTGTCAGCCAAAACAGGATTTACTTTCTCTCTTGCACACACAGGGCATGTATTTTCTCGCTGCCTACTGCCTGACCTCTGGCCATTAGCTGATTCTGCGTTTTATGGTCCTCCAGATCACTCCGCGAGCTTACTGGTCAGGGTTGGCTGCTTTGTGCTCCACACTGTTTATTCATTGTACTCTGTTTTAATTTCGTTTGCCTTTTTTTAGCTTTATTTCCTTCTAAAGGACACGTTCTGTGCCCCTGGCGTTTGACTGAGTGTGTTATTTTCGTTATTACCCAATTTGCTTGTTTATTTTTGTTCGATAAGTCTGTTTGACCTAATTATAGCTGTACGTTTTTTCCTTCTTCCCCTTTGACCTACTCACCTGAACATGAGGAGCAGGGTTTGCGGGGGTGTGCCCTGCACCCTTAACAATGGAGGCAGGGGACAAAAATTGCTCAGGCCCCTGTTTTCAATGAACGGTCAAAACGGGAGCCCGAGAAGTTTTACTGCGGGCAATCTGCCCACGAACGAATGGTTTGTGGGAAGATCACACACACCCTTATTTCCATGTTTCTTACTTGCATACAGCTTTGTTTTATTTTATTTTTTTGTGTTGGTTATATTTATTTAGCATGATGTTTATTTTTCTTGTAGCCATTTGAATTGGCCCGATGGTGCCTGACCTCACTGGTAATCAGGGGGCTCGTTCCTGGCTTTCTGCATAAATGGGATTTACTTTCTCTCTTGCAAACACAGCGCAAGTATTTTCTTGCTGCCTACTGCCTGAACTCTGCCGATTGGCTGCTGCCAATATTATGCCTCTTTTATGATTTATCATCCCAGAGGTGCAGCGGTCTGGTGCAGCGGAACTGCCATCAGCGCACCGAAGGCGCGCTTAAGACCAACCCATCTGTGCTCATTCAGGCCTCAGAAGGGACTTGGACTCCAATTCATTGTATTTCCAAAAAAGGATTTACAGTTTTCTTACAACTTGCTCCTATTAATACTACTTCCCCCTCGTACTGGATTTCCCAGCCCACCTTGAGTACTGTCAACCGGGTTGGAATACCCTCTCGGGTCAGATGTTTTTGGTCGTGCATGTGTTAGCCTGTTATGAGCTTTCGCTGGAGCATTTTTCAGATCTTGTCTTTGTCACAGAGACCTGGCTGAACGACTTCTGTGGCCCTAGCTTGACTCAGGCGCTCCCTCCTGGTTTTAATATTCTGAGGCTGGATAGAGACTCTACCTGCCCAGGCGGGGGGTGTTGCATTGATCTATCGTTCTGGTTGTATGTTCTTAGTTTTCTTTTACTCACCATATTAAAATGGAGGCTTTGCTCCTTCGGATCACTGTTTCCCCATCCAGAACTATTTTTGTGCTTCTGATCAATTGCCCACCTTCTAATGACTCTTCCATCATCTTGGCCTTTGTTGAAGTTTTAATTGATTAAAAAATATGCTACTCTGACTTGATTGTTCCTGGGGATTTTAATCTGCACTCTAATGACTCTGCTGCTTTGCAAGCTGGTCGTTTGATCTTTACTGATCTCAACCATCTTTAGTTGGTAATTGGCCCTACCCATATTTGTGGCAACACTTTGGAGCTCCCACTTTGCTGGTTTTTCTTTGGCCTCTTTTCCCGGTCACTTGGCCAATCCCTGACCATGTGGTCCCTCGCGACTCCTTCAGCGTGTGCCTCACGCACCCCCTTCTCCAGCCTCCTGCACCCACACACCCCCTTTGCTCTTCCTCATTGACTGCCCTGTTTTGCATTGTATTGCTTTGTGTTCTGCTGCATTCTTCCTTCTGGGGATACATTTGTTGATTGCTTTGTTCTTTTGTATATTGTTCTATATTCTGCTGTGCTCCACCGTCCTCTAGGTTCTCTTTTTAATGACTGCTCTGTTCCTGGTGCCCATGTAACCTGATTTTGTTACCGGACTGCCTTGTTTTTCTGCCTGCTCTTCCATCTGAGCTCTTGTCTACTTAGTCAATCGTCACTTTTGTCTTGTTCCTTTCTGTCTCATCTGCTTACACCCCTTCTTGTGTCCTCCCCTAGTGTCCCCCACACCTTTCTCCATCCACCCCTCTAACTCTCTCCTCTTCCCTACCTACTCTATGGTGTCCTCTGTTACTCCTATCTTTTCAAACTGCTTCTATATCGACTATCCTGATCTCCTCACTCAATCTCGCAGCTTGCACACCAATTTAAAGTATGGCAAAACAAAATAGCATGCAATAATTAAATGACAGGACGAAGCATGAGGTATCTATTGAAAGAATATCACTATCACTAGCCTTTGATTGAAGTTATTGTTGAATATGTCAACTCATGATTTCTCCTATATGTTTTCCTGCTTGTATTGTGTATGTCTTGTGGGTGCCCTGTTCAATACCAAAATTCTGTGCCTAACTGATCATTTATGGCTATTTCTTAACTTAGTGTATATTTTCTTGCTTTTGATTACCTATACACGCCAACAGATTAATGATTGGTGATCCGATTGATTAGACAAGGCCCTGACAAAGGACAATAAGTCCGAAATGCATTGGCCAGATAGAAAACATTGATCTAATACTTGCTTGTGTCTTTAAAGTATTGCCAAACTGCATCTGGTACAAACCAATGCCCTTAGGGCCGCCACTAGGATCTCTAATAAGGACCACATCTCTGAGGTTCGGTGCCAGGTTCATTGGCTCCGAGTTAAAGAGAGAACTGTCTTTAAAGCCCTTGCCCTTATGCATAAATGCGTCCATGACCTGGCACCCCCTTACTTGGTCCAAAGAATGGCGAAGCCTACTTCATCTAGGCCTACTAGGATGGCCTATGCCAATATGATCTCCTTGCCTAAGACCCGGAGAATTCGTGCAGGAGGCACCAGTTTCCCATCCTTGGCTGCCTGTTACGACCCGTCACCCAAAACCCCACTGGCATGGTCACATGCCAGGTAGGGTTAGGAATCAGGGTTCACTTGGGGCCCCTAGGGCCTTGCATTATCATCATAGACTCTCCTGGAGTCAGTCTGGGTAGCGGTCATTAATATTCCTCATCATGACGTCTCGGTATAGCTCTGCCCATGGTTGGACCACGATGCTGTTCACTTTTCGATCACTGTACCTGTCGTCACCAAAGTCCAGCCAGTTCGTTCGGAAGCAATCTCATATCGCAACACCAAGTCCTTAACTTTGGACAAAATAGAAGCCCTCACTTCTCAGACCCTACATATTCTAGAGACAGACGATATTGACATTCTTGCAAAAAAAATTAGTTCTAATCTTAAACTTGTGCTGACTCTCTCGTGCCCATGAAAGCCAAAAAGAAACCATCAGAAAGGAAATTAACCAACCCTTGGTTTCCGCCTGAACTCCAATCCCTTAAAGCTTCTTCCCTTAAATTATTTTACATCTGGAAAACTAATCAATCTCTCATAGCACTATCCAACTATAAAGAAGCTGCCAACAACTATAAAAGAGCCATCACGGAAGCCAAGAAATCTTATTTGGACTCCAGAATTCTTCAGGCAACCTCGAATTCCAAGGAACTATTTAAAATTCTGAAAGAACATGTCAAGCATGTCCGCTCTGTCCTTGCCAAACTGCGCCAACATCGACTATAGGCAAAACTTGAAAAATGCTTTATCCACGTAACCGAAGTAGAATTTCTTGGTTTCGCTCTTACTCCGAAAGGCATTCGAATGGATGCACACAAGGTGGATGCCATTTTAAATGGCCCTCTCCGACCTTGTTAAAAGTGGTCCAAGCATGCCTGGGCTTTGCAAACTTCTACCGTCGGTTCATCCCAGACTTCTCTCAGATTGTGCATCCGATCATGTTAATTCTATGAAAAACCAATAAAAAATTCATGTGGACAGAAGACGCCGAAAAGGCCTTCCAAGAACTTAAGGAAAGGTTCACCTCAGCCCCAATTTTACGACACCCTCGTCCGGATCTTCCTTACATCGTGGAAACTGATGCTTTCAGCATAGCTATGGGGGCAGTTCTTTCTCAGAAAGACCCTGAAACTGGCCAATTGCACCCCGTGGCCTTCTGGTCGTGAAAATTCACACCCCCTGAACTCAATTATGCCATCGCCGATAAGGAACTGCTTGCTATAAAATGCGTCTTCAAGGGATGGCGACATTACCTCTTGGGGGCCAGGCATACAGTCACTGTAATCACAGATCATCGGAACTTACAATATTTAAAAACAGCAAAAGCACAATCCTCGCGCCAATTACGATGGGCCCTTTTCTTCGCCGAGTATGACTACGTAATCACTTATCGACCAGGCGTAAGAAACGGGAAAGCTGACGTACTATCTCGCATGGGCATCGATGAAAAAGAATATGCAACCCCAGATCCAGTGTCCATTATACCTGAGGAAAAGCTTTTAGGCCTCACCACAGCTTTAACACAAACTGAGCTTTGACACCTGATCCAACATGAAATTACCCTGAGCGAGTTACTGGAATGGCATAGCAAAGGAAAACAATACACCGTTAAAAATCAACTGCCATATTTTGATGAACGCCTGTACGTGCCCAAAACCGAGCTACAACAACAAATAATTTTGGACTATCACGATTCTTTGATGGAGGGTCACCCCGGATTGCCAAAACTCTAGCCAAAGTGAAATGCAATTATTGGTGGCCCACTTGGCGTGGAGACATCATCCAATACGTTCAGTCATGTGGAGTGTGTGCACAAAACAAGTCATTGAAGCAAAAAACATCTGGCCTCCTGCAACCATTAGAAATACCTCCGACACCATG
The DNA here is from genome assembly GCA_002915635.3 of Ambystoma mexicanum. Lineage (NCBI taxonomy): Eukaryota > Metazoa > Chordata > Amphibia > Caudata > Ambystomatidae > Ambystoma > Ambystoma mexicanum. The sequence goes on from CM030323.1 coordinate 507,141,024, forward strand.
GCACACACTTTCTCTCGACTTCATTACCGATTTATCTCCCAGCCAAGGGTTCAATACCATTTTAGTAGTAGTAGACATATTTTCTAAAATGGCACACTTTATCCCTTTCTAAGGCCTTCCGGATGCATCCCATCTAGCAAAGGTGTTTTTGGAAAACATTATCAAACTGCATGGATTCCCTTCAGTCCTGGTCTCTGATCGAGGCAGCCAATTTGTATCTAACTTCTGGAAAAAGTGCTGCGCTATGGCTCACATCGACATCCGGCTATCCACCAGCCATCACCCCCAAACGGATGGTCAAACAGAGAGGACCAACCAGACTCTCTAACAATACCTACGGTGCATACTACACCAAGTCGAAGGAACCTGGAGAGATCTATTATGGATAGCCGAATATGCTTACAACAATTCATTGCATTCCAGTACTAGTCAAAAACCTTTCTACACCCTCTACGGTAGACATCCACGTACTTTCGAACTAGACAGCCCTGCCAGTCTAGAAATGCCGGCTGTAAAGACTCTTCATGAAAACATCACTCAGGCCTTTAAAAAGGCAACAGAACAGTTAATCCAAGCCAAGAACAAGCAAAAAAGGTTTGCTGACCAACATCGGAAAAAGGCCCCTGACTATCAGGTAGGAGACAGAGTTTGGCTAGCTGCAAAATACATACCGCTAAAAGGAACCCAGACTTTTCGCCCTCGCTATTTGGGACCTTATCCTGTTCAAGACATCATCAACCCAGCAGCAGTTAAACTAGCATTACCAGCCAACATGCAAATTCACCCAGTATTCCACGTCTCACTGCTAAAACCAGTACAACCCGGTACATGAGTTAAACCACCACCTGAACCCATAATGATCGATGGAGAACCCGAATTCGAAGTGAAAGAAATCCTGGATTCCAAGTATACCAGATCGAAACTATACTATCTAGTTGATTGGAAGGGTTACAGCCCTCAAGACAGATCTTGGGAACCTAGTGAGAACATTCATGCACCGCTTTTAATTAGAATGTTTCATCGAAACTTTCCTGACAAGCCTGGACCAGGCAGGCGAATCACCTTAGGAGGGGCCTTGGGGGGGAGGGCTGTCACTACCCATGACCCAAAACCCCACTGGCATGGTCACATGCCAGGTAGGGTTAGGACTCAGGGTTCACTTGGGGCCCCTAGGGCCTTGCATTAACATCATAGACTCTCCTGGAGTCAGTCCTGGCGCCTTTGGCGCCAGGCTCATGTTCAGATTGGGACATTGTCTTGAAGGGACTACTTTTTCTGTGAAGGCCTGCAGCCAACATGGAGGCACCCACACAGTCTAGTTCCTAAGAACCAGACTGTGCGGTGCAGTGTGTTAGGGTGTGGTAGCCCGGACTACTTTACCAGGACTACTTTACAGAGTGCTATATAAACCACACCCAAGCTACAGAATGTGCTTTATTCTGCAGCCAGCAGCGTGACGCTCATCGTGTTCAGAGACCAGCACCCGGCGATCCTTGAATAGCGGACCTGCAGAGGAGACAAAAGAACATCATTAGCAGTCTCTGCTTACCTGCAACTTTCCATCCGTCGATTCCTGCTGCTCGCGGTCTTCCATCCAGTCGGCAGCATCATCAGGACACCACGCACGCACCGGAACGAAGCACCTGGAGGGAGAGAGAAAGAAGGCCAACGTTAAAACAGGTTACCCACGGCATTCACAGCAGTAATCACAAAATCCTCACCTGGCTGGGCATTTCTTGACCCGTTCCGCTCTGGAAATCTTCACACGACCAGAAAGACCATTGCGATCTGAAAAGGAATAAAGAATACAGGTTAGCAAGAAAAGACATTACCGCGCCGCACTTCGCGCTTAACCTACCATCCATCATACGCTCCTGCGTCCATCATCCTGGTAGAAGCCTGATCCAAGTAGCGCACCCACCGAACCTCTGTGCACCTAAGGGGAAACAAACAAAGAAAAGACATTAATAGCAAGAAAGGAAAGTAAGGACATTTTAAGACTGCTATAACCAGACTTACCTTCCTAAAGACACTTGAATGGGTTAGCACCAGTGAAGTTAACTTAGTCGCTTCAACCCGTAGAAAACGACATGCCCCTGCACAGAAGGCAGGACGGAGAGCACGTCAGACATCATAACAAGGTGAGGAGTGGGCCATCAGGTCGAGTCCAGGGGGCTGGTGGGAGGAAACAAAATCTGTTCCTAAGTCCACTCCTCCTGTGTTTTCAGGCCCGACCGCCATAGAAGGCATCATCCAGAATCGGGAAGGTCCCAGGGTGAATCCGGCAACCAGGGCATAAGGGCGTCCCTGTGGATACCAGGTGAGCGTAACACTGCCTATCATTGGAATGGCCTTCCATCCCTCTAAATGTATACTTGAACCTATTGTAATGTGTAAGAAACCTACTGTTGGCCCGCTTTCAATGTAACCCTGAACCAAGCCTACTTACAATCACCTGTAACAGCTCCTCGATGCCTCTGGGCTGTAGCGCGCTCTACAAATACAAATAAATAAATAAAAAATAAATTACATTTTATTGAAAATTGAACAGTGCACAACATTACTTGACAAATATTGCAAAGGATTATAAAACCATGAGTGAGTACAAGCGTGTGCGGCCCCCACCGATGGCTAGATAGCCAAGGTCCATTTCCTCAAGTACATATTGTGTCCTACACGGTGGCACATACCAGTGTGCTGCACCGCATAACAACAACAAATTAGCTCTTTTAAATTGAATTCACCACAAAGAGAAAGGAGCGGTGCCCATTAAATTAATCCCACTGAACTTTCTCCATATTGCCACTCTCAACTCTCGCTCAGCTGTCAAACACTTCTCTGACATCTGCTGCTCCTGGAAGAACTTGATCTCGATGTCCTCGGTCTCACCGAGACATGGTTCATGGCCAGCTCTGTTACAAGCTTTTACACTCTCCTCCTGATGGCTACAAGATCCTCACTGCGCCCAGATCCAACCGTTCTGGAGGGGGTGTAGCCTTGATCTTCCCGCAGTAGATTCCTGCCATTGTCATTCTTATGCAGGCCTACTCCTCTTACGAATGCCTTGTCTGCAGGCTCTCTCTCTCTCTCTCTCTCTCTCTCTCTCTCCTGGCCACTCTCTTACCGTGGCTACTATCTATCAGCCACCTGGTCAGATCACCTCCTTCTTCTCTGAGTGGGTGGACCTCTCCTCCCTCCTGGCCTCAACCACTCAACTCCTCCTTCTTGGAGACTTTAACATCCACCTGGATGCCTCCTGTCCCTCCTCTGGACTCTTTTGCAACCTCTGTGACTCTCTGTGTGTCTATTCTCCCCTCTGGTCCGACTCACTCTGCAAGGCACACTCTGGAAGTTCTGATCTCCTGAAACCTCCCCCTCACAACTCCTGTCTCCTAGAGTGATCACTTTCTCCTTTCCTCCCATCTCTCCCTCTCTACCCCTCAGGCCAAGCCAACTCCAGCACTGCCACCTACCTTCTCGGTCATCCGACCCATGAAGCGTGTGTCAGTTGAGGCTTTTGCCGCCACTTTTTTACACCCTCCTCCTCCTTTGGCTGACTCACATTCTGACACAGCCCTCTCCATGGTCCACTCTGCTATATCTGATACTCTCATTCTTCTGCCGCTGTCATGAGGATCCGCTTGAAGCCCAAAGCCAAGTGCAACTCCTGGTAGGACTCTGACATCGTCACCCTTAAACGCAAGTGCAGGATGGCTGAGAGGAAATGGCTAGCTTCTTGTGTATCCTCTGACAAACTGGCCTGCCACCTGCTCCAAAGGCAATAAGAAGAGAGCTCACATCCAAGCTCGCTTCTTTGCAGCATCTAACAACTCGGCCAAACTCTTTAAAATCTGCAAGGAGCTGGCCAATCCTGCTGCAGTCTCTACCTCTCTTGTCCCCTCCCAGGCCCTCTGCATGGCCCTGTCTTCTCATTTCATCTCTAAAAAACAGGACATCCTGTCCACTCTCTCGTCCTCTCCTCCTCCCTCTACTCTCTCCTCTACCTCTGGCCCCCCTATGGCCCCCTCTCCTCCCTCTTTCTCTTCCTTTCCTCTGTTCACACCTGACAAGGTTTCTAGGCAAGTCCGATCTATGAAAGTCTTGTCAAAACAGGTTCTCCTCTGTTCTTCCAAAACCATCAAGGACCACATTGACACCCTTGCTCCTGCCCTAGCTGACTTCTGCAGCCACTCCTTCGCCACATGAGCATTCCCTTTCCCCCTGAAGCACTCTCTTGTGCACCCTCTTCTCAAGAAACCCTCAGCTGACCACTCCTGCCCGGCTAACTATCGCCCGATCTCTATCACTCCTTTCCTGGGCAACCTCCTGGAAAAGCTGGCCATCTCCCAGCTTAATCTTCACACTGAGTGTGTTGGTTGCCTCCATGACCATCAGTCTGGCTTCAGAGCAGCCAGAAGCATGGAAACAGCTCTCCTGAACATTTTCGAAGACCTGCTCTCTAACCTTGATTCTAATCCCACCTCTGTCCTCATCTTACTCAATCTCTCTTTTGCCTTTGACACGGTCAACCATGCCATCCTGCTCAATCTTCTTCATGATAACCTGGGTATCACCGATCAGGCCCTGGCCTGGCTGACCTCTTTCCTCTCTGATCGACCCTCCCAGGTCCAACTTTGGTCCTTCCTTTCCTATATCTCACTCTCTACCTGTGGTGTTCCCCAGGGGTCTAACCTCTCTCCCTGGATGTTCAACCAATACCTGGCACCTCTCGCCCACCGCATTGCCGCTCTCTGATCCAACGTTCAGTGCTATGCGGATGACACTCTGCTCGTTTTCAAGCTTCCTTCTGCCACCTCTTCTCTCATCTCTGAGTGTCTGTCTGCTATCCAGGAGTGGTGTGCCGCCAACGATATCAGCCTTAATGCCAGTAAAACGGAGATTCTCCTCATCAGCACACCTGCACCCTCCTTTCCTGTCACTCTCTGTCGGCCTCCCTTGGCTTCTTCCTGCTCCCGCCTGTGAGGCTAAGAACCTCGGAGTCATCTTCAACTCCAAACTCTCCTTTTCTCCTCACATCTGACGTCTCTAAGAAGTCAAACAACCAACTGCACCTCCTCAGAGGTATTCTTCCTTTCCTCTACTTCCCCCAGAAGTTCACTGTCACCAGACTTCTGGTTCTCTCTAGGCTGCAATACTGCAACAGCCTCTTACTAAATCTGCCTGCTTCTACTTTTCGCCTTCTGCAGCTCATTCAGAGCAGCACTACAAGACTTGTCCTTGGCCTCAAGCCCAGGGATCGTATCTCTCCAGCACTGAAATCTCTGCTTTGACTCCCAGTTCAAGACCCCCTGCATTGTCCACAAGGCCTTCTAGTTCCTGGGTCCTCAATACCTCCAACTCTCTCTTCGCAAATACCTTCCTACTCGTGTTCTTCGCTCCTCCACCTCCAACTCCCTCAGGGTCAGTTGCTTCTCCAAGCAACGAGTTGGTGGTAGATCTTTCTTCGGCTGGGGCCTCACTCTGGAACAGCCTCCCTGCCTCCCTGAAACCTGAGGAGAACCATTTCCGGTTCCGGAAGCATCTCAAGACTGTCCTCTTTGGTTCTGCCTTCTCTCTTTCTCTCCCCTGCTGATTTCCTGTTTGATACTGCACTGGTCACCTGGCTACCCTCTGATTTTAGGCTCACGTTCCTGCCCACCCAGTTGCACACCTGCACTGCCTCCTGGTAAGCCTTGCACTTGCGTCTGTATCTGTAACCCTACAGTCCCCCTACCTGCACTTTTGAGCACCTGCTGGCCGCACTTCTTTTCATTGTTTTGATCCCATGTACAGCACTGTTCCCTTTCCCCTGGCACTTCCCCTCTCCTTCTCCTGTACTTGGGCGATCTCAATGTCACTTGGCCTAGTAAGATCGTTGTCTCTGTCCTCCCTCTGTTGCCCCTTCTTTGCCTCATCGCGCCTTGAAACACTTGTGTATAGGCGCGTAACAAATGCCATATCATAGCATATCTCACCTGTTCTGTTGTATTATTCCCCTTCTTGGTCCTCCTTTCCAGTGTTCGAAACAGGTGACATTTCTAGTGCCACTATTGGTCTGAAATCTGCTTCCCCTTCTGAGCCGATCCCTCTTACTATTCTTAGGGATATTATTCCCTCTATTGCGTCATTTGTGTCTTCTGCGACAAATGTGTTTTCCAATAGCTTTAATCACCCCTCACTTAAACATACTTTGGTGATTCCTTTACTAAAGAAACCTACTATCATCCGATTTCTCGCCTGTCTTTTTTCATGGAGTTAATTGAGTCCTTGGTCATCCCATTGTTCGTCTCTTTTCTTGAGAATTCTGGCTTTCTTGATCCCATTTAGTCTGGTTTTCAGCCCGGCCATGGTCCGTCCTGGTGTCTGCTCTTGATGACTTGACTGGTCGATCAGGGGGGTGTCAGAGCCCTGATCTTATTAAACCTATTGGCGGCTTTTGACACCATCAACCATTCCATCCTTATTGAGCGATTGTCCTCTGTGGGCATTTTGGGCAATGGTCCTCACCTGGTTACACTCTTTTTTTATCTGATCGTCCCCAATCACTTTTTCTTTCCCTTTACCTTTCCTCTCCGGTCCCTATCACTTGTGATGTTCCCCAAGGTTCAGCTCTTTCTCCTCTTCTTTTCAACGTGTATGTTAACCTTTAGTCAAGCTTATTTACTTTTTTGGTTTCTGCTGTTATTCATACGCAGATTATACCCAGATCCTTGTCCAACTCGATCTTTCTCTTCTAGCTACAGCTGAGCATTGCCACACCTGCCTTCTTTCAGTGAAATACTTGGATGAGCGATAGACTGAGATTCTGGTAGTTGGTCCCGCCTTAGCCGCCCTCTTCTGGACCTCAGCCTTTTGGCCTCCTGTCCTGGGCCCACTACCCAAGCCTACCTCAGTTGTGAAACATCTTGGAATTAAGCTTTCTGCCTCATTCTCTTAGGAAGCGCAAATTAGTTATGTTTGTCAGACTGTCCATCTTAAGCTAAGGATCCTCTGTAGAGGATTTCTTTATTTGCCGGTTCATCTGCGTTCCCTTGTGGTTTCTCCTATTGTGTTGTGCTCTCTTGATTATTGCAACTCTCTCTATCTGGCTCAGCTGGCTTATCTTTTTCATCGTTTACACATTTTACATTTTCATGTTTCTATCTCCCCTATTGTTTCTCTTCACTGCCTCCCGGTATCCCAACGTGTTCAATTTAAGGCTCCCTGTATTGTACACCAGGCCTTTTATGGCACTGGTCCTGATTTTTTGCACGCCATATTTTGTCTTTATGTGCCTGCTCATTCTTTACGCTCCGCCTCGGAATAGCTCGTTTCAGTTACTCATTTCAGACGCTCTTGCACAGGGGGCAGCGCTTTCTCAGTTACAGCGGCCCTTTTGTGGAATTCTATTCCTCTGTCGCTCCGTGCATTTGTCTTTTCATCGCTCTCTTAAAACTTTATGTTTTAGTTTTTCTTTCTCCTTCTTTGCCAGGTTTAGGTTTGTGTTATAGGAATTTGCTTAGCATAACATTACATTGACACACACTGTTAAATGAGTAACATGTATCCAGGTGTAAGATGACTTCCAGCATTTTTCTTATTTCCTCACCGTAGGTAGACACACGTACTCACCAATGTTCTCATTTTATGTGAGAATTTTTATTTCAGTAAACCGCCTTATAATATTTGACATTCATCCCACAACTATAGTCCCATAAGGGGGCGTGGCTTGGGCAGCCATGGAGTAGGACGTGCTTCCTGAGCAGCTCTGGAGGATCCGACATATGATCCGTGATAACTACCTACAAAAACGTGCTACTGGTTCCAGGATTGACTATACATGCATGGGAACGTGTGTTCTGCTCACTATGTAAAGACCGAGTGAATCGTGTGTGGAATTCTGGAGGAATTGCTCGGCGAACGACGGCGGCTGCTCGGTCCATTGTCACACAAGATGGCCGACAACAAAGGAAACGAAACTGAAGCACCCGGAGTGGCAGAATAGAGACGGCAGCCGCGGGGAAAGAATGTTGATGTGGAGACAGAGCAAAACCCCTGCGGCGGTAAGCCTTGTGTCACGTTGGCTTGCATGCTGACCTGGAAGGCAGGAGCCCGGGGGCAGCGGGGGTGCGAACAGATAGGCCGCGCCACAATAGACATATGAAGCGCTCGCTCGGCATCGATGAGCAGAAAGCCGGGGTGAGGGGCGGCGGACGGTGCGACTGCTTGAAGAGTACTACAATAGCTGATAAGGGTGGAAAAGACGGTTGGGGAGGCACGCGGACGCTGAATCGAGACAGTGAGGCCCAACGGAGGCCGCAGAATGTCGGCGCGAGGGGCCGTGAGCAAGAACAAGAATAAGCAATCAACAATGGATATTTTTGCCAAAACGCAAAATTCTCCTGCGACCATCGTGCCCAAAGGCTCGATGGCACCAGCGGAGGGCACCACAGTGGCTGATAACCATCAAATTTTAGAGGCCATCAAGGAGCTGAAAGACTCTTTGGGGGGTTGCGGTATCAGACCTGCGCACTTCCCTTGAGGCTAAAATAGACGCAGTGGGCATAGAAGTCTCCCTACTGAGGCAAGATGTCAGGGGACTGGCGGAACGAACAAGCAGCCTGGAAGGTGCAGTGAAAACCAACACGGACACCAGCACTAACAACGCAAAGGAGATCCATGTACTCAAACAACAGGTAGCTAACTTGGAGTGTCGAGCGGAGGAAGCAGAAGGGAGAGCGAGGAGGAACAATATTTGTGTGGTGGGCTTGCCGGAGGGCGAGGAGGGACAGGACCCGACAGACTACCATCGAGAACCTACTCCTACAAGGAATTGGGCTGGCAAACTCTCGCAGGGATTCGCAGTGGAGCGTGCACATAGAGGCCTTATGAGGAAGCCGAGACCAGGGGCCCCTCCCCGGGCGATAATCGCCAAAATATTGAACTACAAAGACTGCAGGAAAATACTGGAGTACTTCCGAAAAGGTGGAACAATCGAAAGGGCCTCGAGCACCATCACGGCGTATCCGGACTACACTATGTTGGTCCAGAGGCAACGATACAGCTATGTGGCAATCAAAAGAAGGCTGCGCGCGGCTGGGATAAAATATATGCTTCTGTACCCCGCGAAATTGAAGGTGGTGCACAAGAGCAAAATGTATTTTTTTGACACTCCGGAAGAAGCAACGACGTGGCTGGTTCTGCAGGGCTGCCCGGAACGAGACACGGAAGAGACCCAAGGGGGATGAGATAAGTGACTGGGATACGGTATGCATACTGTTAAGGCGTTGAGTGAGCACCCCAGGGGTGCCTAGATGAAGATTAAGAACAATGGGCACGGCTGTAGGAGGCTGATATTCTGACAAAATACCGCTGATTGTAACGGACTTGAAGGAGTGGAATATAGTAGGGTGTACATATATGCAAATTGTATAGCAATGTGTAGTTAACCCGAAGTGACATAGGAGCGGCAGGGCGAAAGCACCCTACCCCCCGAATTATAGTTGTAGTAGTAGTAGGTTGGCCACTAGGGCGGCCTCAACATGCAGAGCTTCGAGTACAGACGAGAGCCAAAAAGAGCTAGATGCGGGGGAGCCTGAGATCCAGGGATGGAGCTGGGGGTGTGATGTTGGGGAAGGGACAGGAGGTGGGAGGGAGGGGGAATGGGAAGTTTGGTGTGTTTTTGGTTAAAGGGAATTTAGAATGGGATGCAAGCCTATACAGATTGGATTGGAATTCAAAGTCAGACTGCACCTGGGGGAGGAGGAACGGAACTGGTACAGGCCATGGGGGACCTTAAGATACTTACATGGAACGTGCAGGGGCTCAACAGCTACTTAAAAAGGAACCAAGTTAAGTTGTACCTGCGCAGGCAGAAAATAGATATTGCATTGCTGCAGGAAACCCACCTTACACGAGAGAGTGCTTATTTGGGGTGGCGCCACATGTCCCTTTTCAGCGATTGCAAGTGGTGGCTGAGACAGACGGGAGGATGGTTATGCTGAGGGGACTGGTGGAGAACAGGGAGATAAGCATTCTTAACATGTATGCCCCGAACCAGAACACAGCGGCGTACATTAGAACATTGAGTGCGAATTTGAGCGTATGCGTAGGAAGCGCGATGATCTGGGGAGGGGACTTCAACTGCGTATTGAACCTGAGGGTGGACAGATCGGATGGGAAGATGGATAGACCGGCCCCTGCAGCCAGGGCGTTACAGACATTGCTGGATGACTTTGGTTTGGAGGATGCATGGAGAGTGGGGCACCCCCAGGAAAGGCAATATTCACATTATTCTGCCCCACAGCAGTTATCAACGAGGTTGGATTATGTCTTCACATCACCGAAATGATAGCGGAGATCACACAAATAGAGTACAAGGCCAGGGTCCTTTCGGACCACTCGCCCCTGATTCTCGCATGGCAATACTGCCCCCCGAGAGCGAGGATCCCGACATGGCGCCTACGAGTGGAAGCGTTGCGAGACCCCTTTTTTAGGGAGGACCTGAGGGGGGAGATTGTAAATTATTTTGAAACAAATACTGGGAGCGTGGATTCCGCGGGAACACTATGGGAGGCCTTTTAAATTGTCATGAGGGGGATAGCCATAGTGAAATCCAAGGGCCTACAAGGTGGGGTTTTAGCTGAACTGCAGGACACGGAAGAAAAATTAGAAGAGGACTTAAGGGGCAGAGACGATACAGCAGAGAAGCTCGAATTGACACTTATGCTACAGCAAAAATGTGCAGAATATTGGGAGAGATTGTGTAACCTTAATTATAAAAAATACGTAGAGAGACAGCACGCGGGAGGTGATAAACCGGGGAGACTTTTGGCGTGGTTAAATAGGAGTGAGACCCCAAGAGTCACAATCAGGACTATAGAAAGAGAAGACGGTAGCGTAGAGGACACCCAGGAGGGAGTTAATCAAGCGTTTGTGGATTATTATAAGGTATTATACGGAGATGACGGGGAAAGTAGTTGCGCTATGATTGAAGAAACGCTTGAGGATATGGGGTTACCCAAGATAAGCGAGGAGGAGAGAGAGGAACTAGACACCCCGATCACCTTGGAAGAATCAGGGGAGGTGGTGAGGCAGCTGCCTACTAGTAAAACCCCAGGGACAGATGGACTCCCAACTGAGTTTTACAAAGTATACATGGAAGAGGTCCTCCCTCCACTGTTAGAGATGTTAAACGAAGCGTTCGAGACGGGACGCTTACCGGAATCACTGAGAGAGGCCGTCATAATACCGCTCCCCAAACCTAATAAACCTGGGCACAGCTGTGGTTCCTATAGACCCTTGTCAATGCTGAATCAAGATGGCAAGATATTAACTGCTGTCTTAGCAAATAGACTGAAGAAGGTTATTGGCAAATTAATACACCCGGATCAAATGGGCTATGTCCCTCATAGAAACATCACCAGTAATCATAGGCTACTCCAGAGAATCATCTAGTTTGGCAGAGAAAGAGATGAGGAAATGGCAATTGTGCCTTTGGATGCAATCAAGGCCTTTGCTCTGTTAAATGGCCATGGCTGCTTGCGGCCCTGAAGCACTAGGGTTAGGGCCTGGATATGTCAGGTGGGCCAAAATTTTATATAGCGAACCGCTGGCTAGAGTTAGGACAGGATCTGTGATATCGGAAAGGTGGCAGCTCAGCAGGGGTACTAGACAGAGATGCCTGTGGTCTCCAATGCTCTACATACTGGCCCTGGAACCTCTAGCAATATATCTGAGGCAGCAATATGACACCATAGGCACGAGCATTATGCTTTCAGAGAAAATGCAGAAAATCATGGCCACCACCAATGGTGAAGAACCTAGTGAACACATAATATCAACATACAATCAAGGCATGACAAAACTGTTACATCTCCAAGCCCCCCTAAAAGAAAAGAAAGTCAGACCAAATCCCAATCACCAAAAATGGTTCACTGCTGAAGCAATTGAGTTCAAAAAAGACAAAAGGAACCTTGAGAGGAAATGGCTAAAAGAACCCACTGAAATAAACAAAACAAATTGGAAGATTGCAGACCACATATACAAATCTAAACTCATAGATTTGAAGAAAAACTACTATAATGACATCATTAGCACTGCAGCCAACTCCACCGGAAAGCTTTTCCAGATCCTCAAATCCAGACAAACCCACAACACTTACTCCACCCTTCCAACCCACTGAAACAGATTGCGAGAAAGTCCAAATTGCATTCCAAAATAAAATTTCCAAAGCTAGAGAAACCATCATTAACTGCCTGACCACAAACACCTCACTTAAAACCCACGTGATAGAAACCTCAAAATTCCAATTCAGACCCATCACACTCGATGTAATGAAGAAAACACTCACCACCATGAGGTGTACCTCATGCTCGGAAAATGTTTTACCACCTAAACCCATTTTAGAAAACCCTGACATCTTTGCCCCTTTCTTCACAAGAATGGTAAACGCTTCTTTTAGGGACCAAACTGTACCCAACATTATCAAAACGGTCACGGTCACTCCTCTACCAAAAAAACCTGACCTCCACCAAAAGGACCCGGCCAATCTCAGACCCATTACTAACTGCAATTTTCTGCTGAAAATTTTGGATAAAATAGCCACAGAACAACTTCAAAGCTATGTAGATGAAAACAACTTATTGCATCCACAGCATTCCAGATTTAGATCCAGCCACAGTACCGAGTCTGCGCTCTTAGACCTTCAGACATAAATGCTGTCTATTTTGGACAAAGGCAAATCAGGCCTGCTAATATTATTGGACCTCTCGGCAGCATTTGATTTGCTTGATCATGCTAAACTCCGAGAGGCCCTTGAATACTCAGGCAACTGCTCACCAGGGGCAATTGAATGGATAGACTCATTCTTGCAAAACAGGCAATCCAGGATTGTCTGGGGAGTCAAAACATCTAACACCAAACCAGTCGATTGTGGTGTCCCCCAAGGGGCCAGCTTTTCTCCTTTGCTTTTCAATCTCTAGATGCGCTGCCTTTGCACCATGCTAACCCAGTTGGGTATATTTTTTACCAATTTTGCCGACGATACCCAAGTAGTGTTTGAACTCAGTGGGGATTACAAAATGGATAGTGACAAACTGTCATCCCTATACAACACCATAGAATGTTGGATGAAAGAAAATTGGATGTGCTTGAACGGCTCCAAGACTGAGTTTATGATATTCGGCTCCACACAGGCCAGAAAGAATTTGAGCCCATCCTATTCATCATTCCTCATCAAAAATACCCAAATTCCAACATCAGAAATAGTGAAGACCTTAGGAGGAGTGTATCTTCAAGCATCATTAGGCGCTGAAGCACACACAGCCTACCTAAAGAAAAACTGTCATTACCACCAAATACTTTTGAGAAAAATCAGACCATTGCTAGATCAAAAAAACAGCACGATCATCGCTAGAACCACTATACTGTCCAGATTGGATTATGGAAATTCCCTACTACTAGGAGCCAACAGCAAATGTGTGCAAAGATGCCAAGTAATCCAAAATAATGCCATCAGAACGATCACAGCAAAAACTCGGAGAGAACATATCACCGGAGAAAGGAAGGCTCTCCATTGGTTGGCTATAAAGGAGAGAATTTCCTTCAAGTCTCTCACCATGGTTCATCGCTGCCTATATGGCAAAGCCCCGGTCTACCTCAAGAAACAATTCAAGTGGTACGAGCCACCTAGGCGACTTAGATCCTCCAACACAGGTAAATTGTAAATCACTAAAGCAAAAAAGCAGCACGGCCTTGGCAAGGACTTCCCGACCTTAAGTAACAAAAAATGGAATGAACTTCCCACCTCATTGAAGCTTAAACCCAATTACATTCTCTTCAGGAAAACATTGAAAACATTACTCTTTAATTGAATTCTGGAAGTAGCTCTCACCAAGTACGAAGCAACACTGGTCACTCCACACCTTGTCCCGTCTTAACCTGCTGTCGTCCTGTCTCTTCGTAAGCGCTCTGATGCCCGCGGGCTTTAGCGCTATACAAATAAATAAATAAAAATAAAATAAATAAATAAATTGAGGTGAAAGGGGAGCAGCATCTGATCTCCCTATATGCAGATGACCTGCTGCTGTACTTGCGATTCCCAGAAGAAAATCTCCAGTACATCCTAGAAGTGCTGGAGAGATACGCTGTGCTGTCCGGTATAGCAGTGAACCCCCAGAAGTCCAGCATGTTACCGTTAGTGGGTAGATGGGGATTCCAGCGGAGCGGCTACCTGTATTGCAAGTGCCGTGGGCGGTTAGCACATTTCGGTACCTGGGGATAGATATATACCACACCGTGGAGGAAGAGCATAGGTGCAATACAGAAGTAGCCACTATAAAATTGAAAAGTGCATGCAATTTTGGGCAAAGCTGCCCTTGGCGATGATAGGGCGGGGAGCAATGCTAAAGATGGTGGTCCTGCCAAGGCTGTTACACTACTTCGGGAACATACAGTACCTGATTCCTAAGAAGTTCTTCACCAAATTGAACAGCAGGTGTAGGGACTTTTTGTGGCATGGCACGCAAAATAGAGTGACGTAATGGAAGCTACAGAACTTCCATGACAAAGGAGGGATAAAGCTGCCCAACTATGAGGCGTACTATGTGGCAAGCCAGCTACAGTATGTTGCCAAATGGCTCTCTGACGAAGAGACCTCGGAATTTAGGCTGTTTGGGCGTGATTGTGCACCTTTTTATTTGAAAGAGATGATGTGGGTAACCAGGGCGGAAATGGTGGGGCGCCCTAAAATGATGCTACTGGGGTGGAAGGTGTGGCGCAGGGCATGTCATATGATGGAGAACCCGTCCCCATGCTCACCGGAGATACCACTGGTTGTATTGACAGGGGCAGACGCGCAGCTACGAATGATACTCAGGAACCACTGGGAACCGGCTGGGGTGGCAACAATGGGTGATATTTGGCGGGAGGGCTCTAGTATTACTTTTGAGGGGCTGCGGGAAGAAATTGGGTTGCACGAGGGCCAGTATATTACGTATCATAGAGTGGTACAGAGGATTAAGAGAACATGGCCTGAAACTGTGTTGGAGGAAGAATCAGATGCCACCATAGACATGATATAGGACATAGCTGAGGGGGGTCATGAGATTTCCAGATTGTATCAAATGCTTATGTCTAAAGTGGGGAAGGAGGTCACGCAGTTGAGACTAGACTGGGAAATGGAGGTTGGAGCCCCGATGGGAGATGGGATGTGGGAACGGGTGCAGGGGTATCATAAGAAGGTGTCTAGAAACGCGAGGCTGAAACAGCTTTAGCTGTACATAACACATAGGGCATATATGACGCCTTGGAGGATATCGAGGTTTGAAAATGCAGGACGGCAGGCATGCCCCAAGTGTGATGAGGAGAATGCGGGCATGGTGCATATGTTCTGGTCATGCCCGATCATAGAGCGTTTCTGGAGGGGAGTGAAAGGGAAACTGGAAGAAAAAGGGGACAAGATTGTAGTGGATACAAGGTCGGCCTGTCTGCTGGGGGGGTTCCCCAGACCACAGAAGCTCAGGCACGTGAGTAAGCTGAGGGTTCTGGCTTATGTGCTTGCAAAGAGGAGGATTGCCATGGGATGGAAGTCATGCCATGTGCCAAAGGTAGAGGTATGGTGGAGAGATTTGCAAAAATGGGCGGAAGCCGAAACCATGGCATGGCAAGAAGCGAGTAGCACAGGGGGGGAGGAGGAGACTGAGTCCCTGATGGCCTGGAAATCACTGATAGCCAAACTGTTTGGGTCATTAGATGACCCGGCGGAGCCTGTAGAAGGGAGGACCGAACCACAGGATGCGGAAACTGAAGGTTTAACGCAATAGGACTCGTATAGGGGGGGGGTGGGATAGGGAAGTAGTGGTTAGAAGTTAAGAAAGTGTAATGAAACTGTTGGAACATGCACTGTTTGTTTGGTTTGTATTGTTTGGTTGTTTTTTATAATTCAATAAAATGTTTAAAAAAATAAATACAAAAAATTATAGTCCCATAACCACCTCCATTATTACTCTAAGATGGTCACCTCTCTTATATCGCCACCATTTTTCCTTCATGGTCGCTAACACAAATTTCGATCAACCAAGATGGTTGTTGCTATTTTTATTCCAAGGTGTCCAGCTCCATTGTTTTGCTGCCATTTGTTTTCCAAGTTGTCTACTTCTGTTGTAGTGCCACCATTTACCCTGCCTACTGCTTCCCTGTGATGTGGTCTGTTCTTTTGGAAGCAGTCCTCCATCTCTAGATTAACAAAATGACCACTGCTACACACAGCCATTTTAGTAACACCATGTTGACTCTAGTCACAGCTGCTGCATTATATATAATGCCGAGATTTGAATGGTACGTTTTTTTGCCATCTTGGATTTCCTTACGCGCCAACACACCTTTTTTTATTAGGCTAAAACAAATAGTAAACACAGGAATTCGTTTTACTTCCCTTACAGAATGGAATCCTTAAAATACACATCTTTGTCAGGTGTGCTCATATAGATAATAATCAGAATAAGGAAATGTTTACAGAAAGTTGCAAAAAAACAAAGCCTTTTTCTGCCTAATGTGTAGGGCTGTGCACTAATCTTGATGCACTTAACACACTAGATTGAACCTTGCTGCCGCTACTGCTGCTATTGTTTACACAGCTTGAGCTTTTTAATGAATCATTGATTTATATCTTCCTGTTAGTATGACGTAGCATCCACTAATCATGTAATTATCGCTATGATTCCTGAGAACCATATATGCATATATTAAGTATTCTTAACTTACAAAGCATAACCTCACACCTAGAGTTTCATACACAGGTACCGGATGGCGTTATCTGCACCTGAGAAGAATTGATTATCTGGCTTTTCTAATGAAATGACGCGAAGTGCGGTCACAGGCTATATTTTGTTTTTCTGTTTCTCTGTGAATTGATGACTTGTACAAGGAAGGTTTTGGAACTCCCCCTTAGTCAATAGGCTTTTCCCTTTGTGTCTCTTTTAGATATACACAATTTTAGGATGTTCTCCACCTTTCTAAATGGCATACTCAATTGTTTGACCCTGAGAAAGACACGACAATAAAGAAATAGCCTGATGTAGAAACATTGTGGAACATTAAATGATCTCAATATACACAATGGTTAAGCTGTGGTGTCACAAGGGAGAAGAAATTATTCCACTTTGAAACTTGGCATATTTTAATTTTTTTACTTGATAAAAGTATTGTTTTAACTTTACTCTTTGTGTGTTCGTTGTTTGGGAAAACATGGGTGTATGGGATGAATGGGATACGAATGGTGAGTGATGCTCTTTTCTATTTTCTTGGTCACCAGGGCAGGTGGTTAATATAACATTTTTGTCACAGTTTTCAATACTGTGGTTGGAGTTATCAGAGTATGAATTATAATGATTAGTGCTGTGATTTATATTGTGTTCCAGAGGAAATGACATAGCAAGGCCAGGATTATATATATTGCACTCAATTGCTAATGGTGTGTATGTTTGTCCTAAATCACAAATCACATAGGAAATCAGTGTAAGCCCCACCCAATCCTGCATTTAAGAGATTAAAAGGTGGTCTGGTGAACAAAGGGAAGTTGATTTACATCCACCAATCTGTCGATTGCGGAGGTTGGACAGTGCATGCTGAGTCCCCTGCAGTATAAGGGAAGGCCATGGCGGCCATCTTAGCCTGGAGCCAATATTCTGATACCATATGTAAAATCCTAGCAGCTCTTACTTGCCTTGGAAGAACTCTGGGCATCCTGGAGGGCCGCTGTGCGGGCTCGATGCGCTTTTGATGTAGTGAAGGCCCAGACAGGTGGTCCAATTCAGAGTATTTCAAAGTTTTACATGTGTGGGAACTGTTGAAGAGGGAGAAAACTGGTAGGTTGGAAATGTGCAGCAAACGCTTTTTTAGTAAACCTATAAAGCAATGATGGATAGACCCTTGTTCCTGACCCACAGAGGCTGTCTCCTTCCTCAGTTCCCCCTCTCTACCCCCAGAGAAAGGCTTTAAAAAGGGGTGGGGTTATTCAATACATCTCATTGTGAAAGTGACTGCATACAAGTGTGCGCTCATGGCAACTCTTTTCTTGAGGTGTAACCGCAGCACTGGGTGCATGCTTGCGGAGCTCAGCCCATGGCCATTCAGGGGCCTGGCTATGCACTGTGTACTATCAGGAGAGCCTTTGCCTGGCAAGGGGCTGGTGCATCCACTATCCAGACACATGCTGGAAATACCCGCACCCGAGACGCTATGGGCTCCCTTGGTTGGAGCATAATGGATCTCGCTCTCGTGTGTTTTATTAATGTATTCAATCATGTGAAAAA
Organism: Ambystoma mexicanum; assembly: GCA_002915635.3. Taxonomy (NCBI): domain Eukaryota; kingdom Metazoa; phylum Chordata; class Amphibia; order Caudata; family Ambystomatidae; genus Ambystoma; species Ambystoma mexicanum. The sequence continues at coordinate 507,159,317 of CM030323.1, forward strand.
TATTTTATGACACATTAAATCGCTCCTGTTAATATATTACACCACCATCCAGCCATGCTGCGCAGATGCAGTGCAAGCCCACTGCTTCCCTTACAGGCTTCAGTGGCAGAACTGCAGTCTCTGTGGTTAATTCACATCTCTCTGTATTTGCTGCATAGCTGGTAAGGTAAATCAGTGAGTTAAGGGTTTGCCTCGGACTCTGGATGTGACTTGCAGTCATAGGTTTGAATGCAAACACTGCAGTGCTCACATTGGCCTTCACCCATCTGAGGTTTGTAAATTGAGTATCATTAACTTGGATACAAATAACAGCAATTATTACAGTGCTTAGAAGTGTGGTGAACCTTATATGAAGTGCTATATAACAAGCACGTTAATAGCAAGCATTTGGCAAATCTATCTTGTTATGTTGTGATTTCAGAGCTTTGGAGGACCGGTATTCCTGCGCCGACATCCACTCAAAGTTTGGATCTGGGTTAACAAGTGAAGAACAAGAAATCAGGTATGAACAAGGCACCAAAACTTGCAAAATATAAGCCATAATCTGTAAGCACCAGTTCACCATCGCCGCCCCATTTTAAACTGTTTAAGGTTTATTATACTTCATGTGAAGTAATTAGACTTTAGATCATTTTTATATTACGCTCAGTATTACTGGTAAGCCATTTCAAAGCATGAGAGAGGTCTTTTGGGAAAAAAGAAGGGTTGGGTGACAGTTTGACCAGAATGATCTTCAGCATTCCCCAGAACTACAAGTCCCGGAACCATGAATGGTGGGAAACCAGTGGGTGTTCGGGCTTCTTCCGAGCACCATATTGTCTGGAACAATTCAGAAACCCCCAATACCAGTGGGGAACAGGTGGGTGTATGGGCTACATCTGAGAGCCATATGGTCGAGAACAGTCCAGGAACCATAAACATTGGGGAACTGGTGAGTGTTCGGAATTCTTCTGAGCGTCATATGGTATGGAATAGTCCAAGAACCACCAAACAGGTGGGTGTTGGGGCTTCTTCTGAGCGTCATTTTGTCCAGAACAGTCCAGTAACCCCAAATACCAGTGGGGTACAGGTCGTTGTTCAGGCTTCTTGTCAGTATCACATGGTCCAGAACAGTGCAGGGGCCATAAACTTTGGGGAACAGGTGGGTTTTCCGACTTCTTCATAGAGAACAGTGCAGGAACCATAAATAGTGAGGTATAGGTAAAACTTTGCACTTCTGTCTACTTCATAATGTAGGTTAGCAATTAAGTTGTAGCAGAAGGTAGTTCCAGAGCGAGTGGCCTTGATGATAGAGGCACCCAACCCCCTAGCAAATGTGTGATTCAGCCATAAGAGCTAGAGGTCCATGTTATGAGGTGGGCAGCACAGTTCTGTTTTTAAACCACCACTGCAACAGTCGGTCCTGAACCTGACCTATTAGCACTGGAGCATTTCTTCTTTGAACCAGAAGAAATGCAACGATCCATCTGTCATGATCCATAGAACGTGTCCCTTTTGGACTTCCTGGTCTCTGTCACAACAGGGCTTGCACTCCTTGGTACTTCCAACATGGCCGTCTAACGTGGTACGCTCTTCACCAGCCTCCACGTCAGATGTAACTCATTCTACAAAGAGACCACGCCCCCACAGCCCCATCAACGCTACCCTTGCAGTGGCTAGACATGTGCTCCGTAGTTCGCTGTAACTAATCTGTTGTTTCCTGGTTCCCGGACCCTCGATTTCCCCCTCTTCCCTTCCTCCCTCCTTACTCTGCCTTGATTCCCGGATCTCGTGTACCACCTCTGAGTACACCTCCCTCGTTTCCTGGACTTCCTGGAGACTCTGAGTACCCCTGGACGCTGAACGCTGAACGAACGCTGGAACCAGAAGAGGCTCGCGTGGGCTTGTACAAAACCCGATCCGTACGCAAGAAGGCTTCTTCCAAGAATTCCTGCAAGGATCAAACTCAGGTGAGAAAGGGGGAAATCCGTGACGGATTGAGACGCCAAACGACTGAAGTTGAATCGGACATGGAGGCGGCCGTTCAGGATCTCATGCGTCGCATGCAAGAATTAACGACCGAGGTGCAGAATCTGAAAGCGAAAAATGCCGCATTAAAACAATTAGTTTTGTCCCGTGATTCCGCTACAAAGGAAAGCGTACTACTGGGCGGCATTGTGGATAAATACGATGGGTCTGCAAAAACCATTTGTGGATTCCTTGACTCCTGTTTAATCCACTTTACCTTTAAGCCCTACTACTTTTCTACCCCCAGGGCTAAGGAGGGCTTTATAATTTCACACCTCTCTGGAAGTGCACTAACCTGGGCCACACCTTTAGTCAATTTTGGAGATGCCCTCCTGGATGATTACGACGGATTTATACAGGCCCTTAAGACCATGTTTGTCCGGCCAGAACAGGTCTTTAGCGCCCCGGAATGTCTACTTGATTTCCAGCAAGGTTCCCAGGACATGCTTACGTATGTAACACGATTTAAACAATTGGCTAAAGAACGGGATTGGTCCTCAGAAGCATGCTTTACTCTTTTCCGAAGGGGGCTAAATGAAGACATCAAAGATGAACTAGCGAGAGTGGCTCACCCAAGCTCATTCCAGGCCCTTATGGATCTCGCTATGCAGATAGACATTCGTATCCAGGAAAGGAAGACAGAGAAGAAGAAAACCAAGATGCCCTTCCAGAAGGTTTCCATTGAGACCTCCTCGAAGTCTGACCCTACTCCTGCCTCTGTTAACGATCCAGAACCCATGCAATTAGGGGCTTTACGTGGACCCATATCCCCACAAGAAAGGATATGAAGGTTCCACACAGGGTTATGTATGTATTGTGCCTCGGATAAACATCAAGTTAGAGAGTGTCCTCTAGCCCCTCCACAGCGTTCGGGAAATGCCAGCTCCTGATCCTAAATGGAGCAAGGCTTCGGGAGAGAGATGTTTGCTCCACATCTATTCCATCCTTGAACTCTCCTGGACAGAACAACCTAGTGATTCTAAAGGCTTTTCTATCGCCATCCAAGAATGGGACCTACCCCATTTTGGCCTTGGTGGATTGTGGGGCCATGGAGATATTCATAGATCAAGACTGGGTCTTTAGCCACCACATTCCGTATGAAACTCAAGGCATCATGAAACCTGTGGAGGTGATCAATGGAAGACCTCTTTCTTCAGGACCCCTAACCTTACAGACCAAAGAGATCCAACTCTCGATAAACCATCATCAAGAGGTGATCAAATTTGACATCATAAAGTCAGCTCATTACCCAATGGTACTGGGTATGCCCTGGTTACGGAAGCACAACCCATATATCAACTGGGAAGCAGGATCCTTGTTTCTTGGTTCTGAGCATTGCATGTCTCACTGTCTATTCCTGGATTCCTCCTCGACATCTTCCGAAGGCACGCCAACAGGCCAGCAAGGCCCATTCATGGTTTCAAATATCATACAGGTTCCTAAGGCCTATCAGGAATACACTGACATGTTTTCAACTGCTATAGTCCAGGCCCTACCCCCTCACAGACCTGAAGACTGCGCTATTGATACAGAACCTTCAGCAGTGATTCCCTTTGGAAGGATGTTCATGTTATCCGAACCAGAAAAAAGGGCCTCCGAGATACTTGCATACCACCTTGAAAATGGCACCATAAGACCATCCAAATCTCCAGCTGGAGCTTCTGTTGTTTTTTTTCCCAAGAAAGACACTAAAGAGCTTAGGCCTTGTCTTGATTATCGTGGATTAAATCAATGCACCCTCAAGGACCGCTACCCATTGCCTTAATCTCAGATATCTGGAAGCGGTGAGAGGAGCTGTAGTATTTCACGAAATTGGATCTCAGGGGTTCCTACCATCTGATCCGTATCAGGGAAGAGACGAATGGAAAACAGCCTTTAGAACACCCTTTGGTCACTTTGAATACCTGGTCATGCCCTTTGGACTCGCTAATGCCCCAGCGGTCTTCCAACGTTTCATGGATCGGGTGTTTTCTGACATGCTGTTCCTCTTCGTCATAGTTTACCTGGACGATATCTTGATTTACTCCAAGGATCCTCAAAGGCATGAAGAGCATGTAAAGGCAGTTTTGCAACGGCTACGTGAACACAAACTCCTAGCTAAACCCGAGAAATGCCTTTTTCATGTCTCTACTTTTCACTATCTAGGATTTGTCCTTAGTCCAAAAGGAATTGTAATGGACCACTCAAAGGTAAAAGCCATACTATCTTGGCCTGTTCCCACTACCGTGAAACAGATTCACTCCTTCCTGGGGCTTGCCAACTTTTACCGGAAATTCATACCGTCCTTTTCTGAGATAGTTCAACCGATCATTGCATTGTTGAAGAAAATACTCCCTTTCTCTGGACATCAGCTCAAGATAAGGCATTCCAACAATTAAGAGCAGAGTTTACTCAAGCCCCCATCCTAGCTCAACCTGATATTAATCGACCATTTCTAGTGGAGACGGATACCTCTAAGTGTGCCATAGGAGCAGTGCTAAAACAGGAATTCGAGGACAAATTAGAACATTCCATTGCTTACCTTTCACGAACCCTGACTCCCAGCAAGACTCATTATTCTGCCTTGGAAAAGGAGCTGTTAGCCATCCGTCAAGCCTTCACAGAATGGCGTCATCTAATTCTGGGAGCTAAACATCCTGTTCAGGTCCGTACGGACCATCGAAATATTCAAGTTCTACAATCTTTGGAATGTAGGAATAGTCGTCAAGCCCGTTGGGCCTTCTGCCCAGTACCAGTTCCACATCCATCATGTCCCCGGATCACAGAACATAATTGCTGACGCTTTATCCCAACGTCCCGACTACGAAACTCTTGAAGATCGGTCTTTCCCAAAGATGTTTCCCCACACAATTTTTGTAGCCCAAGCAATCAGTCTCCTGGAAGACATTTGTATGCAAACCCAGTCCTCTGAGATCTGGAAGGAATTTACGGGGAAGAGTCGGTGGAATCTTAGAACAAAAGACGGGTACCTGTTTAAGGATAATGGCCTGGTCATTCCCACACACAGACTACAACAACGGATTATTAACCTCTATCATGATATCCTTCACTCCGGACATCGTGGCGTCACCAACACCCTCCGTCTCATACAAAGACAATTTTGGTGGCCTAAAATGAAAATTGACGTTCAACAGTACATTCAAGCCTGTGCAGTCTGCAATCAAAACAAGCATGATAACAAGAAACCGTCAGGACTCCTACTTCAACCTACGCTACCGTCTAGGCCCTGGGAATTCATCACTACGGACTTTATTGTGGAATTGCCACCATCCAGAGGTTACACGACTATCATGGTCACCATTGATTTATTCACCCACATGGCTCATTTTACACCATTGTACAAATTGCCATCTTCCTCAGAACTCGCTGGCATCTTCCTGGAACACATATTTCGACTTCATGGACTCCCTTCCAAGATCATATCATATAGGGAACCTCAATACATCTCTCAATTCTGGAAACACTTATGCTGTAATCTAGGAATCCAACGTGCCCTCTCTTCAGGTTATCATCCACAGACTAACGGAGCTACCGAACGTGTGAACCAGACCCTGGAGCAATACCTTCGTTGTTTCGCCACCAAGGTACAGGACGACTGGTCACTCTTAATACCTGTGGCTGAATTCGACTACAACAGTTCTGATCACTCGGCAGTCAAGACCAGCCCTTTTTTTTGCAGCCAAGGATTCCACCCTTCGGTTCTACCTTCCATTCTCCCACATCCCACACCAGTAGCAACAGTCGACTCCTGGATTGAAACTCTCATCAACGTACACAAGGAAGCCAAAGAACATATGAAAAGGCCCAAACTCACACCAAGCGTTATGCGGATTCCAAAAGAAGACCAGGACCTTCTTATGCAGTCGGTGATAAGGTCTGGCTGTCCTCGAAACTACTGCCTCAACATTTACGACCAAACAAACTGGCTCCCCGGTGCTATGGCCCTTTTTCCATAAAGGAAATCATAAACCCAGTGACATTCCAGCTCAAATTGCCAGACTCCTGGAAGAAGATTCATCCAGTTTTTCACACTTCTTTATTAAAACCTTACATCCAGTCCTCCCGGAAGGCCTTCAGACCCAACCCCGTGGTTGTGGACGACCAGCTGGAATATAAAGTATCCAGAATATGCAACTCCAGGTATAAACGGGGTCAACTTCAATACCTGGTTGAGTGGAAAGGATATCCTCCTAGTGAAAGAACCTGGGAACCATTTTCAAATCTGAATATCCCTCGATTGCTCAGAAGATATCATCTCATACACCCGGGCAAACCTGGTGGGACAGGTTTTCGGAGGAGGCATGCTGTCATGATCCATAGAACGCGTCCCTTTTGGACTTCCGGTTCTCTCTCACAATGGGGCTTGCACTCCTTGGTACTTCCAACATGGCCGTCTAACGTGGTACGCTCTCCACCAGCCTCCACATCAGACGTAGCTCATTGTACAAAGAGACTACGCCCCACGGCCCCGCGTGTCTCAACGCTACCGCTTGCAGTGGCTAGACGTGTGCTCCGTAGTTTGCTGTAACTAATCTCTTGTTTCCTCGTTCCCAGACCCTCGATTTCCCCCTCTTCCCTTCCTCCCTCCTTACTCTGCCTTGATTCCCGAATCTCGTGTACCGCCTCCGAGTACACCTCCCTCGTTTCCTGGACTTCCCGGAGACTCCGAGTACACCTGGACGCTGAACGCACGCTGGAACCAGAAGAGGCTTGCGCGGGCTTGTACAAAACCTGATCCGTACGCAAGAAGGCCTCTTCCAAGAATTCCTGCAAGGATCGAACTCAGGTGAGAAAGGGGGAAATCCGTGACACCATCCAGCAGCCAGAGGTGTTAGAAGCCACGTGCTGTGACCCCATCTATACATTGAAAAATGTAAATTATACTTGAGGGATGAAGAAAAGGTGTGAGTTGGGAATTACTTCCAATTTGCTGGCTTGAGAATTGAAGATGGAAGGTGGGCCTCACTCATGGCCACTTGAATTATAAGGTCGGGATCACAAGCCCATCTTTTGGACCTCCATCTTGGTGGGATTCTGGCTGAGGCGGTTTCCACCCTCCATCCAGGGATGTCTTCGGTCAATCTGCACCCAGTGGCGATTTTGATCATGTGCGTGCTATAATTGCTTTTTTTACTATCTTCTTTTTGTTTGGTCTCAGTGCTGATATTGTTCCGTAGCATTGAAAGACAATTACTGGTTTTAATTCTGATAATTGTGCTATTTCTTATTTATGCAACCTATTTATTTTATGTAATCGATTTCTGTTGAGTCATCCATCTTATGCATACCTTGTATAGAAATCTACCTAATTGACCTATTTGGTACGTCTACTTTAATTAGTTGATCAAATGATATAACATCCATCAACTTACACAGCTAGTGCAGCCTTAAAACCCCTGGGTAGAGACCTGTCAGAAGTGTTATAAGCCCAAACCCAAACTATGTGAGGCAGTGGTCACACCCTGATGATGGGGGAACATAACAACAGTTATAGTCCTCCCCATCAGGTTAGAATCAAAGCAGTGGCAGTAGCTGCTTGGAGCCTTGGAGTGAGCATTTCCAGGGTGGAACACAGGCCTTATAACAGTGGTTAAGCTCCGTTGCTGGCCCTGTTCCGGTGCGGTCCCAGCCTCAGTGCAGGCCCAGCTCCGGTGCGGGCCCAGTGTTTACAGCCGTCAGACAACATTAACATTGTATAATTAAGTCGTACATGTCTCAGCGGGGTGCTTCACTGGCCAGCCCTTGGACCAAGTTAATGGGCCAAGAGCAGTGGAAGTCCTTAATGAGGTCTTGGCACTGTTGCTGATGAGTAAATTCCCAGTCAAGGGATTTATAGCAAATGGCAGCGCCCACATGCAAACTGGGGTCAGGAGATAGGGATGCCTCCTTTTTTAAGTAAAGTTGGCTTGATACTGACCATGTGCACCAAATTCAATTTAAAAAACATAAATATGGTAGATGAAAACATAGGAAAGAAGTTTTTTTAATGTCTATGTTGGGCGGAGACAGTTGGAGACGGCAAGTGAGCTATATGTACAGTGGTCATGCAGAAGGTGCCCAAATAGGGACCGATGGAAGATAATGGTTGCTGAGTGTGCTGGATTGCATGTGCCTGCATGCGCTGATCTTTCTGGCATATTTTAGGGGTGTGGATATTCTTGTCCGAGGTATTTCATAAATTGAAAAAGATACTAACAAAAGGCCCCCTTGCTATGGACATATGATTGCCCTCTCTCTCTCTCACGTCTATAAATCGCTGAACTGCCTAATCCAGGCATCCATACATCCCCGGTTAGTATATAGAGTAAATTACAACCTTCTGTCTAGGCTCTTACTTATGATAGGCGTGGAGACCTAAAGATGGTTTACCGGAATTTCTAACTCTCTACACTATCTAGTGGTTAGTGTTCAAAAGGGGTTACTGCGATGTGCCACATGTACACTCAGCCCTATTTGGTCTCCTTTCTATCACTCCCACCTATTCCTCTTCCTCTCCCTTCCTGATGGTCTTTTCTCACTACTGTCCTCCTGCCATCTCTACCCACTTTACTCCGTCTACACCCTTTGTTTTTCTCCTCTCTCCCTCTAATATCACTCACTCCTTCTAAATCTCTCCTCCATCGTTTGATGTTACTACTCCCTCCTCCACACAACTCCTCCTTACTCTCTACAACTCCTCCCTACATTCTACAAACCTTCCCGACTACAACTTGCCCTCATGTTGTACACTACAACCCCACCCTCCACACTACCACTCCTCCTTCCACACAACTTATCCCTCGACACCACAACTACCACTCCACCCTCCTCTGACTCTGCCACCCTAATTTCACTCACAGAATCACTTTACATTCACTCTCTACTTGCCTTCTCCTAAACACTCCTCCCAGACTTTCACAACCACTCACAATGCAGTACCACTAGCACTCACTAACCACTACCTAACCTTCTCAAGAAATTGCCTCCACCATCCTCCCAAGTCCTTTCTCCTGCTAGTCTTTTGATCTACCACCTCCACCTTCTCTGACCTCACCCGAACAGCCTACAAATTCCTTCTTGCTGTTGCTCCCTTTATACTCGCCTCCTGTTGCTTTGCATGTCTTGTTGTGGCTAATCTAAACCGCTTTTACCCTCCGGGCTGCTGATACAAACAGAAACATTGATAAATAGCAGTCTAAGCCCTCCCTCTTTTCTCTGCACAGGTCCACTGTGACTTGGCAATTATGGTCCATGTTTTGCCAAGTTCCAGTTTGTGTAAGTGGTCTTCTGCCAGGTGTCTCCCCATGTTTAAGTCTCTGTTTGAGGCCCCTGACCCTTTTCCTTGGTGCTCTCGGTTTTCGTCCACATTGCTGGCCGAGCACTTCCAGTGATTTGGAGCAGAATGCTGCTCTCTCCATGGTCACGTTATGTCTGTGTCTGCAGCATAGCACTTTGCCTTGCTGGGAGTTGCTCTGGGCGGGAGGCTCCTGTAAGGGGTCAGAAATGAAAGGTGTACACAAAGTTGTCATGTTTTTTGTTTAACCATTTTAATAGCTTAAAAGGTTTGGGAAAATGCATCTCTGACCCTGCTTTAAAGAGAGGTTTCCCTTCCTAAAGCCCCAGGATCTGTCTGTGTGAGGATGTCAGAAATCAAAAGCTGTCCTTATGTCTACACAATCTATCCTGACCCTTACACCACAAACAAAAACAATAAAGTGATTAGGGGTATGTCTTTAACCTGATGTTAGCAGAAAGTGTTCATAAATAAAAATAGAATAACTCAAACGTAAAAGGTCTGCAAGAAGGGAAAAGACCTTGGTTCCAGAGGCTGACTCCCTTCGACTGGATTCTCCAATGGTATAACAATGTCTTTTAGTCTAACAGCTCTTTGTGTCTTTCTTGGCCTACTACAATCCTGTTAGGTTAAAAGCTTTTTAACTTTGTAAATCTTTCTTTAACACAAGTTAATTCCTTATTCAACAAACACTGTTCCTTCTTGACATTTCTCGTAGGTTTGCAATTTGCCTGGTATACTCCCCTGACAGGACTTTCATTTACTAGCAACTGCCTGGGATACTCTCCTGCCAGGACTTCTCCTTTTGTACTTTCAATGTGTCTCGCATACTCTTGCCAAGACTTCCCTTCTTTTACTTTCAATAGCCAGGTATACTCTGGCAAGGACTTCGTGTTCATACAGTTACTCTTTACATAAACAATCTTCCCATTGCCTCTCTTTCTGCAATGTTATAACTTTCATTTTGTTTTTGGTCGCCATAATGCCCCGGGGTCTGCACCTTGCTTTTTGCTGACTCACCGGCTCTGTGTGACGTCCTTTATCTGGTGCACGCTTACGTGGCATTACCCTACCTCTGGTTTCCTGCTCTCTCTGTTCAAATGTCTCTCTGGCCTCTCCTGCGGCTCTGCTCCTGTGCATATGCTTGCCTGCTCCTGGTAAGGACAACACTGCCTCTTCGAGCTGTCAGGAGCCCAGGCGTCCTCTCACGGCTCGACATGCCTCCACAGCAAATGCGGCTTGTGCAGCGTTACTTTTCTCTGTTGCCAAGCATATCTGCTTCGCCACACTGTTTCGTACCACCAGCACTCACACGCCACCGCGGGGGACCCAACGTCTTTTCCTGAACTCTGCGAGCTTCGTGCACTTCTTGGAGCTCTCAAACTCTTTCTCATTGTGTGGTTGCCATTTTTAAATGTCCCGCGCACAGGTGTTTGCATTAATCTAGCATGCTCAATGAGGTTGAGGCTCTTGTTACCTTGCATCAACTCATTCATACTCCTCATCTCAGTACTTAGGTGGTTGTGGCAATTGGAGTCTATTGATGTCATTTGATGACTTGGATGGTTGTGGGAACTGGAGTCCATTGATGCCACTTGGTGCATAGTATTTAGAGAGTCTCTCAATGATTCCATTAGAGGGACCAGTTCTATATGAAGGGGAATCAGAACTGAAAGGTTTTCTTGGAGTTTTTATTCCTCAGGTCGTAGATGGGAGCTTGGCCTAAAGGGGATTGGGAAAAAGTCTCTTTATCTTCCTTAAAGTGGGGGACAGATGCATGGCAACAGGCCATCAGGGTATTGGGTTTAAGGGGGTCTTCCTCATGGATAAATGGGGATACAGTGCCTCTTCCAATGAAGTCATGACATCTCCCTGGTAGTTGTCTCCTCCCATGTGATCTTCCCACATGTAGCCGCCCCCAAGGTCAGGATCAGGTAGCGGCTGCCGTCCCCTGGCGACATGGGAGGAGGTTACCGCCGGGTAATCTGTGATGACTCCATTGGATTTGTCACACTGTTTTCACGTGTGGCGCTGATGGGTTTCTGCAGCTTCTTGGGTGTTTGTCACTACTCTGCCCTGCCACAGTGTTTCTGAAAGAAGTAAAAAATGTCTGTCAAGCATCTTGCATTTGTGATATGGGGTGAGACATGATTGTATTAGACACAATCATAGTGGCACATGGGAGGAGAAAGACTTTGAGCCCTCTGACCTGCCACTGTCCTCCTCAGGGAAGTACTGGCTCTGGATTTCTAACTTTTAGGCCTCCCACCCTGGCTCCAAGGCCAGAATACTGGTCTTGTCACAATAGTCAGTGTTCTTTATGTTCCTGCTGTTGAGGGCTATACCTATGGTTCTATTTTTGGACTACGTGTTACTATTGGCGAACCAAGATATGTTTTGGTCCAATCACCTTTCCATGAGCGTGTTTGGTTGCCATGATCATTCTATCATGTTCTGTGTGATAAATTACACTTTTGTTTTTGTGTTTGTTGGATATATCGACTTGCATAAAGAATGGAAAGCATCTTCCTAAAGTTGAAGTTATATTGAGGTTTCCCTTAAATTTTTAGAAGGTGGTTGCAACTTCCTGAATGCCGTAACAAACATTGTTTTTCTTGAAGCCTTTCCTCAGCCTGATTCCTAAGAAGTGCCCATCCAGATGCAAAGGAAAGATTGAGCTGACAAACTGTGAGACAAAAGACAAAATGATGCCTTAAGCTATGAAATGTGGCATTCCAGCTCAGCTTTGGAAAAATCCTATCACTTTTCCCCATTTTTTCTCCCGTCCATTATCGGCTCTCTACCCCCGTGAAATTCCTTATCGTACCCTGCTTGCTCCCCTTGCACTCTGTCCTGAAGTTGAACAGGTTCAACAGATAGACTCCAGCTTGTTCTTCTAGTTATGCCTTTATTCAAGGTCTGCATATTTTGCATACTAGTAGGGGATCTTTTGTAAGTTCCTGCACAATTTAGTGAGGAAGAGGCAGGACTTGTCTTGTGTCACCAGAAAGAACCAATTTCTGAATATTTTCATGCTGTCACTCTATGGGACATGGCATGTAGGACTGATTGCGTTATCAGGATGGCCACCAACAAAGTTCACAAAATCTTCAATATTTCTATTATTTGTGGATGGATTTGAATTTCCAAGCTGACATTTGTAAGATATTTGCAGGTCTAAAAATATGGTCTTAACAACATTACTCAAAATCAATTGTGCTTCAGGTATGCCCATGTTTATATTATGAAACCTCATTTGTACTTGATGTGGATGTTCTACAGGAAATAAAACCCATCAATATGGGTTGGGAGCAATTGCTCCTTTATTTTATTGTGTGAAATATGATTCTATATGAGGACTGAGCTGTTTAAATTACTAACCTTGTGTAACCATTGCTTCATCATTCTTCTTGTGCTCAGATTCTCTGCTCTCATCATTCCCAGTAGTGGGATTTGCTAAACCCCCAGATATGCCAAGAAATCATGACGTGTACACTTATTGAAACGAAGGGAAATCTTTCGCTGTTCTGTTGACATCAGCATGCATGATTCATGTTGACATCAGCATGCATGATTCATGCCATGTTATGGACTGTGATTCATCCTTGTTCTTCATACCAAGTCGTCAGAGTTGCCGAAGGGTTTCCCTTTCCATCATGAATGTCCTCTTGAATGTCCAAATTCTCTGCAGCATAGCGTACACGTCTTCTTTTGACAAGATTCAGTGTTACATACACTCCTCCCTCTGTTATCTTCCTTGCCACATAGATCCAAATTATCTAATAGTGGGAGGCTTGTACCACACACCTTATAGGGGGGGGGGGATAAGTGTATGAAGGTAGATATTATACCTCTACTGAATAATTGACCTGCCTCTTATCTGTCTCCAACCTCGATTACGTGGGTCAACACGGTGAGCCCCGCTGTGACGTGGGGAAGGGAGGAAAAGTCAAAGATTAGGGCAGGATTTTTCCTAACTACCCCTAAGGAAAGAAGACACTAGGTTAAAGCAAATGGCACAGAAAAGGAACGACTGGTGTACTTTTCTTTTAGTCAATATATGCTCATATACTCTTTCTCTTGGGGTACAACAGCAGGGTTTTTTGAGGGTTTTGTAAAACAGTGGAAACTCACAAGACACTATATACAAATAGCTTAACCTAAGCAGCTGTGTATTTGAAACTTAAAGAAAAATATAAAAAGTCATAAAACAATTAAATGTTTTTTTAAAAAGTCTTGACTAAATATATACAAAGTACATACAGTGCGCTGAACAAAAAACAATATATAACACCACCTTACTTGGGAGAAAGCCTGGCCAGGGCTTTCTTAAGGTCCTTGCTGCTGCTCTTTCGTGACTTTCTTTTGTCATGAGCTCTCTGGCAGACTAACAGCAACAAGCAACAGCAGCAGAAAGATGTGGGGCCAAAAAGTATTTTTTTGGGCAAGGCTGTGATTGGAAGGTGCAGCCCAGCAATCAGATGCAGCGACGGGGGGCCCACAATTCTGCACACTTGGGCCATGTCTGCCAGGTGTGGCCCAGGGAGTCTGGGTTGGCCATCTGACAAGGGCGGGGGGGTCCAATTGTATACAGCATGGGAGGGCTGAAAACACTGGGCGCTCCACGCTGTGGGGAGCGCCAGTTATTATAGATGCCGGGATTTAGCGGCAGTGATTGGATGCCACATGGGGGGCATTTGATCATTTCAGGGCTCCCCTGTTTGTCAGGGGAGTGCTAACCTGAAGGCCTGGCCAGTGAATGGGCGGCTGTATCAGATTGTTTTCTTTAAATAAGAGTAAAAGATCCCTCACATGATCAATTGTTTTTCTTTCGCTTCAAGGATCCTCATTACGGCTTACATGCCAGGGATCCTTATTATAATACATTTATTATAGTTGATCAAGGAACCCAAGAATTTGCTTTGAGTTTCAAAGTATCCCTAAACTGACAGTGAAGTGAAAGTTAATGTGTGTGTCTTAACTTTACTGAAGTCGTCAGGGCACACCATATGAGGCTTGCCTTCCTCTTTGCCAATCATGTATAAGAGTTTCTGACAGAACCTTCAAGCTATCAAACATTCATATCCCATCCAATCGACATTTGGAAAATGATTACACTTGTTGTGAATTTGTTTGTGTAACTTTGTCTTGCCTGGTGAAACCTACTAAGTTCCACTTTCCATCTGCCAGGATGGGTTTCAATATATATTCAGCAACCTTATATAAAGCCTTCATATTTGATTGTTTGTTAGAACCTCCTTCTGGTTGTGAAAGCACAGCGTTAACGTATTTCAGAGACAATTGCATTGCATGTTTATTTGTATAGCGCGCCAAACCCTCAGGTATCTGGGTGCATTATTCCAGTTACATTTGTACAGGATAAAGTTAAGGTTATATGAGACATATATAAAAAATAAGCAGAAGCATCAGTATAAAATTTACAACATTGTACAAACAGAAGCATAGGTATAATATTTACAACATTGGGAATAGCATGAGCACGCACAAGTGAGCACAGGATAATATTTACAAGCAGGAATGTAAGCAGCAATTCGGTGGTTAGTTGGTTTCAGAGGTAGCAAGCCATTTCTTGGCGCTTGTTCTGAATAGGGGGAGAGTAGGTACGGTTCTTATGTCAGTAGGGATAAAGTTCTAGAGTTTGGAAGCTCCTACAGGGAAGCTAGTGCCTCCTGATTTTTGGCGATTATAACCGGGGACTTTGAGGCAGTGTAGTTGGGTTGATCTGGCCGGTCTCCAAGACAGTTTTTTTGTGAATCTGCAGAGCAGGTAGTTAGGTGCTGAGTTCGATAGACATTTGTGGGAAAGGGTGAGAGTTTTCAGTGCAATCCTATTGTTAATGGTCAGCCAGCTGGCGTTCCGTCTTGTTTCCGAGATATGGTGAGATTGGGCTATGTTGAAGGCTGCTCTGATAGCATTGTTTTGGAGGACCTTGAGTTTGTTTAGGTTTATTTTGCTGGTTCCAAGATAAAGAGTGTTGCAATGATCCAGTTTGGGTAGGATCAATGCTCTAGCTCGGTGGAGCAGCTTGTGAGGGAGAGATAAGGTCTGCGTGCGTTTAATAATTTGAAAGTGTAGGCTGTAGCGGTGGATACTGCATTCACTTGTTTTGTCAGTGTAATAGTGGAGTCGATATAGACGCCTAAGTTCTTGACGACTTTGGAGACTGGCATATTGATGCGGTTGATGCAGAAGGAATTAAAAGTAGTGTCAAGTTTGTTTAGTTTTGTTTGTGAGCCGGTAAGTAGAAGCTCTGTCTTCTCATCGTTAAGGCAGAGGCCATGCTTGGCCATCCATGCCTCGATGATGAGGTAGATTTTATTTATCAGTTTGGAGTCAGTGTCGTAATTGCCATAGATCGATCGGGATGAGGTCTTGGGTGTCGTCCGCATAATTAGTGTACGTGACACCCAATTGGTCCAGATCATCGAATAGATGCTTTGTAAATATATTGCATAATGTTGGTGACATGCAGGATCCTTGAGGCACTCCGCATGTCACTGGAGCAGGGTCAGCTGAAGACAGGGGCAAGAGTACTTGCATTGTTCTGTTTTATTAGAAGGATTGAATCTACTCGGTGGCTTCTTCAGAGAAGTAGGCTGAAGAGGAGAGATGGTTGCAGAGGACTTTGTGGTTGACCAGGTGAAATGCGGCTGATAAATCTAAGAGCAGGAGGAGAGTAATGCTACCTTTATCTATTTGCCCCTCAATTTGAGTTTTTAGATCTATAAGCAGGGCCGGTCTTTGCATCAGGCAGTACAGTCAGCTGCCTGAGGTGCCAGCAGCTTCTAGGGGCGGCAGAACGACTGCTATCATGCCTCATTTATTTGTAATTCTACAAAGTGCTATGGAACCTCTCACTTTGGGCACTGGAGCAGTGACCAGTACCACCAAAGGCCAGCTAAGGTGCTGCTGCCGCCGTCAGCAGCCGTGCTTGTGATGCCTAGAACCTGGGGTCTCTGCAAGCTTCTAGGGGCTTTTTTCTGAGCCAGCACGAAGCCCCCTCTGAGCCAATGAGCAGCCCCCTCTCAGTGCCTTTAAGATACCCCTCTTGAAGTCTACACCAGCTACCCCTTTCCAAGTTTACACACAATTTCCCTTATGAATCTGATTAATTTATTTGAAAAGTGTATGCACCCTCATTTTGATGCTCCATTGGCAAAATAAATGCACCTATTTAGGAGCTTTTGCTGCCATGTTTTATGTTGCATACTATGTAAAGCCCCTTGAATATTTCTGTGATTTCCAAAGTGTTAGATCTATTGTGTTTGCTCTCTTCTGTTTGGGAAAGGTACTATTTGAGTTTAATCTTAATGAAACTGCTGTGCTCATCTGGCAGATGTATTTTATTTATTGTGATTTATGCAGGGGCCGCTTACAAATACGTTACTTGTGAATCCATATTCCCTCTGAAGCACTTGCTGATCGATTATCCTGCTAACATTTTGCTACACAATACTCATCTCATTGTTTTTCATAACACTCGAGACTTGTCGCCTGAACGGCCATTAATGTAAGGCTGGCCTCCAAGCTGCTGCCTTATCCCATCTCCCCCTATTGCTGGGTGCAAACAGCGAGCGAGGGATTTGTTTGCGAAGCCAACTGTGACACAATGGCCATTGGTCAGCCGCCTGCTATGGATCGTGCATAAATACTGCCTCCTTGCAGTGAAGGGAGTGATCTGCAGGCTAAAGGACTGGCCTTGCCTGCACCAGGTAAGGGAGTTCTTCAAACATGGTTTGAGGGCATGCCGGTTTGGGATTTCATGGGAGATGCCAGTGTTGGCTTGAGATTGGGGAGGGAGGCAGGCAACTCAACTTGTATCTCAGTGCCTGTAGCGTGGGCAAAGTAGAACTATAAGTGCCGAAATGCAATTAAATAGCAGTGCTGCTACGAGTGGTGCAAAGGCCACTGGGCAGGTCGGTCTCCCCACCCCGAAATGTTGGGTTATGTTGACTTGACCTGCCTGACCAACAGACCATTGGTAGGACAGGACACAGACATTAACCGGTCTCAGGAGGATAGCTCAGGCGCAACGTGCTCGCCTTGGAAGCAAGATGAAACAGAGCAACACAGGTTTGATCCGTGGGTCCACGCTTAGAAGCCTCTGTGTATTAAGCGCATTATAAATAACCAATTACAATTACAGTACCTGCAGCTGCACAGTTAACAAAGGCCCTGCAATTACTACTGTAAAGTGTTTCATTGTTAGCAACTGCATTTGTATGCATACTTTGTTAGGCAATTGAAATGGTGATGGGGTGTTAGTACTTCTTGCATGTCAAGGTAGTGGATGTGTAACAGTGGACAGCTCATTCTCACAACACCACTTAAGTGGCTGGTTTCAGACTTGAAGGAGAGAGTTAACTCCTTGTAACATTGAAGCTGCACTAAAATAGTCTCATTAGTATGTGTAAAGAAGTAAGATACCCCCACGCAAGTACGTTTTCACCTCCTCTACAGTCTCTGAAGTTAGCTCCCCTCACAACATTTTAAGGGTTGGTCCCCCGGAAATCTTAGTCTAGTTGCACTCCTGGCTCTTACCGCAAACCTAAACCCCACTCACTGCCTCTGGAGGCGAGGGCTGGCTGGGAGGCGCAAGGAGTGTAATGCTGAGCCAGGGTTTACATATGGTTAAACCGTTTGAAGGAGACATGGCGTAGCCTTCCATTACTCACCGACTGCATCTAGGCGCATCGCATTGTCACAAAAACACATCCTTATCTAGCGCTGTTTGGTTATTAGTGCAACTCGCTAGTGGTTACTCCTACACGTGCGTGTGTCGATTTGATTTTCCAAAAAGTGCAATAACTAGAAAATG
Source organism: Ambystoma mexicanum (assembly GCA_002915635.3). Taxonomy (NCBI): domain Eukaryota; kingdom Metazoa; phylum Chordata; class Amphibia; order Caudata; family Ambystomatidae; genus Ambystoma; species Ambystoma mexicanum. The sequence goes on from CM030323.1 coordinate 507,177,436, forward strand.
GCAATGCCATAGAAAGCAAAATACCAGATACATATACATACATATATATATAGCAAAGTCCATTTGAGCCAAGTAACATATTCCTCAACGCACTCTAGTAGCCATCGCTGGAAGTTCACCTCCAGTTCAGCCACACCCGCAAGGCGTTGTGGGTATGCAAATTAGATCAAATGCAAACCTTCTGGTTGGAGCATTTGCCCATGTTCTGTTGTGGCTCAGAACTGGAGGTGAACTTCCAGCGATGGCTACTGGGTGGATTTGTGGAATGCATGACTTGGCTCCAATGGACTTTCCTACTTTCACATTTCAGGTGGAAGGGTTTTTATATATAGAGAGAGAGAGGTTTTTGACCCTTTGTGAATATTCACGAGGATAGCATACGTACTTAAGGTGCTCTTCTTTCTTAGAAACCACGGCCAGGAAGAGCCTGTGTAATTATAAGGGAAGGGGGCAGTAGTTAACTGAAGAGGACCCGTGCCGCGCATCATGCAGGTGTGGACATTTCAGAAAAAAACATTTTGTTCACCGAACGTTTTGTACGAAGGAAATGAGAATCTCACAAAATGCTTTTAGCATTTAAAAAAATGCATTTGTGCCTGCTGTGATGCGAACTGCGTAAAATGTTTGCTGCTTTTAACCTGAAATAAACTCACAGAAGGGTCAGAAATTACTATTGTTTGGTGCATTGTGCATATTCAGTCCCATGGAAATTAAACATTGCCACCCATCACGCACAGCCGGGTTTATGGGTGCCATTTTTGGCACTACAAAAATAAAGTATGTCACCTTTGCCAGGAGAGTGGAGTCACCACATTGACACTTTCTCCAACCTGTAATATAAAAACTCACACTAACTAATGACCTTTCTTTATGGTCGGTGTCCTGTTGTGCACTTACTAAAATAACACGATGAAGGTGCAGTGATTTCGGTTTCAGATAGTTTGTAGTACACTGAATGGTATTAGATGTGGGTTTTAAAGATTGCTTGGCTTTAGGCGAGCAAGCTGTTACTTATAGTTTAAGGTTAACAAACAATGTCAATTTCCACTGAAATACGCAGGGATGGTTCTAGGGATTGTGAGGTGCTGTGTGGCAAAGGACATCTAGGGTGCCCTATGTTGCATATGTATTGACATCATAGAAAATTATCTTACAGTGAGTGACCTCATTCTTTGATACTAGAGGCAACAGAGGAAGTCAGTCACATTGCATGCAAGATGTCATCAGTAAACCAAGATGCACATAACGTTTTGATGTGCATTTATAAATGGTCACTGATATATACATGAAACAAAATACCATGAATAAGCCTTTATTCTTAATAGTGTACTCCATGCATGCCAACATATCTCTTCCATTCAACAGATGCTAGCCCAGTCCTGGTTATATTTGCATTCTGGGGGCCTCATTACGACCCTGGCGGTAAGGGGTTAGCGCCATCGTTAGCTGCGCCGACCCCTTACCGCCAATCACGAGTTCCCTTTCCGCCATGGCGGTTTTTACACCTGCTTTTAGGGTGTAAAAAACCATGGCGGTAAGGGAACTTGGTGTTAATTACGCCACCGTAATTTACGGTGGCGTAATTAACGCCTTCCCCACTCCCATTATGCCCTATGGGGCAAAAATGGGAATGGGGAAGGGTAAATGGGGATTGGGGATTTACCGCCCCGCCAAGGTCGGAATGGGGCGGTAAATCCCCTTACCGCCATGGCGTTAACGTAGTTAGCACCATGGCGGTAAAGTCACGGCCCTGGCGGTAACTTTCCGCCAGGGTCGTAATAGTCCTGGTTTTCCCCATTATAAATCCAGGACTGCACGTCCCAGAATGTAAAGTTAAAACCAGGAATGGACTAGCATCTCCCTAATATAATGTATAATGTTGGCATGTATTTCATTTATTGTTCATTTGTAATGTGCCTTTACACAAGGGTTTCAAGGTGCACCATACGGTGCAGTGTGAAAATAATAATCTCTACGCTCTTCTAATATTAGCAGATAAACCACAGTGAGATATAATCATGTGTCCAGGATCACACACTTTGTAGGGAAGCTAGCATTTGAGACCAGTCTTTAACTTTGTCACTTAAGTACATATCTTCTCATGTCTAATTGGTAGAAATGTGTGCGTATGCCTGGCTTTTAAGAATACTCTGTTTTATAGAAATGAATTGAAAAGTGCAACACGACAAATCCAAGCATACGAATTGCCCATCACATTTATAAGTGATGAGCGCAGCTTCTCCAAACTGAAGCTCATTAAAACGTACCTCTGATCAACAACGGCCAATGGAAGCCTGTCATAGCTGGCTATTTGATCAATTGAAAATTACATTGGTCAGTCTCTCGATCTATCTGACACTGTGCTTCAATTTACAAGGGCAAAGTCAAGAAGAAATTCTTTGAACACATAATACACGTAACATTCTAAGACTGCCACCTAGTATCTAATGTATCCATTTTGTATAGCATTTTCATCTAGTTATTCGAGTGTCCTATTTAAAAAAAAATTAACATGCAATTTTTGTTCTCATTTTTGGGGTGGGGGCACCAAGGATGCTTCCTGCCTGGGGTGGAATCTGGTCTAAGACCGGCCCTGTCTATAAGCGCAGTTTCTGTTCCATGTATGTGCCTGAATCCAGATTGACGTAAGCCTAGGAGATTGGTAGCTTCCAAATGTGTTTGCATTTGGAGATAAGCTGCTCTGTCGAGGATCTTCAATAGGAACGGCACAGTTGTGTTGGGCCAATAATTTGTATGGACATTTGGATCTTGTTTTTTTTTTAGGAGTGGTAGAACCCAGGCATCTTTTAAATTGGATGGGACTGTTTTGCATTCAAAAGAAGAGTTCATGAAGGCTCTGATGGCCTGGGCCAGATCTTTAGCTGCTTCTTTGATGACTGCTGCAGGGCATATATCACTTTTGCAGCATGAAGGTTTGAGACTATTGAGGTTTTCCACTTCTTTAATGGATAGTGGCGAGAATTTGAAGAGGCTGCAAGGTGTTTCTGCAGGGCGTAGGGTCTTTGGAGGTTTGAGGTTGGTGTTAATGTTGTACTATTTTGATTTGGATTTTGGTTTGTAGCTGTGAAATTTTAACAAGTAGGGCTACTTGGATCTTGGTACACCAAGCCTTAACCTTAGCACAGGATTCAGAGGGATTGATAGGTGATCAAGCTCTGTGAGAATCTTGAAGAGATGTTTAGAGCCCGATTTGACATTAGAAATTCTATTATAGATTTTGCTTTTGGTTTGGTGGATGGCTATTTTGTATGTCTTGGCCGACTTTAAGAAGGCATCTCTGGTAATGGCTGTAGGTTGTTTTTTCCAGGCCGATTCAGCCTTCCTTTTGTTGTCACGTTAAGTTTTTAGGTTGGAAGTGAACTAATTATTGAGATGAGCTTGCGGCTTGGCTTTCCGTAATTTCAATGGGGCAATGGTTGTCAATGGCTTGGAGGAGCGTGAGGTTGTAAAGATCCACAAAGGTAGATGGGGTTGTATTGGTATTGGAATAGTTTAGGAGGGGTTGTAGTAAGGGTAGTACGTTTTCCGTTGTGATGCTTTTATTGTTTCTTGTTAAGACCGGTGGAGCCAGGAGGCTAGTAGCAGTGGGGAGTGAGCAAGGCTGCATGGAGAATATTATTGCATGGTGGTCAGTCCAGGCACATGGTGTATTGGCAAGGATGTTGGTTTTGCAGTTAAGGTCAGTTATCCAGTCAAGGATTCTGCCTTTGTCCTGGGTGGGTTTGTTAATGCAGTGGGAGAAGCCTAATTCTGTTATTACATTAGCTAGTGATATGGCTGGGCTGTCTTTCAGATCGAGATGACTGAGGTTGAAATCGCCTAGGATTAGGATTTGTGAGCTCGGTTTACCGTCTGTAGGGAGGAGTTGTTGCAGATATTCTTCGAATGTGGCAATAGGGCCAGGTGGTCTGTAGATAAGGTGGATCTTAAGGGTGCTTGAGGAAGAGAGGGGGAGCTTTACAGAGAGGAGTTATGCAGAGGGGAAAGGAATGTGAGGGAGAGTTCTGATCACAAGGTCAATTTTACTGATGATGGTGACGCCGCCCCCTTTAGAGGATTCTCTGTCGAACCTCGTGATGGTGTATTTGTCAGGGATTGCTAATGCCAGGGAGGGGCCTGCTGCGGCATGCAGCCAGGTTTCCTTAATGGCAAGGAAGTCGAGTTGATTGACAGTGATAAGGTCTGCCACTTCCAATGCGTGAGCTGTTAGTGATCTGGCGTTAATAAGGGTGCCTTTGACAGGCATGTGTGGTTACTGCTGCCAGTGGTACCTTTCAAGGCGCATGGAGAGTCTCTGCTAGTGGCATTCTTGTGGGGCTTGCTGGTATTGTTAGTGGTGTTAGGGGTTGTAACCTTGATTAAAGTTGTGGTACTAGTAGAGGAAGTATTATTTTGGGAGGATCTAGACCTTAGTCTCAAGTTTCTGTTTGTTGACTTATCTAGTTTCACTGATATATTGGTTATAGTTGTAGGTGTTATTTGAAGTTTAGTAGAGCAGAGGTATTGTAGTTTCAGTCTCGATCCTAGCCTGAGATTTCTGCTGGCTACAGTGCAAGGTTGATTAGGCGTAGGTCTGATCGCATACTGTTGTATCCATAAGGCAGTTGAGATATTTTCACTGTAGTTTAAGGGTATGGATGCACAGTGATGTTGACAGGTTAATGGTGTCAGAAACTGTGTATGTGCTATGGTGTCATGGTGCAGCAGGTAGTCGACATAGAAAGTGACACGCTAGTCTTAGTAGAAGGGGGTGGTCTTATGTCATAGTGCTAGTGATAACTTCCATGTTGCACAGGCTTAAAGCTGATGCTTGTGGGAGCAAGGGGGTTATTATGCTAAGGATGCAATAAGATAATAGAGACCAATTCTTTCCGGAGGGGTTAGCCGTGTGCAAAGGCATGGCTAGTTGTTGGGTGGAAGGTGACTGGAGGCATATAGCACAGTACTGGTAGGTGCTATGATTGGCGATAGACTAATGCAGGTCGTTAAAGCTAGGTTGGTTGAATATAGGCATAGGCAGGATGTGCTTGTCTGCGGGGGACAGTTACACGAGCACTACAATGCACCACAAAGGCGCAGGTTAGGCAGTTTGCACAGATAAAATGGTAGTAAGTAATGCAATTTGGCACAAGTAATATGGTTAGGTGGAGGCAGGTTGCAATTGTCTACACAGCACAGTAACACGAGCACCGCAGTGCAGCACAATAGGCACAGGTTAGGCAATTTGCACAAAAGGCTGGGCCTATGCATAATGCAGTGGTCAACAGGGCAGAGTAACACGAGCACAGCAGTGCAGCACAATAGTTACAGGTTAGGCAATTTGCACAAAAGTATAGCAAGGTATATATAATGCAATTTGGCACAATTAGGGGGCTAGGTCAATGCAGAATGCAGTTGCCTACAGGGCCAGTAACACAAGCACCTCAGTGCAGCACAATAGGCACAAGTTAGGCAATTTGCACATAGGAAATCGCAAGGTATATATAACTCATTTTGGCACAATTAGGAAGCTAGGCCTATGCAAAATTCAATTGTTTGCAGGGCACAGTAACACAAGCGTTGTAGAGCTCAAGTCAGGCAGTTTTGCACACATAACATGATAGGGTGCGGTATATGCACAGTTCGACTGTCTTAGAGCACAGGCTATCCGCATGATGAGTAGGTCAAAAGGAGCAACAGGTTAGATGGCAGGTGGTACGTGTAACAAAGCATAAGTACAGTATACAGTAAACAAAGAAGAAAAAGTGTTCAAATGATAATAGGTTAATCAGTGCTCCAGTGCAACATGTTTGGTAATGGCGTCATATTGTGTGGATCAGGCCACGGGGTTATGTTGATGTTGTTAGTGGCGGTTTCCGAGATCAAAGATAACAAAATAGATAATGGCGAGAGAGCGCTTAGGCACAGGACTACAGACCTGAGACCGATATGAGGGCCTGCTTAGTTAGCGGTTGGTCGAGTGGTACACTAGGTAGGCCGGCAACTCGCTAGGTAGGTGATGAGGTAAGTTGAGGTAAGTTGTATGAGCGAGCTGGGGATACTGGGTAATAGTAATGATAAACTGCATCGTCAGATGTAGGGAAGTGGAAAAGAGTGCTGGGCAAGGGATCGGGTGATCAGGCGAAAGTATAAAGATCAAAGTGGGTACTGAGTGAAGACAGGTGATGGGTAGAAGAACGCAATGGCGGATCTATGTAAGTGCCTTCAATCCAGCAATCCAAGTAAGTCAATGCTTAGGATGGGATGCCCAATGGAAGCCCTTATTTATATATTTTTATGTCAAAGTTCTTTGAATCTGGATGATGAACCCTTATATAACGCTCCTCTCTTTGAATCCCCCTGATCTCACTGAGCCAAGAAGTAAGTTTGTTTTGCAAATTAAAAGATTTATTTGAAGTATTAAACAATATATATATATATCACACTTTTATGAATAAAATAATATTTGAATAGCACACTTATGAATATGGACGGTAATCAACAATGGGTAATATTACAAAATTAACACTCTCTTTAATCACTTAGGAGTATGAATATGAAGGATACTGTAGCAGAGAATGCCTTATATGATTCAAGGAAATGCAATGATGGGAAAGAATGCAACACAGATATAACTTGATATGATTTCAATCAAAAGATAATGTGTTCACTTTTTCCCCTGTGACTACTCACTCCCCCCCTATGCAATATGAAGAGATGGAAATGAGGGCACACAGGTTTCAGGAATACAATCAATAATGCAGTTCAATTCCAGTTCCCCCCAGCAAGCTTAGAGAAAACAGGTATGATTTTAAAACACAGGTCAAAACGCTTTTGAATGTGATTCCAATGAAAAGGAAATATGCTAAAATGATTTTAATTCACTAAAAGAGATTCAGAATAAGTGATAGTTACTTTGGATTGGTTGAGGTCAACACTAGCAATGATTCATGAATGATAATCAGATTGAAAACGAGACTCAGCAGTGGAAAGCAAGAAACAGCAATTTTAACAAATGGTGAAATGAAGCTAAATTGCAATTTGCAGCAATTTTTCCACATGCGTAAATCGCCATTACGGAAAAACTATAATGGGTTTTGCGTTCATTGGAAAGCTTAGGATCTTAGCTTCATAATGTGAGTTTAGTTTCTAGGAAGTGCGGTTCGAAGGTTACAGTGGTTTTTGTGAAGGTAGATTTTCAGAAATAAAGTCAAGATTTCAAATGACAGATTGCGCGTTACAGATTTGGAATCAACAGGATGGACACAAGATTCTATAATGCAGTTATGGACAGGTTAAAATGGTTGGAAGAGGATTACTTTAAACTAAGAGATTGGTTATGGACAGTTCCAGACTAGATACTCCTAGGCTTTGGACTGGAATGGGCCTTGTCAAAGATCTGGTCAAGGGGTTTGGCTTCACTCTCGCCACCGGACGGTCTCAGGCCCTCTGGATTCTGCGTTCAGCACTGCATGGCGGTCTGCGGCCTCCTGAACTGGATCTGACGGGCTTTGGATTACAGCACTGCTTTCTGGGTCTGGACCTCGGTTCTAGCACAGGGTTCTTAGCTAGAAGCTGCACAGCTCAGCCAGGCTGTTCAATGTTTTGGTTAGGCCCCGTTGAAGTTTAGGGGTTAGAATAAGGTTGCAAAAGATTCTGAAGGCCTGCTGAGAAGGGCTCAGCTTGTGAATTAGGCCTCTGATTCAGGGTTCTAGAGCTTGGTTCTAGAGTCTGGATTCTAAGTTCTGGTCTCTGGATCTAGATCTGGAGTCTGGAGTCTCTGGATATTGTTTGGATCTGGTCTGGCAGAGTGCTTCGCAGGAATCAGTGAGTAGTGGAAAAAATTAGTGTTCATTATCTGTCCTAAACAGTCTCTTTTTATGTGTTTCCAAAGTGGGTGGGTAGGCTGATTCTCTATGCCCAACCCCCTAAGGATTTGATAGGTTAGAGGATTCTCTGTCCCCTGACTGGAGAAAAGATCAGCGTGTCAGAATGAGTCATGTTTATGGCTTAACTGAAATCCCCCCCTTTGCTTTTACAGAGAAAATCAATTTTACCCAAAAAACATATTTCCCAGATACACAAGTTGTTCATAATACATATACACATCACAGATTAATTAAGGCATGTCTCTGTTCAAGTCCCATGTTCCAAATTTGATACCTGCATGCAGCTCCTCTCTGGGCATATTACTGTAAGTTCTTATGTTCATAGCAAAAACACTGCAGCTGTGATATTAATAATTCCGGGGTTTGGTCACAGAACATCACACGGCGTCCAGCTTAGTCTTACATTGTGGGTGAATTTTTCATTTTAAGAATCCCAAAGTTTCATATTTTTGTCAGCTTGGTAAAATTTGTTATACGCAATTTTATAAAACATATATTTGCTGGGCTACCTGAATCCACAAGGGTTTGTCCCCGCCCTAGATCGGGCTGCCTTAGAGGTCATATGTCCTGTCTCTCCCAGAGCAGTTGTTGATCAGTCACCCCAAATCAGCATATTCTATTCATCCCAAAGAATCCATTGTCTTGACTGAGAGCAGAAGGCCAGGGTGCCTTGGCTAGTTCCTGTTCACACCAGTCTGTCAATCCCTTATCCAAGGGCAGTGGAGGCTTCCTTTGTCCAGGGGAAAAGGTGTGAATGGTTCTCATGGGAAGCAAGCCTTTGGAGTTTTAACTGCATCAAGTGTAAGGTTTTCAAACACTAACCTGCTGGTGCAGCAATCAACGAGGCAGTTGGGGAGCCCCCTAGGGACCCTGACACCTCCCCTCTCCTGATTAGGAAACAAGTGGTGGTGTAAGGGATCCCAGGGAAACCCTCCTGGGGGAGAAAACCCTGCCGGAACGGAGATGGATCCAATCGTCCTCGGTACGCCGATCTTCAACGTGGGAAGGATTCTATTTGCAGGACTTTGTCTGCTTCTGTATTCTAATTTAAACAAACAGGGTATGAGCTGAAATATTATCACAGAGAAAACAGATAGAAGTGAGAAAAGAGCAGTACCGAGCGGGTTGGATGGAGGAGGAGTCTTGAGAAGTCTCGGAGGTCGGGAGAGGGAGGCTGGAGACGGACACAAGTCTGTAGATATGTAGATAGGTAGGTAAAGAGAAAAAGGTAAGTTTAAGGACAAGGATGTAGGTAACATGCACCCTAGCTGCGAACTTACGGAGCGTCTGAGGAGAGAAGTGACGCGCTGAGCTGTGGTTCTGCAGCACCATATCCGGGATCCTTGGAACAGCGCGGTGACGTCAGAGGACGTCTGACCGAAGACGGGAACACTGCAACGCTACCCGTAGTAACAGGAGCCATGCTGGGAGAAGGAAACAAGGACAAAGTCCGCATTCTCCAGCGCCGCCAAAGGGAGCCGCGGCGCCAGCGAGACATGACATCAAGTTACTTTCTGATCACTTCCTTTTAAATAAATATAACATTTATAAACTTAAAATAAGCAACATATCTTAAATATCTTAAATCAAATCTTTTTCAACATTGAAATCACTGTGTGGCCCTCTATATGGCATTTTGATGGAATTCTCTTCTTTGGCATATTTAACGTCTGAAACACAGCTCTCCTGTCAGAATTATAAATTGCCAGCACCTGACAGAGGCGAGTAACGGTACTACACCCATTTAGACAGCTGTCTTTCCATCTGTATCTTTCAAATAGGATTTTGTTCTGAGAACATATGATTTTTGCTGACATTGGACCTCATTACACGGTATGCAGTAAGGGTTTACCAGTACCGCTACGGGCACCGGTACTGGTAAACCCTTACCGCCTTACTACGAGTTCCCTTTGCGGGACCCGACCTTAACGCCTGGTTTTACCAGCCGTTAAAGTAGGGTGCCGCAAAGGGACCTTGGTGCTAATTATGGTACCGCAATTTGCGGTACCTTAATTAGCGCCTTCCCCATTCCCATTGAGCCCTATGGGGCAAAAATGGGAATGGGGAAGTGCCTTGCTGAATGGGGAATTACCGCCCCCGCTCACCTTGGAGTAGGGCGGTAATTCCGCCATCCACCAAGGCGGACACGGTAAAATACCGGCGGCAACCATGGTGCTAATAGCACCATGGTTACCGCCTACCGTGTAATGAGGCCCATTGTATGGATGTGGATTCTTGCAGTAGAGTAATGTGGAACACCCAACAAAGAGGTTGGATCTTTTAGGTGATTTGTGAGCCAGGATTTTAGCAAATTTGACACCAAATAAAAACGGGTTTTTGAGACAGCTCTGTATTCCTTTGCAGAGATTTTGCTCTTTGAGCAGCCAAAGGATGGGTTTTGGCAGTGGTCTCTGGTGCTCACTAAGATAGGCAAAAGTGGATGGCAGCCTTTTTTTCAGGTTTTCACTGCACATTTTCTGGGGATTTCTAGCGATCAGCATGCTTTCCAGTGGCCATTATGATGTTTCTGCTGCCAGCAATGCCTAGTGATGTTGCAGGGCTTGGATGAGTGGGTTGAGACATCCCACATCTATAAGATCAGCACACTCTTACCAGTGGATTGACGGGAGTACTCAGCAATGAATATGCTTTGGTCAGCCGTTGTTCAGCCTAGAAGTGGATTTTGATTGCTGGGCAGCCCTCCAGTCCTCCCGGCTCAGGCAGGCTCGGGACAGGGCCTTGAGCTAGTGGCCATCAGCGTTGTGGCCGGCTTCTGCCTGCCGGCAGAGCCGATTGGTTTAAGGGATTGGTTCTTGGGCACAGGATTGCTGGCTACTAAGTCTGTCTCAAAACATACATTTTCAACAAGTATTTTCAGGGATTGTCTCAATATAATATCTTCCTCTTTAACAACTTCTGAGTAACAGATTTACTTGTTGTGTCACTCAGCATCTGCCATTGTGGAGAACCCTACCTTCCAAAAGGGCCATTACTAAGCAGTCAATGAATCCTAACTTACGCGCCGGTCTGACACATTCGGTGGTATTTTCTTTTTCCCCAAAACTTTTTTTTTTGGTTTTATACATAGAATTGACATAGTCCAGCTTAGGATATCTTTACATAAGGGTTGCTTGCGGACTATTAGTGGAAAATAGAGGATAGAAAAGAAGAAGGTAACAGAAAACTTAAAACTTCAAATAACAAAAGTCTTTGGAGGAGGAGCAGAAGACTTAATAATTCAAATAACAAAAGTCTTTGGAGGTAGGGGATGCTCGGAGCAGGCGTAAGTCACAGGATATTGCTGTCTACCCAGATGGGTTAGTTCTACCGGCGAGGCACCAAAGTCCTCAGTCTCGGCCCTGGTCTCTTGCTGCTGGGGATCATTCCCTTGTCGGTGGTCTGCGCTTGTGCCAGGGGTTTCGCCTTGGCTGGATTGACCCCCCCCTTTCGTGCCCCTTAGACTGCCATTCAAGCTTGATTGCCCATCCATCGTAGGGTCGCAGGTTGTCTAGCCACTCCTGGGAACTTCTGTGTGTAGTCTAAGAAAGGGGACCATGTCTGAGTGAATTTGGCCAAGTTGCCGAATCTGATGGCTGTGATTTTCTCGGCTGCCACTATTTCCCAACACTTCGTCCACCACATTTGTGTGGATGGGCATTCTGGATTTTTTCAGAGTCTGGCGATGGCAATCTTTGCGGCCGTTAGGAGGTGGGAGCATAAGTCTGCCATACAGCCTGTTAAGGGGAATTGGGCTTTCGCCGGAGGCACCAAGGAGAACGATTCCCGGGTCCACTGGGATCGTGAGACCCGTTATTAATTTGATTTGTTCGAGGATCTTTTCCCAGAATTGAGTGGCCTCTGGGCAGGTCCAGAGTAGGTGGAACAACAAGCCTGTGTCCTGGCACCCTCTCCAGCATTGTGGTGGGATAGTCGGGTTACACTTGTGCAGGATTTCTGGAGTGCAGTACCTCCTATAGCACACTTTGAATGCGCCTTCTTTATTTGTGACGTATTTTGAGCTTCTGCTCACTCGGGTCCATATGTGGTTCCATTCTTCTAATTCGATGGCTTAACCCACATCTCTCTCCCATTTTAACATCTAGGGCTCTTTCTTAGCCGGGTCTGATCTGTCAAATAGCTTGTATGGCGTTGATATTTTCCCCTTGGCGTCCCCGATCAGAGGTCTTTCCAGCGCTGTTAGGTCTCTACTTCCCTTTTTCTTGACACTTGCCTTGGATAGCCAGTGCCTTATTTGCATATATCTGAACCTTTCCGATTCTGGCACTTGAAATTTGGCTTTGCAGGCCTCTAAGTTCAAGGGGTTGCCAGCTTCGAAGAAGTCGGTTATGGTCCTTAGTCCGCCCTCCTGCCATTTGTTGAAGCTACTTGTACTGGTGCCGGGGGAGAGGTCCGGGTTGCCCCAGATTGGTGTGAGTGGTCCCAGTGGGCTCCTGCATTTCCATCGGCGAGCCGCCTTCTTCCAGCATGTCACTGTGTTTTTAGTCGCTGGAAGTGGGCCTGGGTCCCGGTCATTTTTGGGCTCCTTCATATGGGGTAGCGCCTCGATCAGAGCCGGGCACCAGGCTTCTTACAGTTTCAGCCATCTGGGCCGGTCGTCGTCATTTTCCAGGCAAAGGCTTGGGAGAGCTGAGCTGCAAGGCAGCACCTGCTCACGTCTGGGACACCCAGGCCGCCCAACGTCTGGCTGCATAGCATGATCCACCTTGGGATATGCGCCTTTTTACCTTCCCAGACGTATTTTAGGATGTCCCCCTGCAGTTTGCTGATAGCTTTGTTTTGTATGGTTATTGGGAGGGCTAGGCAGGTGTATAGCAGTCTGAGGGTCATATTCATCTTCAGTGCTGTGATTCGTCCAAACCACGAGATCTCTTACGTTTGCCAGTGACTTAGATCCCCTCTTAGCTCTTTGATCAGTGGTGGGAAGTCTGCTTTATACAGTTTTTCGGTGGAATTTGTGATCTTGACCCCCAAGTAGCTTATCTGGGATTTGGCCCAAGGGATTGGGTATGCGGCTCATAATTCCTCCTTGCGGCTCTTTGGAACGTTAATGTCTATTGCTGTTGATTTTGTCACATTTACTGTGAACCCGTCGACTTTTTTGAACTCTTCCAGTTCTCGCCATAGGGCCTCCATGGAGTCTTTTGGTTGTGTTACTGTTTGCAGCCCGTCGTCCACATATAGGGCTCCTTTGTATGATTCTCCTTTGACATCCAGGCTGTGGATCATTGGGTTGAAACAGGATCTGCTGCCGAACGGCTCCATGGAGAGCTCAAACACGAGGGGGGAGAAGGGACAGCCTTGTCTGGTTCTCTCTAGTTATATGGATTTTGTTTGATCGGGCCCCGTTTATTCTCAGGTGGGTAGATGGATTCTGGTAATTTGCTAGTGCCCATTTTGTAAAGTTCAGACCGAATCCATAGTGGAGGAGGGTCTCTTTTATATAGCCCCAGTCCAACATATCAAACGCTTTATGTGCATCTAGTGAGAGGATTACCAGCTCTGCCCACGTTCTGTTTGCTGATTCGATAGTGTTTATGGTTCTTCGAATGGTATCCTGAGTATTACGGCCTGGATGAATCCCGTCTGGTCTGGGTGGATAATGCCTGGTAGGATGGGGCTAGCCTGTTTGCCATAATTTTTGCAAACAGTTTTGCGTTGTTATTTAATAGGGTGATCGGTCTGTATGACGAGCATTGCGTAGGGTCCTTTCCATGTTTCGGGATCAGGACCGTTGTTGATTCCTCCATGGAGGCCCTGGTGGAGCCGGTTGTTAGGAACAAGTTGAATAGGTTCGCTAGTTGTGGTGCCAGGATATGCGCAAACTTCTTATAGAATTGGGTTGAGAGTCATTTTAGTTGTCGGGCTGCCAAAATATAAAAGTGTAATTGGTGTCATTGGTGACACTGCTTGTGCCGCCTGTGGTCGTGTGCAGATCCCTGCGATGGCTGAATATGGGTTTGTTTGCTTACCTTGTAATCGCAAAGTGATTTATGGCCGGCTGCAGGGTTCGGGCAAGTCGCCTGTGTCTCCTCGCTCGATCGTGTTGCTGCTGTTGCTAAGGTAACTTTTGATCATGCGCCGGGTAGGCTTGTGGGTCCGTATCACGTGGCTGCTTGGAATTGTGGGCACGGGAGTCCTCATAGAAAGAGACTCGAGTTTCAGGAACGGGCACGGATCCCGCGGTTCTGCAAATACGCGCAAGTGTGTTGCATAGGGCAATGTTGTTCAAATGGGAAACAGAGTTCCTAATGCAAACTTGATTTGGTTGAATGATCATAAATAACATAGCTCCTCGAGATATTGGAGTAATAGTTACTCACCGCTTATTTAAAGATACGTTACAGATGGAATTATGGGCAATGTAGTCCTGATAGGATTGACCAGATGCCATCCTCATAGGTTCAGATTTCGTGTGGTGTCATGGATGAGATCATGCCTTAGAAGGCAGGGGACCATCTTCCTAAGCATATCATGTTCAAATCATTAGTTTACTTACTGTTTAGTACATTCCATTCTCTTGAATTATTTAAACCGTGTTGTACCGTATCTAAGGAATAGATCCATTTTTGTTTGAGACGGTGTAGGTCACTTGCCATATCTCCGCCTCTGGTTTTTGTACTTATGGTTTGCAATACAACCATTTCATTTCAGTGTCTTTATGGTTGTTTCTATTGAAATGATCAACCAAGGGTTTGTCTGGTGTGTGGTTCCTGATTCACGAGCGGTGCTCCCCAATTCGCACCCTGACTTCTCTGGTGGTTTTCCCTACATATAGCAGAAGACATGGGCATTATATGACGTAGATGGCATTTTTGGTTCGACAATTGGTATGACTTCTCATCATCCACGTCTTGGCCCCATACTGGAAACTGTGTTTGGTCTCGGTCAGGGGGCATACATTACAGTTGCAACATTTTTAATGTCCAATAATTGGGGAAAGTCCCCATTGGTTCATAATGGTGGTTTCTTTTGGTTTCTCATGGTGTGTGAACCAACTTTTGCCGTAAATTGCAGTTACGTTTGAACGCAAACATAGGTTTTTTGGATAGGGTACCTGGGTTTTTGACTAGTTCCCAATTTTGATTGATGATTTCTTTTGATTGCGTTACTAATGGGGTTATGTGTGGTAATGCAGACTAGTCTCTCATTCAATTTTTTGTCCTTGCCTTGTAAGGTGAGTTCTCTGTTTGTGTTGGCAGCTCTCTTTAGATTGTTTTTGATCAGGTGTTTCGGGTAACCCTGTGTGCCCAGTCTTTCTTTTAGTTGTGTGGCGTGTCTATTGTAATCCTCTCTGTCTGTGCAGTTCCATCGGATCCTTAAAAATTGTCCATATGGTAAATTATATTTGAGGCTCTCCGGGTGGAAGCTAGAGTAGTGGAGTAGGGTATTATTATCTGTAGTTTTGCGGTATAATGAGGTGGCCAGGTTGTTCCCTTGTTTTTTAATCATCAGGTCCAGGAAACTTACCTGGTCTCTGCTCCATTCAGTAGTGAATTTGATGTTAAGGTCACACGTGTTGAGCCACTTGGGGAAGGTAAGTAAGGATGTGTTGTCACCTCACCAAATGATAAACACTTTGTCGATGTAACAACGCCACATCTTGAGTTGTCCATGTCTCTGGTCTTGTAAGACTTCCGCAATGTGTCTTGATTCGTACTTGGCCATGTATAGGTTGGCTACATGGGGAGCAAAAGTTGCCCCCATGCTCACCCCTTTCTGTTGTTTATAGATTTGATTTTTGAAAAGGAAGAGGTTTTCTGTCATGGCAAGCCTAGAACATTCTAGTATAAATCCTCTCAGTGGTTTGTGTGGTGTGTTGCGTGTGTCTAGTACCTCTGCTAATGCTTCAAAGCATTCCATTTGAGGAATTGACGTATACAGCGCCTCAACGTCCATGGTCACTAGGAGGTGGTCTGCTTCTATGGTGACACCTTGGAGGATTTTGATCATATCCGTGGTGTCTTTAATATAAGAAGGCATAGCCAGAACAAATGGTTTGAGGAAAAACACGCTGTAGATGGATAAGGGTCCGAGAAGAGAGTCTATTCCTGACACAATTGGTCTGCCTGATGGGTTGTCAAGGCTCTTGTGTACCTTTGGTAATATATAAAAGGCTGCTTTCTTTGGTTATTTTTTGTTGAGAAATTTCGCCTCGTCCGGGCAAATCCATTCTTCTAGTAGGGCATAGGCTGTGAGGCTTTTGATTTCGTCTTGTAATCTTTCAGTGGGATCTTGATCTAGTTTTCTATATGATCTAGTGTCATTTAGTAGTCTGGTGCATTCTTTACCATAATTCAGGGTGTCCATCAGGACAATCCCGCCACCCTTGTCAGCCGATTTTATAGTAAAATTCTCCTTGGTTACTTAGATTCTGAAGACTGGCCCTTTTGTCTCTAGTCAGGTTGTCCACATGATAGGTTTTCTTTTTTAGACTAGTAACGACTTGTTTTGTCACCTGGTTCTCAAATGTAATGATTTCCGGGGGGGAGGTGTGTGGAGGTGGAATAAAGTTTGATTTCATTTTTAGACCTGTGATGTTAATTTCTCCTGGATCAGACACTTGGTCTCCCATATTCTTTTGGTTTTGGTTAGGTATGTATACTTCAAAGAAGTGTTTCAGCCTAATATTTCGGAAAAAATCTCTGTAGTTCCAACTCTACATTGAATGGGTCTGCCTTGGTGACAGGTACGTAAGAGAGTCCTTTAGCAAGGAGATTTTTCTCTGTGGACTTAAGATTGTGGGAGGATAAGTTAAAAATGGGGACAGTGTCCAGGTTCATTGGTTAAAAACCAATGCCTGGTTCTGACCCCCCGGTTGTTGGGACGCTCGTTGTCGTGGCCGCCCTTTGGGGCCTCCCCTGTAAAAAACCCCTTGTTGAGGGAACGTGCCCCGCCCTCTCTGCGGTGTCCCTGATGGGCCAGCTAAGGATGGATCGGATCTGCTTGAGGACCCGGATGAATTGGAAAATATCACCTTCCGGTTGCGTCTAAACTTTTGATTGGGGTTCTGTGGTGGGTTGGTAAAGAAACCTTCTTTCAAGTAGGGGTAGGTTTTGTCTTCTTTGTAGCCAGCAATTTCTTTTTTCAATTTAATTATTTTCCAGTCTAGATTTAACTGTCTAAATTTCTTAATCTCTATTTCTAGATTATCAAGTATTTTTTTGGCATCTTGTATATTTTTATTGCCTAGAAATTCCTTCTCGAGAGTGGCTAGCTCTTCCCCCTGTTTCTTTGTTTCCTCCTCTGCAGTCTCGATTTGTAATATAATCCAGTCGCGGGAACAGCGATTACCAACACCACTAAACATTTTTGGGAATTTAGGGTTGTCAATAAAAATACATGGTATATTTTTGACCTGGAGTCCTTCTGGGATAATACCGTCTTTTAGGTACTCCAACAAAAATTTGCCATGCAATTCTGTGCGGTTGATTTTTTTCTTTTTTTGAAAAATTGTTTCACTTTTGTCTTGTTCACCCCTGTTGTTGTTTCTGCTATCTAATCTTTAGTTAGCAATGCAGGTGTCTCTAGAAGTTTTTTGTAGTGTTCATCGGAAAAAGAGAAAAGGTTAAAATTATCCATTTCATTGGGAACCTTTTAAAGACTATTTAGCCCTTCCAGCCACGGGCTGTACTAATATAGAAAAAATATAAGGGAAGCCTGATTAATGTCTATGGCCCTCCAGGCAATTCAACAGTAAAGTAAGAGGGAAGTGGGCCAACTAGAGGTAAATCTACAGAGAGCTGCCAACACAAACAGAGAACTCACCTTACAAGGCAAGAACAAAACATTGAATGAGAGACTAGTCTGCGTTACCACCTATAACTCCATCAGTAATGCAATCAAAAAAATATCAATCAAAATTGGGACCTAGTCAAAAACCCAGGTACCCTATCTAAAAAACCTATGTTTGCGTTCAAACGTGCAATTTACGACAAAAGATGGTCCACACATACTGTGAGAAACCAAAAGAAACCACCATTATGAACCAATGGGCACAATTATTGGACATTACAAATGCGCCAACTGTAGTGTATGCCCCCTGACCGAGACCAAACACAGTTTCCAGTATGGGGCCAAGACGTGGATGTTGAGAAGTCATACTAATTCTCGAACCAAAAATGCCATCTACGTCATATCATGGCCATGTCACCTGCTATATGAAGGGAAAACCACCAGAGAAGTCAGGGTGCGAATTGGGGAGCAATGCTGGTGTATCAGGAACCACACACCAGACAAACCCTTGGTTGATCATTTCAATAGAAACAAACACAAAGACACTGAAATGAAATGGTTTGTATTGCAAACCATAAGTACAAAAACCAGAGGCAGAGATATGGCAAGTGACCTTCACCGTCTCGAACAAAAATTGATTTATTCCTTAGATATGGTACAACACGGTTTAAACATTTCAATAGAATGGAATGTACTAAACAGTAAGTAAACTAATGATTTGGACATGATATGCTTAGGAAGATGGTCCCCCGCCTTCTAAGGTATGATGTCATCCATGACACCACACGAAATCTGAACCTATGAGGATAGCATCTAGTCACTCCCATCAGGACTACATTGCCCATAATTCCATGTGTAACGTATCTTTAAATAAGCAGTGAGTAACTATTACTCCAATATCTCAAGGAGCTATGTTATTTAAGATCATTCATACCAAATCAAGTTTGCATTAGGAACTCTGTTTCCCATTTGAACTACATTGCCCTACGCAACACACTTGCGCGTATTTGCAGAACCGCGGGATCCGTGCCCGTTCCTGACACTCGAGTCTCTTTCTATGAGGACTCCCGTGCCCACAATTCCAAGCAGCCACGTGAACGGACCACAGCCTACCCGGCGCATGATCAAATGTTACCTTAGCAACGGCAGCTACAGCGAACAGCGAGGAGACACGGCGACTTGCCCGAACCCTGCAGCCGGCCATAAATCACTTTCCGATTACAAGGGAAGCAAAGAAACCGATATTCAGCCATCGCAGGGCTCTGCACAGACCACAGGCGGCATCAAGCAGTATCCCCAATGACACCAATTACACTTTTATATTTTGGCACTCCGACAACTAAAATGAGAGGTTTCCATTGACGTGCGGCACATCAGCCCAGCCCACGGCCTCCTGACAAAAATATCTGTCGGCACCAGTAACCTGCAGCCTTC